>JASDQU010100509.1:507049-523375 GCA_032191745.1 Picea mariana | reverse complement strand
CCTATATGGAACTTTTATCTCGTGTGTTATGTACTTTCTCTTTATTGGTCCAATTAGTCACTACATGGGATTTTTAGCTCCATGTACACTTTCTCTCTATTGGTTCAATCATACATCTACAAAATCGAAAAATATTTCTTAAGTTTACCTAGGACATTTGAAAATTCCATATTAATCTGGGTTTTGAGAATATTTAATATGTGGATTTATTGTTTTTCTTATTGGATTTGGGGAAATGTCTCTTGGGATTTTTAGGGTATTATGTCAAAAGCTAAAAATAATAATTTTCCTTCAACTCTATAAGTTTTAATAGAGGCTACCTATTCAACTATGTAAGTTTTAATGGAGGCTACCTATTCATATATGAAGGTGGAAGGAGGTGGAAATTAGATGAATATGAGGGAAATGGAGGCTACCTATTCATATATGAAGGTGGAAGGAGGTGGAAATTAGATGAATATGAGGGAATATATGTTTATTTTCCATTTTTCAAAAAACTTGTAGGTTACCAATTCATGTACGAAGTTATGCATGAGGTGGAAATGAGATTAATATGAGGGAATTTGTGTTCATTTTCCATTGTTATGGTTTAACATGTGTTTTTGTTTTTGTCGGGATTTGGTGGTCCGTGCTTGTCATGGTGTAGCCTAGAATTTGGCGGGTGGTGTGTTCTTGTCATGGGTTTTTTAGATGTATTATCAACTATGGTTGTGGTTATCTTGGTTGTTGTGGTGCACTATGGAATTTGGTGGGTCATATGTGCACATCTCAAGGTAACTTGGAATTTTATGGGTGGTTTGTGCTTGGAGTGGATTTATTGGTTGTCTTTGTTGTATTATTTGGTTGTGTTTGTCTCAAAAGTCATGGTGCACTATGGAATTTGGTTGGTGGCATGTCCTCATTATAGGGTTTCCTAGAATTTGGCAGGTGCTTTATGCTTGCCATGGGTTTCCTATATCTAGTCTCTAATATGGTGATTGGTCGTGGTTTTCTTAGAGATCGTGGTGTACTATAGAATTTACTGGGCCATGAATTGTGATCAATGTGGCATAGCCTAAAATTTTGTGGGTGCTCTATGTTTCCCATGGGTTTCATGGTTATGGTTTCGATTATGGTTTTTTTTTGTGGTTGTCTTGGTGATCATGGTGCACTCTGGAATTTGGTTGTTGTTCCATGTTTTTCATTCCTCTTTTGGGTTTGGTCTTGATTATGGTTTTTTGTAGTGGTTGTCGATGTGTGGTAAAACATTTCATGGAGGAGGGTTGTTTTTCCATAGGATTGTGGGTAGTTTCATTGCTACCTCTTGCATACATGGTAGATTGGTTGGAATTGTTGGTATTTGGCACATAGAAAGGGATGTGTTTTCCTTGTGACAGTGTTCTTCAAATTGGATTTTTCCATGTGTGTTTTCTTTTCGAGTTGGACTTTAGCACATAAAAAAGTATGTGTTTTCCTTGTGAACATGTTTTTTGGTTTGGATCTATCCTTCTGTGTTTTCTTTTTGTATGTGATATGGGTTTCATGTTGTTATGTCCCATGTTCAACCCTAGGTTTCTTTGAATCCTACAAAACTATTATTGTTTCCCTATATTATTGGGGTTTAGGATGGTCTTGTGGGAGTTGACAATGCAACACATGGTGGTTTGCAAAAATTAGAGGCATTTTGTGTCGTGTGGTTCCTCTTCCTTGAGTAGAGGATTCCTAGTTGGGTTATCCTAGTCTAGTATTTATATTTTTCTATACCATTTCTAGAAGTTATGGCATTCCTCAAGTTCAAGTGAGAATTTTTTGTTTAGGTTCATTTTAAAGACAAAAGAGGGTAGTTTTGTATATTTTTAATTTCAAAAATTTTCAATTAGTTTTGGAACTTGTGCCTAAGATTGTATATGTTATTTACTTGCAATAAAACTTATGTAATATGGAATTTAAATTTAAAACTTGTGGAATAACATATTCATGCCCACAAGCCTATGTTCCATCTGATAGTATGTGAGTTTTCCTTCTGGTTGATGCAGAAGTTTTTTTGATAACTCATCTACGTCCTGGTTAAAGGTTCTATACGTATGATAAAAATCAAGGGCCGTGAAATCCTTAAGAAGTGCCTTTATTCGGTCTTTCCAACAGGTCAAATCTAAGACCTGGAGGGCGCCTTTCTGGTTCAACCAGTCTATGAAAGTCCTTGAGTCCCCAAACACATGAAGATCGTAGATATGCAAGCGGGTTGCCAGAGTTAGCAATTCCCAAACACCCAGAAGATCACCATTGATATTCATTCTTGAGCCACACTTTATCATCCACCTGTACTCTGTGTGCTTATTTACCCTGATGACTCCTCCCGCTCCATTGAACTAACCTCTTTCTTGTGCTTCCCCATCAAACCAACCCATTGGTCTTCCCTCTTTTAGTAAAGGAGGATTTTTTATAGATAAGGCCGGTTGTTTAATACCCTTTGATTTCCCTAACCATCCCAAAATCCTATGTAAGACCGATGTTGTTGAATCCCAACCTTCCTCGAATAAAACCTAGTTTTGTTCCAACCAGATTTGCTAGTAGATTATAGAGGGCATCATGTGCCACCTTGGGTGTGTACGACACTAGTATTTGAAGCACAATTATATATTTATACCAAACCATTTAGTGTTTATATTATAAACTATTGTAGTCTCTTTCCACACATGTTAAGTAAAACTACAGTGCAACATAAATGGAAGGACGATTTGTGAGGATTTATAACTAGATCGGACACTCTGCAGAAAATAGACATAATGGATTATGTTTCCTTCCATTCATAAACCCTTGCTCTGGTCATGATCAAAACATCATCCACAAATAGTAAGTTAAAAAGCTTGAGGAGTCTAGAGATTGTTACGAGAGAATCCTCCTGCGAACAAGCGGATTCCTTCTTGGTCTCTAGACTCCTAAGGCCAAGACAAAAAAGTGCTTAAAGTGGAAACTAACATCCTTTTAGATGTAATTAAGCTAATGAATGAAAAGGAAGAAGAAAAGTGTACCTTTTTAAATGGTGTTTGTCCTCGCAAAATCTAAGTTGAGCTTTAATCCCAAGCTCCTCGATAGGTCCTGTAGCACAAACAAAGATACAATAAACTTCCTATTCTACTGAGATTAGATCAAATATAGATCTATCTGCTAGAGACAAGTTCATGTGAAACAAGCATAAACTTGAAAGAAACAGGCTAAGCATGTATATATTAATGAGAACAAATGGAGAGTACTTACAGACCAAACTTGATGAAGGTGCAACAACTTCTTCCAGTTCTCTTTGTCCAACCCCTTTGTTCAAGTAATCTAGACTGATTATGCTTCAATGGTGCCTCACTTATGAGATCATAAGTTTGGTATAATTCTCAATCTCCATCCCCCTCTCTTCCATGGAAATCCCTCATTATATAGGATTTGGAGGCTTAACCACCATGGAGAGGATCTCTCATCAGATCCACTAAGAAAGGGATCTCTAAGATATTTAGGGAGGAAATATCTCTTAAGGATTTTGGGGAGGAAATATCTCTCAAGGATTTTAAGGAGGAAATATTTCAACCATCCATGAGATCCTCCATCTTCCCTAAAAAATAGGAAACCAAATGTGACGTGAATTCTGACACTTAATTACTTTCTTTTTCATGAATATTAATAATAATTCATGTGCACTTGGTTCTCACACTTAATCAATTTATTTTCCATGAATATTAATAATAATTCATGTGTACTTGGTATTTTGGCCTTCATGTAATATATCCCTCCTCCATATTGACTAGGGATTGTGACATAGGTTATTCCATGGTGTCAAGGTGTATGAGACACTTATATGACACTTTACAACACTTAGGGCGAGGTACCTAGGTGTGCAAATTTCATGTGTACCAGAATGCCCTCTAAAGTGTGAGGTCATAAGAGATAATGATGGCCAAAACACTTTACAAATATTTAAAGCAAGGGTGTGGACTCGGAGAACCTAGTATAAGTTGCAAACAACCATCAAGCAAATGTTATGACATGTTTCAAACCCAAGGCATACATACCTATGCTTGAGTGATAAAGAATTTTCAGGTATGGCCGCCATAAAATACACTGCGGATCCATAATCATATTGACTGAAGAGTATAGCCACCAAAGATACAATGTGGATCTATAATTCCATGACATGAACTAATCGTAGCCATGAAAAATACACAGTGGATCTACGAGACGATAAGACATAGCCAAGGACCAATACAAAGTGGATCTATGTAATAGTATATGTGTCAATCTTCAAAAGAAAATCTGTCGCAACCTGGGCAAAGTATATATCAGAGTGATCACTCAACCCAGGGTCTTCTTACCGATCCTGATGCAATACGATTCTAACCATGTGAATATATTTTCTGATGTCGAACATGGTAGAAACCACTTGATTATCGGTCAATGATGTAAACCGTTAACAAGCACGAGGGAAATCACCATTGATGTTAATGATTCCCAAGGTACTCTAGTACATTTCAACGAATGTGAATGGATGAGCTAAAGTCGAACATCTGTGGAATCATCTGATCAGAGGTCAATGATGTAAACCCACTGTCGGACACGAGGAGGCCTGCCATTGAATCATGCAGGTCCCAAGGTACTAACTGGTTTCTAAGTCTAGCTCCTGGATAATGTGTTGAAGTCGACAGGAACAGACTCGTCGAGGGAGGGCCTTGATGTATCTCCCATCAACAACACAAAACGGTCACAGAGATGTAATTGGTAGATCAAATGAACATGGACTGACATGAGTATTGAAACAAGATATTTGTGATGGTTGACTCTTAAAGCAGGTACTTCCCTTGAACACTGAGGCATAACAGTAGAAACTTGACATGGACCAAAACTTGATAATGCAATGGATGTTGTGACTTTATGTCAGGTGACCCAAAGGAGTGAGGAAAATCAAAGGATTGGTTCAGTGTAGAGGTTCAATAGATTGAAATGCGTGCAAAGATAAAAATTCATGTTCAAGGGCGACTATAAGGGTTATTGGTAATGTTCTCAAAAACTGCTTGGCTTGCTTCCTTCCATTTTTCCCCCATCCAGATAGACGAGTAACTCTTTTTAATTTAATGAGCTTGAGGAGGGTAACACATGCTCGATATAACTCACCTTCGGTAAGTCCCTCTTCTTTTGTTTAATGAACTAGAAGAAGTAAGGGTTTGGTCTCGTAAGGGCCCTTCAATGTATGATCATTTAACGAGTCCAGAGAAGGTAAACTCGGTGGTTTTTCATATTTAGAGAGTCTAAAAACAACTTAAAGATGACTCCAATGTTGTCCTTTTTTGTAATGTTAGTCTTGCGAGGCTGAAAAAGAGATAAATTATCACTCGAAAGACACCCTTTCAAACCTTTTAAAGAGTGGGAAAGGAAGCAAGATCACTCAACAATCTTTTCACATTCAGAGAGTCTGAAAAGAGTTTAAAGAAGACTCCAGGGGATTCCTTTTTCGTATAAAATTTACGGGTCTAAAAAAGTGATAAAAGTCTACTCGATTACATTCTCATGTTTTTTCGAGCACGAGAAAGAACAAAGACTAAGCTCGGTACTCTACCCCCAGCTTGAAATCTAGTGGCTTAGCTCCAGAATGATCATCAAAGGCTGAAGACATGCCCCCCCAAGCTTCAATTCATTCACTAACTTTGAGGTTGTCACCAACTTATGTACTATATGGAGAAAAAGGATACAGGTGGATGAAAAGAAGGTTCAAATATGAGATCTAACAAAAGACTCGACTCAACATCTACAAGATCTGGCGAAAGACTTGACCTGACAGAAGAGGTGACTGTTTCATTTTTTAACGAGCCTAACACAAGAAAAGAACTATGTTCAAGGCTCTGGGTTCAATCCCTAGATTGTTGTTTCATTTTTTAACGAGCTTGTTACAAAGAGGAAAAACTATGCTCATGACCTCTTCTTGATCATGGCTTCCAAGAGGATAATTCTCTAGAAGGAAAACATGTCAAGGGACAAAACTCAATCATGGCTTCCAAGAGATCTTCACTGAATGAAAGAAGAATGATCTAAAAGAAACACATGTCGAGGGTCTCGTCAGGGGTAAGGAGATCCGGCTCCAATATCCCTACCGAAGAGATCACCATGTCAACTACCAGATCCAAATCACTAGAATTTGAAGTCATGGGAGACAACGCCACATAATTGACCTGTGGCATAGGTGATACTGACTGCATATAAGACCTGGTTAGGGAGGTTATTGGGTTGATGGTCAAGTCAGGGCCAACAAATGAAAGTTGATTAATAGTCACAATTCTTCTATCATGAGGGAAATATATCACACGGAAAAAAGTGGACACAATATCTTTCATGGCATAGACGTAATCTCACCCAATGAGTAAATTGAAATCTAAGGGGTCCTGGACTACCATAACATCAATAAAGATATTTTTCCCTCCCAAAGTTACCGGAAACTAAGGAAGGATCCCTAAAGGGTGACTAATTCTTCTATTGAAAGAGAACAGAGTCTGGGTAACCGGCACAAGCTGAGGATAACCCAAAGCTTTCCAAGCAATAGAGGAAAAAATACTAATGGATGAACCTTCATCTATCAGTGCATGATGAACGTCCCGACCACAAACTTTTACTGTAATCTTGAAAGGCATGTGAGAGGGAAGATGAGGTCCAATTAGCACACCCCAATCAAAAAGGATGGCCTCATTACTTGGAGGGGTTTTTGCAGGAGAAGGAGAAATTCCCCTTGGCACGGTAGATCCTGTATCAACGAGAAAAACATGGGCAGAATTGGGTTTACTCTCTAACGGGAGAGTAGGATCGATCGATGATGAGATCGGATCGACCACCTTGGCACTCTTCAGAGGAAGATTGGGATTGACCGATGATGTAACTGAAGCAACCACTTTGGCACTTGTCAAAGGAAGAGTGGGATTGACCGATGATGTAATCGGAGCAACCACTTTGGCACTCGTTAGAGGAGGAGTGGGATTGACTGATGAAGTCACCAGAGCAACCACTTCAACACTCGTCAAAGGAAGAGTGGGATCGACCGATGGCGGAATCAGTTCAACCACTTTGACACTCTTCAGATGAAGGGTGGGACTGACCAATGACGAGACTGGATCAATCACTTGGGTTTCACTTTCCAGATGAAAAGTGGGGCTGATCGATGACAAAACTGGATCAACTACTTTGGTGAGTGGTGCAAGCGAGGATGAAACTAGATTGACCACTTGATCAACCAGATTGACCAGGGATGTAACTGGATTGACTAGTCCATCAACTAACGATGGGTTGGGAGAAAGCTTATGATAACCTTTTGGAATTTGAATTTTTTCCAAAAGAGAAGAAGCCTCATCCATACGAGGACAAAGGTGAGAATAATGATCACCTTTGCATAACATGCAAGGGAATTTGACAGTTATCTTCTTTTTACCAACCTTAACGTCACTAGTTGATGGAGCATCACCAGCATGACCAGTAGAGGTTGATGACGTGGAAGACCACATTTCTAAGACCTTGGGAATACCAGGGAAATCCCTCAGAAGGTGGTTACCCTTACAAAGACTGCAAGGGAATTTGGGTTTCAGATTCTTCGTTTTAATCTTATTGACCTCATCAACACTCCCGGTACTATTAACAATAGCTGGTTGTTTGGATCCAACATTTGATGTAGTTGGAGGCTTGGTCCCTTTCTAGTTCTTCTTCTTCTCTTTTTGTTTCTTCTTCTTCTTATCAATCTGGCTACTCACTTGAGAGATTTCACTAGGCGAAGAAGGAGAAATGGAAGGAGACCTGATGGTCGAAGAAGGAGAAAGGTCGACATGAGGTTGATGTGGGGGCAGTGTGCCTACATCTGAAGCACCTGCATTCGAGATGACCTGAGTGGAAAACAACCATACCGGTAACCCAATTGTGAGACTTGGAAGGATCAAAGTAGCGATGTAAGGAGGACCAACATTTCCATAAGAAGGAAAAACAAAGGGTTCTCCCAAAGAAAGAGTTGCTCCATTGGTAGTTTCGGGAATTGACGCCATTAAAATAAAGATCCAACCTAGATTCTGCTAGGGAGAACAAACAGCACACGCTAAAAATCTAGTAAGAAAGCAAGCAAGAAAAACCTTCTCACAATGAGCACACTAGTTGGTGATGAAATCCAACGTCGCGGGAACAAAGTAAGAAGGGGCTGAGATAGAGAAGGTGGAAAAGTTACGTTGATGACATGCTTAACGGACTTACACCCTGGTGCAAGCTCCCACACATAATCGTGGGTATACCCTCCAAGGAGCCCGAGTGAGTCTGGCCAACGTTGATGCCAGGTACCATGAAGACTTGCCCCTCCATAGTCACCTTGTGTAAAGACCCTAAAGAGATATGCCACTAAGGTTACCAAATACAACAATGATGCCTAGGGAAACAATCAACAGTCCAATCCACACGCAAGGGTAGGGTATCTAGCCTGAAATCAACTTGAAAGGCTTCCACTCATCATTGTGGATATACCTTCAAGAGACCCCCATAATTCACACAATATATACACCAAGAACAACAAAGCAGGGTGAGTAACTCTGTCAGTCTTAATGCAACCTCGTGATTGACCCTTGTGTGAGAAGGGCTTCCCAGGACAAAATGCAGCAATTGGATTTCACCGCTCCCTAACACAAGATCCTATGTTTATTTGCAGCTCTTGAAAGTTATCTTTCACACCTATTCCAAAGACCTACAACTAATCTAATGTAGGTTTGCTACCAGAAAATGTAAAAATGTATAATCAATTTTAGTTTAGCGCTTGATTTTTAAGGTTGTTGTTACTCAAAAGGAAAGTGGCATGGACAATATGGTGTTTTGATCGACTCGAAATTTATGAAAAGAGATGAAGATGCAATATTTTCATTTCGATGAAAGTTATGCTATGAGAAGGAGAAAACATTCATCATTCTAGATGCACAATTCTGCTACTTCAAATGCAAGCAAAAAACATGGAATTCTGCGACTTCAAATGCAAGCTAGTTTCACGACCCAAAAGCAAGAATGCATTCAAAATAATGAGAACTGAAAGAAAACAAGTAGACGCTTTTTCTAACAAGAACTCAGTCAAGGATCCTAAAACCAACAAGCATCCAAGGGGTATAATGAAATGTAGAGAAGAATCTAAGAAACGATACGGAGAAAGAGAAAACACTCAAAACTATCTCGACAAAAACGCAGCTAGAAAAGGAAATTTTACGTTTCTAAAATAGGCTTCAAGCTCTAATCAATACAAAAGAGAGTGAAAAGCATCAAAAACCATCAAGAACCAATCCAAACCACTCCACAAACCAACTACAAAGGTTGGGTAAAGAATTCCACAAAACAGGCTAAAAAAATCTAAGTAAAAGAAGGCAATTTCACTCAAAAAAGACAGTAGCGCTCCCCTAGAAGGGTGCACAAAGTGCTGCAACGCCCCCTAAAACACTGTAGGGAAGCACTGGTTCTCTGGTATGGCCTACAGGGGGGCGTTGATGCTCCCAAAAACTCAAAAAAATGCCCAAAAATGCACAAAAAACTCAGCCATAATGCTTGAAAATTGGGGAATTTTCTAGTGAAGGTGGGAGAAGGTTGTTGGATGATGAAAAACAAGGAATTGCTTGGGAGAAATATCTCAAAGATCAAATGGAATGGTGCAAAATATCTCTGAATATCCTTACAAAAAGTTTTCACTCAGTCAAATAAATGAGAAGAAAATAACAAATTGACTCTAAATCGTCAAAGACAAAGAGTTATTCAAAGTAAGGAAGAAAAAGATGTCACAAACCCAAACAAAGGATCATGAATTCTCAGAGATCAAGGTGTTGGAGACCCAAACAAGGATACACTGAGGTGATGAGAACCCTAAGCAAATGCAAACAATAAGAAAATGGATTCAGAGACTAAACTCTTGCAAGATATTAAACAGAAAGAGGGAAGTGCTCTAGTGTAAGGGGCACCAGAGCGTTCCAATGCTCTATGAAGGCTTGGCAGGGAGCGCTAGTGCTTTGATAGCAAGGGCATGGGAGCGCTAGGCTTCAAAAAGTTCAGAAAAATACCCAAAATCCAAAAATTCAAGCAAGTTCAGAAATCCAAAGTGTATGGGATGAAATAAAGGGTCATTCAACAAATCTAAGAATCAAGGACACGGTATGGAGAAGGTCAAGAAGTGGGAAAAGGGCCAAAATAATATCTAGAAAAGGAAACAAAAATCAAAGCTCCTCCCCAGTGGAGTCGCCAATTTCTGTTACAGGAGAATCCTCCTGCGGACAAGCGGATTCCCTCTTGGTCTCTAGACTCCTAAGGCTAAGACAGAAAAGTGCTTAGTGTGGACACTGACATCCTTTTAGATATAATTAAGCTAATGAATGAAAAGGAAAAAGAAAAGTGTACGTTTTTAAATGGCGTCTGTCCTTACAAAATCCAAGTTGAGCTTTAATCCCAAGCTCCTCGATAGGTCATGTAGCACAAACAAAGATACAACAAACTTCCTATTCTACTGAGATTAGCTCAAATACAAATCTATCTACTAGAGACAAGTTCATGTGAAACAAGCATAAACTTGAAATAAAAAGGCCAAGCATGTATATATTAATGAGAACAAATGAAGACTACTTACAGACCAAACTTGATGAAGGTGCAGCAGCTTCTTCCAGTTCTCTTTGTCCAACCCCTTTGCTCAAGTAATCTAGACTGATTATGCTTCAATGGTGCCCCACTTATGAGATCATAAGTTTGGTATAATTCTCAATCTCCATCCCCCCCTCTTCCATGGAAATCCCTCATTATATAGGATTTGGAGGCTTAACCACTATGGAGAGGATATCTCATCAGATCCACCAAGAAAGGGATCTCTAAGATATTTAGGGAGAAAATATCTATTAAGGATTTTGGGGAGGAAATATCTCTCAGGGATTTTAAGGAGGAAATATTTCAACCATCCATGAGATCCTCCACCTTCCCTAAAAAATACGAAACCAAATGTGAGGTGGATTCTCACACTTAATTACTTTCTTTTTCATGAATATTAACAATAATTCATGTGCACTTGGTTCTCACACTTAATCAATTTATTTTCCATGAATATTAATAATAATTCATGTGTACTTGGTATTTTGGCCTTCATGTAATATATCCCTCCTCCATATTGACTAGGGATTGTGACATAGGTTATTCCATGGTGTCAAGGTGTATGAGACACTTATATGACACTTTACTACACTTAGGGTGAGGTACCTAGGTGTGCAAATTTCATGTGTAACAAAGATCTTAACCCCATAAATTTTACCTTCAAAATGTGTCTAATTGAGCATTAAGTTGAGGCCCTCCATAACCAAAATGAATAGTAGAGTAGATAAATGGAAGTCGTGTATTAGCCCTCACTCACTCTAGAAAAAAGAGGTAGGCCCACAATTTACCAAGATCATTTCCAAAAGCATTGCATGTTTAAAATCATTTTCAAAATCTATTGATCAATGAGATTGCAATGGTTTAAATTGCTCACAATGCTCCACTTCTATTTTATTTTATTTTTTTCATGCATTGCATGTTTAAAATCATTTCCAAAATCTATTGATCGATAAAATTGCAATGGTTTAAATTACTCACAATGCTCAAATATGTAGTGTAAAACTCCAAATTTCAATCCTTGTAGTTCAACATACTTGGCTTCACCTCTTTCTACAAAACAATTGATCTTACCATATTCTCAATAAAGTGCTCTTTACTAGCAATTAAGCAAACAATATTAAATAGTTTCAGCATTCTAATTTGTTTGGAGGGGTCCCAATAGCGGTACTACAACCTAACACATGCAATCTCTAACTTACAATTTGCAAATTTCTCAATGATTTCATCTCTTCCATGCTTGATTTTGGATTCTCTAATCTTGAAAAATTGGGTGGAAATACTAATAAGTTATAGGTTTCTTCCATTTCTAGAAGTCTTAGCTTTGAAATATTTCCAATTATCTAAGGAAGTTTACACATATTGTAGCATTTATTCAACATGTCTTCTAAGTAAACCATATTTCCTATGTCCTCTTGACCCTAAAATAAGGCATTGCAATTTCTCATATTCAAATAGCGCAAACAACTAAGTCAACCAATTAAAGTAGACAAGATCCTAATTATAGGACATTTAATTATAATTAGTCTTTCCATGCAAACAAGGTTACCTATTTTTTCTACTAGGTTGAGTGTTTGACAATAAATCATATACAAATGGAGACACTGTTTTTCATCATATCAAAGTAGTTATAGGGGTCAGTAGTTATAATTGTTGGGGATTAGGGTAACATAGTTTATAGGTTAGGATTGACATGGTTTATATGGGTTCATGGTTACAAAGGTTAAATGGGTAATGGGTTTTAGAATTTGTGGCTTGGGGGCAATATCAATTATAGCAATCAAGGGTTATAATAATTAAAAATTAAGGGTTAGAATGATTATATTTGCTAGTGGTTATTTTGGTTAGGGGTTATGGTTCATGGGTGATCATAGATTAGAGTTTTATGATTAGAGGTCATATTTGTTCAATTTAGGTATTCTAAGGGTTATAGGGTTTATACCAATTAAGGTAATAGTAGTGAGGGTTTATAGGGGTTTGAGAATAGGGTTTATCCATTATAAATGTTACAAGAGTTAAAGGTTAATGAATATATGAGTTAGGGGTTATGGTAGTTAAGCTCATTAGGAGTTACAAGTCATATAAAGGTTATATTGGTTTAGAATTGTGCTCTATAGGGATTAGGGGTTGGAATATCACCAACTACTTCATGTATTGAATGGACCCATCTGGGAACCATAAAACATCATATGTTCCATCAACATGTCTTAAAACCTTCTAGCTCGTCATAATCCATGAAACCAAATAAGTGCCCCAACTATCCAAGGCTCATAAAAATCACAAGGGGTAGTGAAGAAATTCACTAGTAGTACCTCTATACAAAATAAGGGGTAATCGGTACCTTGCCAACTACCTCCCTTTATTCTTTTTGTTATAGCCATTCCAATGAGTAATAGCCATTCCAATGAGCTGGTGAGAGTAATAGCCATTCCAATGAATATTCATTTTAAAGTATCTCTTTCAACACCAAAAAATTATGACACAAGGATGGAGTCCACATGCCATTTACACAATGCCTTATTCAATGATATATTTTAGCCTCTTACCATATGAATTTATCAAGCATGGAAAAATATGTGTCATTGTCTCATTATCAGCTAAAGGAAGATTGACTAAACCTTGTTTAAACCTATAAATCATTCCAATCTTAAATCATTGTTCTAGCATGGTTGCATGACATTTTCTTGGGATATGGAACCCCAACACTACATAGTGGACCAATGTGCCTGGTACTCTGGTTATTATTATTATCATGGTACAATCATAGAAGGCCTCAATTTACATCCAAAATTTCAAGATTGTAGAATGGACCTGAAACATATCCTAAACTTTGCTTTAGATATTTATCACAGTTTCACAACTACTAACTCCCAACAAGCAACAAAGTTTTCAATAACCATTAATCATTCATGGAGTATACTTCATTATCATCCACAGGCAAGCTTTTGAACTCATTTTTCTTGAAAGAGAATACATTTCTATATATACTTGCCTTCATAGACCTAGAATCAATACATAGTCATTCTTAGTATCTCATGTTTTCATCAGGCATGTCAAATGCCAGTAGGTAATGAGATATCCCCAAAGTGAGCAGTGATGGCCTTCAATCTACCATTTGGCCCCCCAAAAATGACAATGTTTGGTGCATCTTCATCTTGTTTAATGCCTTCATCAAACCTCAAAAAAGTTGATATTTCTGACACCAATACTTGGTAATGTCAACACTCATTCCTCCCACAATTCTTGGAAAAATACGTTTCTTCAGAGGCTCTTCATCCTTATTTGTACATGACAACCTTCGCAGCCTGGATCTCTTCTTCTTTTTCTGTCGGTTGCACTATTGTTAACCATCGCCATAACTAACTTATTCTTCAACTTGGATTGAACAAAACTAATATTTGTATAGTTCTGCTCTTGGCTTGAACAAAATTAATATTTGTATAGTTCTACTCTTGTCTTGAACAAAACTAATATTTGTATAGTTCTACTCTTGGCTTGAACAAAACTAATATTTGTATAGTTCTACTCTTGTATTGAACAAAACTAATATTTTTATAGTTCTACTCTTGGATTGCCTTAGACATATTGCCAACTAAAGCACCTAATATTTGCAACACACCAACTGATGGTTGGATTTCTTACTCCATANCCAGCAAACAACAACCTTAATACTATTTTTTTCTTAGATCCATACGATAAATTTATCATGTCCTTAGTGTTTTCACATTTTTAATATGTCCTTAATATGTCCAAAATCAAGAGGGATATCACATTAAATTAGGTGGTTGACCACTAATATTGGTAATTGCACCCTAGTCTAATTGTGCATCCAAAACTAAAGATATAAAATTGTTATTTAGAACTTTGAATATGATGATGGACTACTAACTAACATCACGTGCACATGCAACTGAAGGTACAACCAAACAGGTACCTATCAAACATTTCTTTGTCGAGTGAGGAAAGCCTAGTACAAATAGAGGCCGAAAATGTGTCTGCATCTAGTAGATACGATAAGCAAATAAGGACCAAAGGTGAAAAAGTCAGAATAAAATTTTGTAAACGCATGAAATTTTTTCTTGCCGAAGGAGGATCATGCTCTTATGATGATGAGAGCATAGGAGACATAGGTGTTCCACTCAGGTATAAGCATCTGGTGAAACAATGGGTACCTAAGGAACTACCTCCTATAAATGTTGACTTCGTTGCCAACAATAGGACATATCGCATTGCACCATCCTCCCTGCATGGCTTGGGGTTATTTTCTATGGATGGAATAATTGTAAAATACAATACAGTAACTGAATTGATGGACTATGTCGGACTGTGTTACAATTATAACGATTGGATGCGGCTGGTCCAGTACATGCGAAGTATGTGGAGATATGTGCTCGCCGCAAATTATATACAACTAATAAACAAGGATAAAAATAAGGGAGCAACTATCTATATTGATGGAAGGCCTAAAGCTTCCGACAATATCGCAGGGTTCATAAACAACACATGACCCGGGACAACAAACAAACAACTGAATTGCATATATGAGGGATGTGAAGAGAATCAGGTAGTCCTATGTGCAATAAAAAAGATAGCTCTCGGGGAAGAGTTATTAGTGGATTACCATTTGAATCGAATAGAAACATTGACTAATAGTGTGCAGGTTCTTATGCAACACCTCTTTAAGAAACCTCTACTTATTGCATTATATTTTTTTATTATCTTTAACATTGTTTTTTTGTTATCATTAACAAATTTTAAAATATTTGGGGGTTCTAATTGTATTATAATGTGGCAGGATGACCATGGGAAAGGGCCAGCCGCAGAACATGTAAATGATTATCAATTTCCACTTTCATTTTATGTTGTTTTTATTATTTGCTTATATAATTTTATTGAAATAACATTGTTTTTGTTGAAATTATATGTAGTCTGCAGGCCATGTGGATCATGATTTCGCCGATGAGGAGGGGTTTTATTCATGCGCTAATCTGATGCTCTTATTAAAAAAAAAAGATCATTAAAGCTAACAAGGAACTTGTTAGCTTGTTAGATCATCAAGAACAAACTCCTGACGTCAGAGCAAAGATCAAGCTCCTTATGTCACAACTTAACACATATAAGGTAATAACCATAATTTAAAGTGTTTTTTTTTTAATGCACTCATATGTTCAATTACGATACTTTGTTCTTTAACTTTTACATTATCTCATGAAAAAACATTTTCTTTTTTATAAAGGAATTTTTGGAGCCTATTCAGCCCGGTGTTGGTAGTAGTGGCACTACAGAGATGCTATAGAGTCCTGATGTGGGCGGTTATACAACTGCTAGAGCACTATTTACTTCTCCATCTTCCACACCTAATTTAGATAGGAGCCATGACACGCACCGCCAGGAATCCACACGTCGATCAGAGTCTATAGATGGTGGCAGAGATGAGGATCATAGTGATGTGGTTGAGATGGTTGCATTTCCTGGAGCTAGACATGTGACAAGCACGGGGACCTTTCCGTGTACATTTTTGGTCAACGATAATGGACTTCCATTAAAACAATCAAGACTCCCAGGTAGTTTTAATTCATATTTTAATCGTTTAATGTTGTCCTCATACAGAAATCATCTAGATTATTAATTTTAAATTAATGACCATATCTTTTTGTGTGTAGGAAACAACCTTTTTTATAGGCACCTAGAGAGAAAGAC
>JASDQU010100509.1:420068-496054 GCA_032191745.1 Picea mariana | reverse complement strand
ATTAGGGGTTAATGTTTATAGGGGTTAGGTATGGCGAGAATTAAGGGTTAGGTGTTAGGGATGATAAGGGTTATAGTGTTATGGAATAAAGTGGTTATATGGTTTGAGTATTATAAGGATTAATGTTTGTGAGATATAGGTATTAGGTGCTTAGGGTTAATAAGTTAGGCTTTAGCTATTTGGGGTTTATAAGTTAGAAATTATAGAGGTTAGTGATTATGGTTAACATAGGTGATAGAATAGTACTAATAATGGATAGATGTAATAGTTAATGTACATGTTTGGGGTTATAAGGGTTAAAGATTAGGGTTAAATTTTCAAGGGTTTAGGGGTTTGGGATTCTAAAAATTGTAGTGGTTATGAGTTAAATGTGTTTGGGGAAATAAATTTTAGCGATTATAAGGGTTAATGGCCATAGGTTATAGAGGTTAAGGATGAAACATGTGACACAACTTATAATGGTTATGGATTGTATCAATTATTGAATGTGCTAGGGATAAGGGGTTATAAAAGTTCGAGGTAAGAGATTACATTAAGGGTTAGCAGTTATATAATTTAGGGATTAAGGGTTATTGGGGACAAGGGTTAGGGTACTTGATTGATAGTGAATGACAATTAAATTAAACATGATATAATGTTCAAGGGTTATAAAGATTATGGGATTGGGATATAGGAATTAGGTGTGAAATATATTAGTGGGGTTAGTGGTTTTCCATTCCCCTATGGATAATATGAGGATGAATATTGGTGCTGGAAGTTAGGGGTTTTAGTTGAATAAGGATTTGGGTGATGGAAGTTAGGGGTTTTAATGACTCATGCACGCCATAGGATATCTGGTGAATTGACGATGCATGTAGAGAAAGTCCTTGCTATGACCTAATGTGGGTGGGCCTAGATGTTATTAATGGTGTTAAAGCACCAAATCAACTCCTATCACAATTAATAATGGTGGAATTGTGCCTTTGGGATAGTACTATGTGTTTTCTTTCAAGAACATACCCATTATTCAACCACATGTCAGTATCTGAGATGGAGGTCCTAAGGTGCTAAGTATGTAATGATGGGGTCAGTTGTTAAGATGATGGGGAGGTAGGGTTTAAGGGAATGTGTTCTCTATTCCCTAGTCGTGACCTCCATTTGTATTATCTATGTATGATTTTGAATTATTCTAAACCTTACTAGTACCCAAATATAATATTATGGAAAATGGGTTTGTTAGGAACATGGAATGTTAATGCAATGAAGTAGGTTTTCTTTATATCATGTAGAAGTTCATTGATGGGGCACAAAATAAAGTGTGTGGGTTAAGTGCATCAATTATCTACATTGGTCAATTGTGTGAGTTAAGTGCATCAATTAGCTACATTGGTCAATTGTATGGGTTAAGTGCATTAGGATATTTGGGTGGCTTAGAATAGTGGTTTTGGGTTAGTGTCTTGGTGGCCATGTTTATAATTAGGAGTAATTAGCACATTAGGGTGAAATTTATTGGGTTGATGTGATAGCTACATCCACCCTTAATCCAACACTAACATTAATAGTGGTTAGTTGTGTGCTCTAGTTTCATGCGTTAGGTTCATGGGTTGGGTGTGTGGGTAGGTGCATAAATTAGGTGTATGGCTTATAATTGTAACTTGTGTCTTGAAAAGTATGTTGATGGCTTTAGTACATGGGTTAGATACACATGTCAAATATGTAGTGGCATATTTAGGGTTAGGATATTTGGGTGGCTCAGAATAGTGGTTTTGGGTTAGTGCCTTGGTGGCCATGTTTGGAATTAGGAATAATTAGCACATTAGGGTGCAATTTCTTGGGTTGATGTGATAGCTACATCTACCCTTAATCCAACACTAACATTAATAGTGGTTAGTTGTGTGCTCTAGTTTCATGCATTAGGTTCATGGGTTGGGTGTGTGGGTAGGTGCATAAATTAGGTGTATGGCTTATAATTATAACTTGTTTCTTGATCATTATGTTGATGGATTTAGTGCATGGGTTAGCTACACATGTCAAATATGTAGTGGCATACATCACAATGTTGATGTGAAGCAAAATCCCCAATTGGAGATGTGATAAGATACAAGCTTTACAAAAATGTATTCCAAGGGGAGAGGACCAACACATTGCTAAGCCAAACCCATGCATACAAATTCCAAGAGAGGATGGTATAGAATAGTTAGAAGGACTAGGGCCGCTAACTAAGTGAATTGTGTTGTGTTTCATCCATCAAATGACCAAGTGCCCCATGGTAATTTCTCTTTAGGAGACCCAAATGAGTGGAAATGAGTTTCCACCCATAGGTTTGATGACCAAATCCAAGTTCACCAAATCCAGCAACACAATAAGAATTAGTTCAAGAGAGAACCCATCAATGGCGGCACAACATTGGAAGGGATAAGACAAAGGATCAACATAGAGGAGGAAGGTTTCTCTCATGAATGAAACAAGTTCCCAAGGAATGTGATTGCATTTCAAGTACAATTTCCAACTATAACCCATCATGGGATGTAATTTCCCACTAAGACATCATGGGTGTGAATTAACTTGCCATGTAGTTGGGTTTCATGAGTGTAAATTAATTTTGAGTGTAGTTTCACTTTCTCCCTAATCACAAGGATTTGCAACAACAAGGACCTGTTATTGTCACACTATCCATTAAGGCATTCTAAACAATGCAACATCGCCCCAACACCATCGATAATTGTCCAACAATTGGCTTTGTCCCTAGTACCACAGACATTAGACCTTACACCAAAATCATTGTTATTTGTTTGATGGGATATGTGTCTAGGGTTATGAGTGTATCGACCTTGCCACTACTCTCGATGTTCCTAATGTGGACTCTACTCCAATGTCATAATATAAATCTTGTGATTGTGGGGTATTGACACTTGTTCTCAGTGAAATAATATATTATCACTTGTCGGGGTATTGACACTTGTTCTAGATTATTATTATTATTATTATTATTATTATATCAATTATATATATTATATTAAATAATATATAATTGATATATATTAATTATATTAAAAACAATAATAAAATAACAAAACATAAAAAAACAAAAAAATAACAAATTTCAAACAAAATAACAAAAAAAAAAATTGAATTGTGTAATGATCCCATGCCCATTCACACACAAAAACACTAGAGACCACAACAACACTAGAGAGAAAACCCCTGAAACCCCGCCATTCTATCCTAGTGAGAGGGAGGAGATAAGGTGCGAGAGGGAGGAGACAACCTCGTGTAGTGGTGCAAAACCCCTCGAAACCCGACCGCCATTCAATCGAACCCAACGAGAGGGAGGAGAGAACCCCCACGCAGTGGATATAAGGAGGCCCTACACCTACAAAATGAATTATGACAGTTGAGTCTAGCACACTTGATCAAGTGACGTCGAGACTATGGGAGAGGGAAAGGATGGTGAGTACCTCTACATACTTGAATTTACATTGCTAATTCAAGATTAGTATTTTTGTTTTTACAAGTTTCGTTAGTTCCATTTTTGTGTTGAAAGGAGATGGACATCTCCCCTTCTTCTTCCCTGCCCATATGCCCTAAGAATTGTATTGCCTACGCCTTCTTCTCCCTTGCCCATACACCCTAAGAATACGCCCTAAGAATAATTTTTATGCAATATTTAGATCCCTAAGAATTGGATTGCCTACACCTTCTTATCCCCTGCCCATACGCCCTAAGAATACACCCTATTGTGAAATGAATTGTTTTTATGCAATATTCATATCCCTTCGGGAGTTATTGCACTTATGTCTATTGGTAAAAAAATAGGAAGAATTGGGATGATGCATAAACCAATCATTAGTTTCTTCTAAGATAGGAAAGAGAGATGTTTTTACACTTCTATGGGTAACACATGATATCTTTATGATGTGATATAGTGAGGATGCGAACCTACATTTTCTAAATAGGGTCCAAAAATAGAAATCCAAACTTGTCTTAGTATTGGAGGGAAATTGTGAAGCAATTGATGAAGTGAAGAGGGACAAAAAACACTCTTAAGACTTTAAAATAACGATTAAGAATTATAGTTAGTGCGTGAAAGTGAATTATTTTTGCATGCATACAAGACTAGACTATGTTGTTAGCTGACACTTAGATAAAGGAGTAGCATAGTAGGAGATATCTCTAGCATTCCAGTCACACATGCACCAACTTGTATACCAAAGAACAATAGTTCTCCCTTGCACCACTCTGCCACCTTGGTTTTCTAGCTGCAACCAAATGGAAGCTACAAATCCATGTGTTCAAGTACCCACTTGAAACTCTAAGGAAAACAATACTCCCTAGCACCTCCCTACCACCCTAAAATATAAATATTTTCTTTCTTGAATTTATCACAGTGATACAACATTTATTTATGTCTTACCAGTCTCATCATTGTTCTGCTACACTGCTCTGTTCTGCCTACATCAAAATCTCTCTCCTCGTGTCTGATGCACTTTCTATTCTTCTCTCAAATATGCATTTATGTTCCTTGCTTCTTATGTGCTTTATGCTCTGTGTCTTCTTTCCATTCTATGCACCACGCCTCTTCTATGCACTTCATCTTCTCCACACAGCATGATTCTACCCGCATGAATCACACTCAATAGTAGCACACATCTCTTCTTTTTTCTACGTTTTTTTATACTCTTTGTGCACCTTTTGCATACTTCATGTCGCGCCTCTTCACTATGTCATAGTTCTCCCTACAGGTCATTCACTTCATCACATCCTCCTGACTGCATGGCTACCCCACTACATACATTCACTTCTATGTTTTTTCATGTATTTCTCACGTCGATTCATTTACTTGATCATCATACAAACTCTTCATCTTCTCTGGCCGTTATTCAAGGTTATTTGGCTTCTCTGCCAGTTATCCTGAGAATCCTTTATTTCTCTCTCAGTCGCAATTCTTCGTCCTCTCTGGCAGTTATAGTCAGTAAGTTTGGGCTCCTTTGGCTCTTAAGCCCCTTCCTTCTCCTGACCGCTGGTTGTGACCTGGGGCCAATCACTTCGGGACTTCGGGTTTCAAGTCATCTTTCATGAGTCACCCTGATTCTCCCAACTCCCAATCTCCTAAACTCTAAAGTGGACCTTAGAGACGTGTAAGTTATTCCCTAGATATGACCTTGGGCGATGATTTCATGTGACCATGCGATTGCGAGCGAGTCTATAGGTGATATGAGGACAACTTGCTTTTCTCCCCACAATTCACTACAAGCCTCCACACATCCTTTCTCCAAAACTATGGTTTTGATTGCGTCCCGCTCATGAAAAATTAAGACCCAAGTATGTTCTGGCCCTGCAATGGAGCACGACCGTCGATCTCATGATCTTGACAATGTTCTTGAATGGACAGTTTAGATCTGTCCTCTCAAGTCTGCGGACCAGATCTCTCCTTCCTCCATCAACGACTGAGGTTTCCTTCGTGGCCCAGGCTCTGAGAGATTCAATCTCAAACCCTTTTGCTGGTGACTGGATATCTTATGGAATGGAAGATTTGCTAACATATGTCCTCTTCAATCAATGGCTCTACCTTCTTTCCTTTGTCCACACATGATCCTTAGTCTCAATGATTAGATGACATGTGGCCCTCCAAACGAACAGATGAGATCGATTTCACCTTTCAGGCTTCGAGAGTTTCAATTTTCAAACTCTTCTTGCTCCTGGAGAATTTCACCCAGGGTCCATGATCCAATGACGTGTGTCCCTCTCAGATCAACGGTTGATATCTCCTTCAGGTCTCCGGACTTTGGAAATTTCAATTCTCAACCTCTGCTTGCTCAGAACGCTTTTAGCCGGAGTCCACAGATTACTGCCATGTGTCCTCAAGTCAATGGTCCTCATTCACTTAGAAACTTCGACACTTCAGTAATCTCAAACCTTTCTCATTCACGTTTTCCCGTAGAAGTTTCTCCCGGATTTCATGATCTGTTGACACGTATCCCATTGCACGATCAATGATCGAGAATACACTAAAATGATCTTCAAATAGGATGACTCGTATCCACTTTGGTTCTTTGGCATTCGGGACTTCGGGTCTTTGCACGAGTACTGGTGGTCAAACTACCGAAGAAAAACTCCCGGAGTGACGTAACTCTTACATCACTCGATGACGTTTCATGAGCTGAGTAGCTACCACATGTCACTCGGATTTGTGATTTACACGTACCTGAAATGTCGAATCAACTTGACACTGTCATTGTTTGATTGCACCACATGTCCTTGCTAATGTGGTCTGCCACGTGTCCTTGCTAATGTGGTCTGCCACATTTCCTTGAGGATGAGATTTGTTGACATAGATATCCCTGATATAACAGTCATTGTCTGATCTCCAGATTTGACGACTAACGAAACTTCGCATTCTGGGGATTTGAAATCTCAAACTTTCAAGAGCATAACCTCCTCGCATCTTTATATCTGAAATGAATGTTGTTTGTTCAATCAGGATCTTGGATTGACGACTCGATCTTTTTGTGATGAAAATTTTCTATCTTACCCTGTCCTTCCACTCGAAATTGATCCAATGGCTAACTAAACTTCACATTCTAAATATTTCAAATCTCAAACTTTCTTGAGTGTAAACTCCTCGCATATTTAGATCTAAACTAATCGTTGTTTATCAATCATGTTATCAGATCAACGGCTCGATCTTTCTGTGCACTCCCCGTGTCTGGATATTGATCCAACGACCACTGTTGCTCCTCCTCCTGAGATTACACTTCCTTCTAAATTGGAAGAATGTCTATGTGTCAAAGGCCTCGACCTTTGATATTTCTGCGAGTCCTAATGACTTGGACCTTGTCTGCACTTTTGGAAACTTCTATCTCTTCTGAGCTTTCTCGTCTCTGCATATTGTTTTCTTCTCTTGAACTTATGCTTTCCCTATTTTCCATCATTACTTCTTTCCTTGCCTGTAAAAATACCATCGTCACTGTTGTTCTTGCCATCAATGACAAGCACATTCTGCCTATAAACATGCCAACAAAGGAGTGACCAACACTTTATGGTCATGGGATGTAAAATGGAAACCAACGACCAGGTAAAAAAAGGTATTGCAAACTCAAGAGAAAATTGGTATAATTTAGTGTTTTAGACTTATAACCCCTAGATGATGCCCATCAAGTGATCAAGTGGAAAATAACTTTATAAAAATGATGTTAAATTCCTGAAAGTTATCTATCAATTTGTGCACTTCTTGTTGATACTTCCTTAAGTGAGGATAATTTCACTTTACAGTGTTATTTACCTATCTGACAATATTTTTTGAATCCCCAAAGACCACTGGTTCCTTAAAGTTTAGGTCAATAGCTTTCTTGAGTCCTTGAACCATGGCCTCGTATTTGGCCGTGTTGTTTGTGCATTCAAACTTTAGTCTACAAGATAAGAAACTGAGTTTTCATATTATATCAATGAGAATGCATTCTACACTAGGTCCTTCCTAGGATTTGGATACGTCAAATAATAGGATCCATATCACAAAAGTGAAGTTCCACACTTTCTTGTTAGGTTCCACACTCGGTGTTTCATTTTTTTCTTCTAATATATGAGTTTGGAAACTTTGTTCGGGCTCACTGCATTTCTCGATTATATATGATTTTTCAATCATGAGAATAACACTTCATATAAGCAAGATGAGAAGTTCCCAAAATCATAGTCACAAGAATAATTTCCTAACACAAGAAATTTTTTAGAGGAAGGTTCATTCAGGGCTTCCAAATTAGTGATAGTATGCTTCAAATATTTTTTCCTATTAATTTTTATCATGTTGGAATTCACCTTTAATGGTAGTCGTAAGTGGGACTAGTCAATGTTGAAATAACCATGTAGTTTTTCAGACCAATCCCGACTCAACAACATTCCATAATCTTTTGGAATATCTACAACGATGATGTCAATGACTTGGTGAAACTTTGTATTAGAGGAAATGTGGATCATAACATCTTTTAGTTCGCCAATTACTTTGAATTCTCTTCTATCTAATTGTATAATGTGTGTGTGTCACTTTTGGTAGGGGTGGAATTTATCTTCTTAGACACTGACAAAGGCATGACATTTGAGGATGCACCAGAATCAACCAAAAAATTGTGCATATTTATATTGTAAATTTTGAAAGTTAACAAAAATTGTGGGATAGATGACCGAGGGTTCTTGTTAGTAGATATTGTGTTTACATGAGACTTCCTGATTTCCCCAGAGGTGAATTTTCCAGTGCTTGGATTTGGGTTTATCGTAGGTGATCTGAAAATGAAAAAGGTTTGTGTGCACAAATTTGTAAGTGAAATAGTTATGTGATTTAGGCAATTGGATCAAGTTGCAAACACATAAACTTAATGAGTTTTTTTACTTAACATGAGCAACATAAACATAAATAAACAGCCATCAAAAGTAAGCACATAACACAACAAAATGATAAAGGAGTCCACCCCTATCTTGGGCTACATCTCCTGGTCCAGCTTCCAATGGATCATTTTCATTATATGTTGAAAGTGTCAAAATCAATTATTTACAATGATCAGAATGCAAAATAGATGGCTTCAATGGCTCCAGAATGTCAAAAAAACCCTAGCTAGGCTCTTTTTGCACCTAGTTTGTCCAAAAAAAGAGAAGAATACATTTCCTGGAAGTTTCTCCCCAATAGCTTGTTGTACCTGCTCAACAAAACGCATCCATAGTGACCAAACCTACCTCACCGCTCCAAAACCCTGGCTCTGCATGTAATCTGGGTTGTGGGAAATATTATCGCACAGTTAGAGGGATAGGCACCTAAATGGGCGGAGGTCGTGGTCGCGTAGCCCCCATGTGGCCAAATGTCAACCTTTAAATGTGCACCCATCTGGATGGTCGTTGGAACCTCTACGCACTAGTCATATGGTGGATCGTGTGTCCAAGGGCTGGGGCCAAGCCACAGCCCAGACCCCCGCCAAACTTTACAATGGTAAAATTCAAATATTAACTCTATCGTATATGGTTAAGATCCAAACCATGTAGGTGGGCTGGTAGCCTGGCCTATGCGAGAACTCTTCCATTGTTGGAGGTCATAGGTTCAACCCCTGCAGACTCGATAAAATTTTAAACCATCAAACCAATAATGAGGTGCCATGTGGCAGCCCCTAGCTGGGCCATGTGGCACCTTTCCATTCACCCTGTATGCTGACACATGTCAATCGTGGATTGGTCCACATAACCCAGTTTCCAACTCATCTTTCCATGTCAGCATCGGCCACGTCAGCAGTATTGTCCCCTTGCCACTTCAGTAGTACGATCTACATAGTCAGCCTATCGAAATATACGAACTGTGTACAGTGAGCATTTTGCCTGTTTGGAAAAGTGGACAGAATGTGATATCTCATCCATACGAACTTTGTTTGAGCCCATTCAATTTGTGTTGCGATCGTGAGGATGAGATCTACATAATTAATCTGTTTTTGAGCAATTCTGACCACTTTGATTTTTGAGCATTTTTTATCCCTTCGATCACTCCTCCCCATTGGGAAGATTTTGGACCTCCAAAATCCTAATTTCAGTCAATCTGAAGATGGGGGTACAATTCCCTCACCTTTCCAAACTCAATCCATCTAGATTTTCTTGGATTTTTGCCTTTAATACTAACACGAAGGTATTCCACATTCCCTCATTTTGAAGTTCTCATCTTCCTGTCAAGGATTGTATCCTCATGCAATTATGAAAGATATTATGGTGAGAAGTCATCTATGGAAGGAATTTTAATATTCTCTCCTTGATCATGAATCAACGGAGGATAATAGAATCTCAAATTCTCAACATTAACAACTGCATACATTTTCATATAAGGAGGAAAATCCAAATGGAAGGCATTGTTACCAATCTTTTCAAGAATCTTGAAAGATCCATATCTAATTGGTTTCAGTTTTTTACTTTCTCATTTAAGCCTCTCTTTGACAATGTAAAGCCAAAATTCATCTCCAACTTGGAAACTATGATCAACACGATGCTTTTAAATTCTTTTATTGTACTTGGCATGGATCTTTCCCAATTGTTCTTGTACCATTTGATGCACCAATTGAATTTGTTCAATGAACTTCTTTGCTCTATCAATGTCATAATGACTATTGGCCCTTGGGTAAGGATTAAGAAAGAAAGCAAAGAAAAAGGAAGATAAAATATGAAGTGTGAACTATGAAGAAGATGCATGGACTGAGATTGGGTCAAAGTGGCCAAAGGTGATCAAAATCTGGACCAGGGGTCAAATTTTAGCTCAAAAATCAATGTTCTCGGAATTGCCTCAAAACAAACGAGAGYGTAGCCCTCATCATCACGAACCCAACGCAACTCGTTTCGTCTCAAACGGACATCGGGAGCGAGAGATATCGTGATCTGTCTGAATCGTCAAACAGGTAAAAAAAGGGGACGTTGACTATGTAGTCCGTACAGTCTGTACGGATGATGATGTGGCATGACCATACGTTGAAATGGMAGAGGTCGTATGTCCAAGTGGCAGGTGATGATGTGGCCTTCCCTCATTGGCAGATTTGGGTGAATCACATTGCAACACGTGGCAGTTATTAGGCAAATGGCGTGGTGCCACATGGCCCAGTCATGGGCTGCCACGTGGCACCATTGTATTGGTTGTTTGTTCAAAATTTTATGGAGTCCACCGGACTCGAACCCTGGACCTCCCCACCATGCAAAGATTTGGCAATGGCCACCCTACCAGCATGCCATGCATTGGTTCTTATTAACCATATGGTTTTTAAAAAATTTAAGTTTGAATTAATGTTAAGTGGCGGGGGGTCGGGCCGGGGCTTAGCCCGGGCCCACGGTTGTATTGCATATATATCGTATGACCTTAAATATAATGTGTGCGCGGGAATACATATTTCAAACAAAGCCCCAGTCGTATGTATTTACATATGAACACCATGTGACTTGCGCGCGGAGTTTGGGTTTTAAATGGAGCCTAGCGCCCAGTCTTATGTATTGATACATATGACCTTTGCCTTGGCGCGGGGATTTGTTGGTTAGCCCATGGTTTCCGGTGTTTACCCATATGCCCATGACTTTGGTAGTTAGGGGATGGGTGCGCCCTAACCGTTGGATAGTTTATCCCATTTTGCGGTTATGCGCGCTGCTAGGTTTAAGCACGGGTTTTGGAGCGTGTTCTGGGTTCAACGTACAGGAGGTGCATTTTGGCGAACCAGAGACAGCAAGCTTGAAGGAAGAGAATGGCAGGAGGCCTATCTTCTTCATTTTTTGGCCGAATGAGGTGCCGTGAAAGCCTAGCTAGGGGTTTTTGGATGTTTGGAATCCATTGGCATTGTTTTCAAATCCATTTGAAGACTTATTATGTAGGTTTTTAACCATTTAAGTTTCAAGAAGCTTCAGGGAGCTTGAAGTCCTCATTGATTGAGGTCATGTTTTGGCGAGTCCAAGTTTGTTTTATGTGACTGAATAGTCATTTTTGGCTAATTGTTATTCTCTGAACACATTGGGACAGGTTTCAGAGGCTTTTGAGGACTTTTAAAGGTGTTTTTTTCCAAAGAGAAGCTCAGTGAAGCTTATGGCCACATGTAGAAGAGGTCATGCCCAGATGAGCCATAATCCGTTTTCAGAGTTTTATTAGTCATTTTTGGGGTTTTTATGTATCCTGATCCCAATGGTACAGACTATTTTTCCATTGGAGTTGAGCAGCAGCTTGTAAAAGAATTTTTGACAAATTAATCCCAGAGAGCCAAGTCCATTGATGGAGGCTCAAGGAGATGTAGCCCGGAGAGGGGTGAACTCCTTTATCATGTTGTTCTTGTTGTGAGTGTTTTTTGGTTATTATTTGCTGCAAGTTATTTTTATTGATGTATTTATGAAAACAACATATTTAATCTTGCAAAGACCTCACACATATCCATTTAAAAGAAGCATGAACTTGGTACATAAATTATTCTTGCATATTTTTAACACATGGAGCAAGGTCCTGTAAGTTTTATTTTAATGAAGTAGAGGGTGCTTGCATAGCATAACAAGTCAGCCTTCTATTTTCAGATCAAAAGGAGCAGAAAAGAAGAAGCGAAGTATGGGAAAACGAGTCATTGGACGAGAATATTAAATAAGACGGATAAGCAAGGAAGATGGATCATGGACAACTCAGCAAGCGAAAGAAGCCACCAATGGATGCTTTGGAGCACCTTGCGGGAAAGATGGAAAGACAGGCTAGCTAAGCCCGGAAAAGGTAGGTCAACTTGACCTAGGATTTTGGACACCTAGGGTTTTGGTACTTGGCATTTGGACACCTAGGTTTCGGCCTACGATTGTCGTTGAGTTATTGTAATGTATAAATAAAGGTCTAGAGGACCTGGGGGTTGTTGTTGTTGTTGTTTGTGAATGGTTGAGAGTCCATTATTATTGTTGATTGATTGTTATTGTGGGAGAGAGAAGTGTTATGATAGAGAGCCTTCTGGTATTGTAAGGTCTTCAGTTGGGTGCGAAGATCAACCCTGTAGTTGGGTGCACAGGGAGGGGAGAGAAGAAGAGAAAGAGAGGGAGATCTACAAGCTAAGAGCACAGATAGAACTGTATGTTTTAATATAATTTTAAGAAACATAGTTATGTGGACGCAACCCTAGGGAGAGGGTGAACCACGTATATTTTGTGCTTCTGTGGTTGATATTGTGTTCTTTTCCTTCTATTATTCTGTGATTACATGACTATGTTAGACACATGTGTCCTGCAACCCCCTTTTGCTACTCTGGGTGATACTGCATCTACTTCGCAGGTGTTGCCGAAAGGGCTAGTAGTTAGGGCTTGTTGGTGCGTTGTTAGAGTTGAACCCTGGGTCTGCCCCTGTGCCAACAAATGGTTCTATTTTCGGGACCAAGATCTTCTTGAGGGAATGTCAAGGTGGTTTCCATCAAAGACAGAGATTTAGAAGTGGATAGAAGAACAAGAAAAGGATTCACTAAAGCCTGGAACAAGAACCCTAAGCTCAATATAGAAGACTGGTTGGGATGGTATATCTTTACCGATATACACAAGATTTTATTTGGAGGAATTCGTATGGAGCTATACGAGTGGTTAGCTAGATTACAAAATACACAGTTTGAGATCATATCTAGACCTCCTGTGGTTTGGACGTCGGCATTGATCAAGAAGGTCAAGAAAGTTGATAACGACGTGTCAAGAGCAGTAGATCATTGGTTTGATAGTACTATTGGAGGGTACATCACCAAGTTTTCCATTGACAAAGTTGAGTCGTATAGCCAAGCAGAGAGATATTTCTTTAAGGGACCTAGAGGAAAATTTTTACATTACTTGAAGTTGAATATCAATATTCTATTGCATGAGAAGAACATCTTGAAGATACCATAAGTGGTCTGATTGAAAAGCTAATGTTCAAGAATTTAGACAACGAAAACGACACAGAGGTTGCACATATGCGTAGTGGGAGGACCTTTAGAGAGGTTCCTATGGTGAACTTGTTCGAGCAGATCCATGAACCACTACAGGATGAAGGGTTCTATAGTGTATAAGAAGAAGAGTTACTGAATGAGGAACATTCAGAGTTCGCTAGGGAAGAGGAAGGGGAGACTGAAGAACCTCACTGAGAAGAGTTAGAAACTCCAGGAACTGCATAGACTGTTGAAGTAATTACTATTACTCATCCTATTGTTTTAATAGCATTAAGTAGCCAGAGCATTCATAATTACCTGAGCACCCAGGGCACTGTTACCAGCAGTTCAGTACATACCCAATCAAGAAACCTAGGAAGATATATGGAAGATGAGATGAGGCTACCTATATTTAATGGAGATGGATTTGAAGATCCTGATTAGTATTGGTTTCTATTTGAAGTTGTATGGTGTATTAATAATGTCATTGACGAAGTTGTTAAGAGAGCTCAGTTTAGTACTACCCTAAGAGACTGCGCACTGAGCTAGTACATGAAACTTGTCCAAGAAATTGCACAGCTTAAACCGCTGAATGAGATCAAGAATGCATTGAATGAAGAATTCAAGAAACCCAAGTCAAAGTCACGATGCATTACAAAACTAAAATAAATCAAGCAGAGAGTAGTTGAACCTGTTTGGGAGTTTGATCAGAGGTTTAAGACCTTAACGGATCGGTTGACTTTTCAGATCCCAGACGAGCAGAACAAGGAATGTTTCATTGATGCCCTCTTGCCACACATCAGAGTTCCTCTTCTGCAACAGAAGATCGCTTCACAGGCTAAGGCATTGGATATCACCATGAAATTAGAATCAACCCCTATGGGAGAATCCATCTCAGGTATGAGTCAAATTTTGAGTTCGCTAACTAGCTTATCGCTGCAGGTCGAAGATATGAAGAAAGATAAGGGAAAATATAAAAGAAAATATATCGAGTGTATCATATGAAAATCAGAAGGCCATGACAAAGAGAATTGTCTCCTATTTCAGGAGTACTTGGCTTCTGGAGCTCCGAGCCATGTGAAGCAGGTTACTCTACCTTGGTGCGAGGTATGTAGAAATAGACATCGCCCTGGTGAATGCTACTACATGCAAAAATATGTTCAGACACCTACCAACTTTTACTGGATATTATGTAAATCTGTGGGGAATGATGAGAAAGACTGTAGGGCATATGACCTTTTGCATGAAAGATCAAGAGATGCATATATGATTCAAAGTGAAGTACAACAGGAAGGAAATACTACGCATTTTAACTCTCCGGGAAGAGGAAACTTCAACCCTCATGGTGGATTCAGAGGAAGAGGACGATCAGGAGGCATGGGTTGAGGTCAAGGTCAGATCATTTGTTATAACTGTTCATAGTCAGAAAACTTGTCAAGGGACTGTCAGAACCCTTGTACCGCTTGCAGCTACTGCAACTCATTCGAACATGTTATTGAAGATTGCCCTATGCTGTTAGCCAAACTATAGGAGCGAAGAGGAGGAAACCAACAAGTACAATTGATCTCAGCAGAACCTCATGGAGGGGATCCTAGAGTCACTGTAATCAATAGAGGAGGAAATGTTACAGGAGAAGACAGAGTGACCCCAAGAAATACTACAAAATAATCAAGGGTCAGAAAAGTTGCAGAGAAGACACAAGAGTTTGATCCAAGAGAAGAGAAATAGACATTTGGGGAGGCAAGAAAAGAATTCAAAAGAGATCAGGATTCTTCATCGAAAACACAACCAGAAGCAAGAGAATGTGGAATGCCTCTAGAATTTGATCAGTCTGCTTTGCCTAGAGAAGGGAAAGAGATAAGAAAGCTTATGGAATTCTTATATACTTGCATTAATTTGATAAAGGATGAAAGAGTTGTACAAGAACTACAAAATGTGATCAAACAGTATGAGCTAGGAAAGGTAGATCCCTTACTAACTAGAGCAATACATCAAGTATCTAAAAAGAGAAGGAAAAATAAGGAACTACACCTTAATTCTCATATTGGAGATTATGATATAGATTATGTGGTCCTCGACTTAGGTTCGAAAGTCAATGTTATGATGAAGCAGACCTGGGCACTGATGGGAAAACCTAAGTTGATCTATTCCCCTATCAGGATTAGGATGGCTAATCAGCAGGCAGTGAGCCCCTTTGGGAGGCTGGAGCATGTCCCTATGGACATCGACAGGGTAATGACATTTGCGGACTTCGAGGTGATTGAGATAGTTGATGATAGTTGTCCTTATCCTGCGCTGTTAGGAATTGATTGGGCTTTCAATAATTCTACTATGGTTGACTTGAAGAAAAGAAGAATGACATTTGAAGGTGATGGCCTTAGGTTCATTGCACCTCTGGATCCGGATTAAAATTGTAGATACATGGATCCCATCAGAGAAGAATATGGTGCTTATGAACTTGAGAATATATATAAATTGACAGCAAGACAGCAGGATTACATTAATCCTACATTAGATGGGAATTTAAGTTGGCAAAGTGACAGCACATGTTCATCAGACTTAGAGAAAGCACTAGAGAACTGGTAGAACAAAATGTATGAGGTTTTTTCACGGAGAAGTGATAGATTAACAAGGGAAGTTGGCTGGATTGGAACACAAGTAAGTAATCTACCCACCTTTGACAGTTTAAATCATCTAGAAGCTTTCTTTTTGGAATTTGAAGAAATTGTACCAGCACAACAAAGGTTGTTGGCACTGGATGAAGCCCTAAAAGAAACTCTAGCAAGATGGTGAGGACACACAAAAAGAAAATCATGGATTGGGTGCAATGTCACACTCTGATGACAACGCGCTTTTCAGAAAAAATAGAAATATGTGAAGTTCGATACACAGGTCGAAGTTTTCCGAAGGACCACGTGAGAATTTGTGAGGAGGCCTAGAACAGCATTCCTCAAGAGCAGTGGGTGCATAAATTCATTAACACTTTGGATACAATGCCTATTAATTGGTATCTGCAAGAAGAATTGTGCCTCACCACTTCAGATTGGCATGGTATGACTCAGAAATTTGTAGCTACATTTGTATTTGAAAGTCAGTTTCCTACAATTGATCAAGCTTTACAGATTTTAAGAAAGTGGATCTTTGAGGAGGCACCTAACCTCCCTCTGGAGAAAGATGAGGATGAATGGAATGCACCTCTTCATAAATTGCAAGGTTGTTACAATATCAATGTTGATGAAGACGATGATCGTAGGAATGTGAACATCGCATAAATAGAAGGACAGAGAGACATAGAAGGACCAGGAGTCGAAATCCCTTTTATTGGACAACCAATTAAAATCAAGAAGGTTAACATTGGGACAGAGAAAGCACCTAAGCTCGCAAACATTGGAGATTATTGGTATGATGACACTATTGACAAGATCACCGAACTACTACATGAATACTAGGACTTGTTTCCAACCAAGTTCACTGATATGAATGGAATTAAAGGGCCCATGGGAGAGATGAAGATCCCATTGAAACCAGATTCAAGGCTATTCAAGTAGAGACCCTACAGATTGAATCCCAAATATAAGGAGAAACTAGTCAATATTGAGATAGACAGAATGTTGGAAGCAGGAATCATAGAACCTGTTGAAGAGTCAGAATGGATTAGCCCCATGGTGGTTCAAGATAAGAAAAAAGGAGAGATTATAATCTGTGTAGACTTGAGAAAACTGAATGATGCATCTTTACATGATCCATTCCCTATACTGTTTACTGACGAAGTGTTAGATAATGTGGGAGGACAGGAAGTTTACTCCTTCACAGATGTATTTTCAGGTTATCAGTAGATCAGGATTGCCAAGGAAGATCACCATAAGACCACATTTGCAATAGAATGGGGATCCTACCAGTACATAGTGATGCCTTTTAGATTGAAGAATGCACCAGCCATCTTTTCTATGGTGGTGGTCAATGCATTCAAGGAGTTTTTACATAAATTTATGGAAGCATATTTTTATAATTAGACTATTTTTAGCTTATTGCAAAATCATATTGAATGTTTAAGACTAATGTTGGATAAGTGCAGGCAATGTTATATTTCTCTGAACCTGAAGAAGTGCATCTTCTTTTCACCCTTTGGAATGTTGCTAGGCCATATTGTGTGTAAGCAAGTATTGTTGGTAGATCCATCTAAAATTGCCATTATTGTTGATCTGCCCCCTCCTACCTCAGTTATATAGATGCGCACTACGTTGGGACATACTGGATACTACATGAAGTTCATTAAGGGATATGCACAGATTACAACACCCATGGAGAAGATTTTGAAGAAATATTATCAGTTTCAATGGACAAAAGAATGCCAACAGAGCTTCGACACACTGAAACAAAAAATGGTTACTGCGCCTATTATGGTTTTCCCATATTGGAGTAAGGAATTTCATGTGCATGTCGATGCATCATCTATTGCATTAGGATTCATGCTAGCACAACTAGGAGTAGGAGATATTGACCACCCATTGGCCTTTTCTAGCAGGAAGCTTTCGACAACTGAGATAAATTACACTACCACTAAGAGAGAAGGTTTAGCCATGGTGTACATGTTGCATAAATTTCACCACTACTTGTTGGGAGGACACTTTAAGATGTTCACTGATCACTATGCATTGAAATACCTAGTCAACAAGCTAGTATTGGGGGGAAGAATATGCATATGGCTTCTGTTATTCCAAGAATATGATTTTGAGATTGTGGTTAAGCGAGGGAGAATGAACAAAGGACCTGACCACTTGTCCAGGTTGGAACATAGAGAGGAACCTACTAGTCTGGAGGATACACTATTGGATGCACAGTTTTTGGCCATCAGAAAGGTGGATGATCACTTCACCGAGATAGTTAAGTTCCTGTCAACAGGAATGGCACCTGACGAGTATAAATTCCTTCAGAAGAAACAGTTGGTAGTTCGTGCTACAGACTTTTCACTTATAGTTGGACAACTATATAAGATGGGACCTGATGATATCCTGAGGAGATGTTTTATGGAGGCAGAAAGACCAATGATTTTGGAAGAAGAAAATGAAGGCATCGCAGGAGGACACTATGGAGGAAAAGAAACAACACAGAAGATTTTAGAGCTGGCCTTTGGTGGCCCACTTTACAAAAGGATGCGAAGGGTTACTAAAAAGCCTACGATGTATTTCAATGATTTGGGAAACCTTCGAGAAGAGATGAGATGCCTCTAGCACCCCAGCTAACCTTACAGGAATTTAAGAAATGGGCCATTGATTTCGTGGGACCTATAAACCCACCAGGGAAGCACACAAGTGCAAGATACATAATCACTGTGAAATAATATTTGACCATATGGGCAGAAGCAAGAGTAGTTAAGGACTATAGTGAAACTACAGTTGTGTGATTCATATTTGATGACATCATAACTAGGTTTGGATGCCTGAAGGTCCTTATGATCGATCAAGGCACGCATTTTATTAATAAGATTGTGGAATCCCTGACTGAGGAATTTGCAGTTCATCATCAGAATAACACTCCCTACCATCCACAAGTGAATGGGACAGTTGAAGCATTCAATAAGATCTTGGAGACAGCATTGATGAAGATTTGCAGTGTGAAAGGAATGATTTGGATTTGAGAGTACTAGTAGTGTTATGGGCCTATAGAACTACTTGCAAGAAGTTGACAATGTAGACTCCCTTTAAGCTCGTTTATGGTCTAGAAGCAGTTGTACCTATGGAATATTTACTTCCTAGCTTAAGAATTGCAGCCTTTATGGATATGGATGAAATTGGTGTTGTTCAAGACAGGCTCGCACAACTGGTTGAATTGGAGGAAGACAGGTTTATTGTAGGATTCCATCAGTAGGTACAAAAGGAAAGAGAAAAAGGCCTATCACGACAGACACATCAAGAAGAAAGCCTTTAAGCAAGGAGATCTAATATTGGTCTATGGTAGCAAGTTCATGAAGCATCCAGGGAAGTTCATAACACATTGGTTGGGGTGATATAAGGTTGTCTATGTCACAGAAGGAGGAGTTGCACAGTTGAAGACTTTGAATGGAGACTAGAAGAGAGGTTTGGTGAATGGGAGTTGGTTGAAATTGTATTATGACAACCAGTTGCCTCACATCTCTCAGTAAAAGCAAAGGAGGAAGGGTCTAGGTACCAGGTGCAGTTGAAACTGGGTACTAAACACAGAAAAAACAGTCTGCACATAGTGGGGAAGGCCAAAAAAGAAAGCACAGACTGCTTCATACAGCCTCAAGTCGAAGTGAAACAGAGAGTTCAAACCTGAAGTGCCTTGGGACGAGTCACATGTGAGTGTTGGGGGCCTATTGGCCCTTGGGTAGGGTCTAAGAAAGAAAGCAAAGAAAAAGGAAGAGAAAATATGAAGTGTGAACTGCGTGGAAGACACATGGACTGAGATTGGGTCGAAGTGGCCAAAGGAGAAGAAAAAAAGAAGCGAAGTGCGGGAAAATGAGTCATTGGACAAGAAGATCAAGGAAGACAGACAAACAAGGAATATGGATCATGGACAACTCAACAAGTAGAAGAAGCCACCAATGGATGCTTTGGAGCACCTCGTAGGAAAGATGGAAAGACAGGCTAGCGAAGCCCGGAAAATGCGGGTCAAGTTGACCTAGGATTTTGGACACCTAGGGTTTTGGTACTTGGCGTTTGGACACCTAGGTTTCAGCCTACGGTTGTCGGTGAGTTTTTGTAATGTATAAATAAAGGTCTAGAGGACCCGGGGGTTGGTGGTGGTGGTGGTGGTGAATGATTGAGAGTCCATTATTATTGTTGAGTGATTTTTATTGTGCAAGAAACGAGTGTTGTGAGAGAAAGCCTTCTGGTATTGTAATATCTTTAGCTGGATGCGAAGATCAACCTTGTAGTTGGGTGAGAAAGGAAGGGAGAGAATAAGAGAAAGAGAGAAAGATCTGCAAGCTAAGAGCGTAGATAGAACTATATGTTTTAATATAATATCAAGAAGCGTAGTTTTGTGGACGTAGCCCTAGGGAGAGGGTGAACCATGTATATTTTGTGTCTCTGTGGTTGATATTGTGTTATTTCCCTTCTTTCATTCTGTGATTACATGGCTATGTTAAATCTGGAATACAACTATGTGAAGTAGGTTTATGTTTGGTAAGAATAACTAGGTTATTATGTATTGTTTCCTTGGATCCACTTGCATTTCCTCTGGTTGTATACACCTGTGTCCTGCAACCCCCTATTGCTACTTCGGGTGAGACTACATCTGCTTCGCAGGTGTTTCTAAAAGGGACAGTAGTTAGGGCTTGTTGGTGTGATGTTAGAGTTGAACCCTGGGTCTACCCCTATGCCAACAATGACCATCAATAGCAATATCCTTCCCAAAGATAAAATCTAAAGGATATTTTGGCAAATAGCCAAAACATGCCTCAAATGGAGATGTTTTAATCGAAGAGTGCTTAGCCCAGTTATAAGCATGTTGAATGTAGTGTAGGTGCTCATTCCAAATCTTAGGATGTTTGTTGCAATAACCATGAAGAAGATGTACTACCATTTTATTCACCACTTATGTTTTACCATCAGTTTGTGGATGAAATGATGTGCTCTTTTTCATCTTGGTGTGCATGAGTGCCCATAATATTGACCAAAATTTCCCAATAAATTGAGAATCTCGATTAGAAATAATGGATTTGGGAAACCCAAAATGTAACCAAACATGATGAAAGTACATTTGTGTCGTTTGTTCAGTTGTAACCTTCTTCTTACAAGGAATCAAAATACACATTTTTTTGAGACGGTCAACCACAACATAAATATAATCATGATTTTTTTTTGGCATAGGTAGACCTCCTACAAATTCCATGGAAATGATTTCCCAAGGACGAGAAGGAATCGGAAGTGGAGTATACAAACCCAAATTTCTATTGCTCGGCTTACTTGTAGCACATAAAGAACATCCTCTTACATATATTGAAACACTTTCATTCATTTTAGACCAATAGCAATACCATTTCAAATTAGCCATCATCTTGCCTACACCAAAGTGACCAGTAATAAGAGAAGAATGTGCTTCCCTTATGATGTTGACTCTTTCACCCTGTGGAATAGATAGCTTGCCAAGATGATACAAAATCTTATCATAAACATGGTAATCCAATTCCTCAACTTGGTTAGAATGACACAAAGTTGCATAAACCTCTTTAAAATCAGCATCTAAAGCATATTTTTCAACATAGCTCTCATGCATGGTAGAATTATGCTTAAGAATAACTAAAGCACTAACAATAGGCCTAGAAAGAATATCAAAAACTTTGTTATAAATGCCTTTCTTATACTTGATAACCAAGTGGAATTGTTGTAGGAAACCCATCCATCTGAAGTTCCTTGCTTGTTGTAGCTTTGTTTGTGATTGTAAGTATTGCAATGGTTGATGATCTGTGTGAATGAAGTTTATTTTCCCAACAAATAATGTTTCCATTTTTTCACACTTTGCACCAATGCATACAAATCCTTATCATATGTAGGATAATTAATCACATCACCATTAAAAGTTTCATAATGAAAACAAATGGGCTTACCATGTTGCAACAAGATTGCTCCCATTGCATAGTTACTTGCATAAGTTTGTATCTCAAATGGTTGTCTCAAATTAGGAAGTACAAGAACTGGATCTGAACTAATCTTCTCCTTCAATGCATCAAAAGCTTTTTGTTGCTTTCCTCCCCATTGGAAAACTTGCTTGATGCTTGTCATTGCATGTAATGGAGCTGCAATTGAAGAGAAGTTAGCAATAAATTTTCTCCAATATTGGGTTGCTCCCAGAATATTCTTACCTCTGTCACATTGTTGGGCTTGGGCCAATCCAAAATGAATTTGACCTTGGAAGGATCTGTTTTCAGTTCTCCTCGTCCAACAATATGTCCCAAGTGAATAAGTGAGGTCTTTCCAAACTCACATTTAGACATATTTAAAAACAAATTTTCTTTCTTCAAGACATCTAAAATTTGATTTACATGCAAAACATGCTCTTCACGAGATTTGATAAATATCAAAATGTCATCCAAGTATACAATTACAAAATAATCAAGAAAAGGCCTTAATACATCATTCATAACTCTCATGAATGTAGCAGGAGCATTACAAAGCCCAAATGGCATAACCATCCATTCAAACAAACCTTTCTTTGTTTTGAAAATTGTCTTCCATGTGTCTCCTTCAACAATCCTAATCTGATGATATCCACTTCTCAAATCCAAATTAGTAAAATACTTAGCATATTTCAATTGATCAAGCAAATCATCAATTCTAGGAAGAATATAATGATTATTTACCATAATCTTGTTCAAGGCTCTGAAATCTACACACATGTGCCATGTACCATATTTCTTTGGTACTAAAACAATTGGTGACCCACATGGTGATGTTCTTGGCATGATAACCCCTTTTTCAAGCAACCCTTAGATTTTTTTTTTAATTTCAGCATTCTCCATGATTGACATCCTGTGCATACCAATGTTGGAAGAGGACAATATTGTTGCAATTGAATCTCATGTTGGATACCCCTTTTAGGAGGCAATCCTTTTGGTTCCTGAAACATCTCATCATATTGGTTAACAACCTCATATAAATCAGATTTTAACTTTGCATCACAACCTTGGAAAGCTTATTTTTCAACATTCTCTTTGGGTTTGATCATCAAGAGTACAAAGTTCTTACTAGCATTGACTAATCCCTTAATTTGTCCATCATTTACAAGTGAAAAATTCAACTTCTTTGTATGTGCTCTAACAATGTACGCAACTCCATTTTTAAACAAATGATAATTGTTCTCATGGCGATGAAAGATGGCTCTCCTCTCATATAAATATGGGCTTCCCAACACAATACCACAAATATCCAATGGAATAACATCAAGATCTACCTCATCTATAAAGTTTGCAGTGATGGAAAATATAAGTTTACATCTTCTTGTTACATGCAATTTGGAATTGTCACATATCCAACTAAAGGATATGGTTTAGGATGAGGAGTAGTTTCCAAATGCAATTTCTTAACAGTGTCTTCAGATATGAGGTTTACTTGAGATCCAGTATCAAAAAGAGTATCTATCTTGGTATGCTTTGAAATAACCCTTATGTAGAAAATCTGTATTCTTTCTTTTTCATGTTGAGTTTCATTGAGGCTACTACTTGAAGAACTAGTACTTGCAATAGAATCATTACCTTGAAAACCCATGGTTGTGATTCTTAAAAACCCATGGCTGTGATTTCTGTTTCATCTCCCCAATCAGAACCTAAATCATGTTGTGTAGCTGCAACAGTGGTTGATTTAGTTTTGTTGTTGAAATTTGTGGGTCTCTTTTCAGGATGAAGTTTCCAACAATGGTATTCATCATGGCCATCTTTTGAACAGTGTTTACATGTGATTTTTTCTCCCTCTTTCCTGACTGAAGCATTCTTCCTTCCATTTCCTTTGAATTTCTTCTTTCCTTTATCTCCATTGTAAAATGGCTTCTTGCTGCCCTCTTGAGGTTCATTCCTCCCTCTTTTTTCCAAATGAGTTTCTTGTACACAAACTTCATCTAGATTTTTAGGGTTAAACATAAGTATTGTGTGTCTCAAGTAGCTATGCAATCCTCCAATGTATTTGAGTAAAGTTTCTTAAGAAGATAAATCTATACCCAAAATCAAAGCTCTTCTTTTAAATTCTTGAGTGTAGCTTTGCACATTTTTCCCTTTAGCTTGTCTAAAGTTTTGCCAATCCATAATATCTTTCTGAATGTATGCTAATGGATTAAATTTCCTTTTAATTGCAACAATAAAATCATTCCAAGAGGATAAAAATTTACCATGTTGGTTGTGAAATGGTAGAAGTGAAATATGGAGGTGAAGGAGGTGGAGTATCACCATTCCCTCCATTTCCTTTTGGATTTTTATCACCACTATGTTCATTACCTCTTGGAGGATTTGAGTTTTCACCTTGCAACCTTGCATTCCTTTATTGAAATAAAAATTTCACCATTTATGTCATATCATAAAAATCTTTTCTGAAAGTTTCATCTTCTGAAGTAAGAGTTCCATGACTCTCCTCATGAGCCATACCTGGTGAATGCCTCCTTGAAGCTTGAGGTGAATGTGTAGTTCTCCTTCTTGAAATTTGATAACTTGGCTCTACAAGTTGACCTTCTCCTCTTGTGAGCTTCAACTTTGTAAGAATAGGTAAACAAAACAATCGCAAACAATCAAACCTTCAAAAAAAATTTCTCTGATACCAACTTGATTTGAAAATGAAAAAGGTTTGTGTGCACAAATTTGCAAGTCAAATAGTTATGTGATTTAGGAAATTGGATCAAGTTGCAAAAACACAAACTTAATGAGTTTTTTCACTTAACATGAGAAGCATAAATAGAAATAAATAGCCATCAAAAGTAAGCACATAACATAGAAAAATGATAAAGGAGTTCACCCCTCTCTTGGGATACATTTCCTGGTCCAGTTTCCAATGGATCATTTTAATTATATTCTCAAAGTGTCAAAATTAGTGCTTTAAAATGCTCATAAGGCAAAATAGATGGCTTCAATGGCTCCAGAATGTCCAAAAACCCATAGTTGGGTTCTTCCTACTCCTGGTTTGGCCAAAAAATGAGAAGAATACAGTTCATGGAAGTTTCTCCCCAATATCTTGTTGTAATTTCTCGCCAAAACCCACCCGCAATGACCAAACCTAGCTCACCGCTACCAAAACCTAGCTCTACACGCAATCTGGGTTGTGGGAAATATTGTCGCATAGTTAGAGGGATAGGTGCCTAAATGGGTGGAGGTCATGGTCATGTGGCCCCCATGTGGCCAAACATCGACCTTTAAATGAGCACCCGTGTGACTAACCATTGGAACCTTCACACGCTGGTTGTATGGTGGATCGTGTGTCCAAGGGTTGGGGCCAAGCCTCAGCCTGAACTCTCACCAAAATTTACAATGGTAAAATTCAAATATTAACTCTGTCGTTTATGGTTAAGACACACCATGTAGGCAGGCTAATAGCCCATCATACACGAGAACTCTACCATTGTCAAAGGTCCCAGGTTTGACCCCGCAGACTCCATAAAATTTTAAACCATCAAACCAATAATGGGGTGCCACGTGGCAGCCCCTAGCTGGGCCATGTGGCACCTTTCCATTCACCCCGTACCCTGACACATGTCATTCGTGTATTGGTCCACATAACCCACTTGCCAACTCATCTTGCCATGTCAGCACTAGACATGTTAGTAGTACAGTCCCCTTTCCATGTCAGCAGTACGATTTGTAGAGTCAGCCTATACAGACTATGTACAGTCATCATTTTGCATGTTTGGAAAAGTGGACAGAATGTGACATCTCAACCATACGAAATCCGTTTGATCCCATTCAAGATGCATTGGGATCGTGAGGATGATATCTACGCAATGAATTTGTTTTTGAGCAATTCTGAGAACTTTTATTTTTGAGCATTTTGTATCCCTTGTATCAGTAGGTTTGTCATCTTCCTTCAAGGCTTATAACAAAAGGTCCTTTTGTTGAGGAATTATACATAAATCCATCATAGAAATATTTTCTTTCATCTTTTTCAGATATTCTACCACATTAAATTCTACCTTTGATGTTTGTTGAGTCTAGAATTTTGGGGCAAAGCTAAGTAGAGGGGTTGGCTAAACCGAAGAAGTTTCTATTTCGGGTTTTTTCGAAACTTGGGCTATGATAGGTTGGTTTTGTGTGAAAGGGCCCTTACTCCTTATTTGGACTATTAATATTTCAGGTGGCTCTTCCTCTTCGATGAGATCATCAAGAGATGATGTGTGATTGATATCCCACATCACCATGGTTGTTTTTTCAGGTGGCTCACTAGCCTCATTTTTTGTTACATTCGATGTTTGATCATTTTTTTCTTAGTCATGGTACAACCATCCAGAAAACAATTGGCTAACAGATTCATGGTATTCACCCATTGGGGGGAGTCTATCTTTGAATGGTTTTCTTGATGATAATTGCAAAAGGAATCATATGCTACTTCACCTAAGCCAATGTTTAAGTTGGCTAGGGAAGGTTCAATAGTTTTGTAAGGTGATGGTTTTCTAAAGAAATATTTGTAAGGCCTAGGATTGGATGTGCCTTCACCTTAATTTCTCTTCAAATTCACAATCTAATTAGATAACTTTTTAACCGTTATTTGTAGACTTTCCATATCTGCATTGTCCTTCTCAAGGTTTTGTTCTACTTGTTTACCTGGCGGTCAGGTTAAAATAAGTCATCTCCTAGGTGGTTGTTGGGTTTCCTTATTTTGTAAGGAGATCTGATTGTCTTTACATCCTTTCATTTGGAATTCAATAATTTTGGCCTCCTCAAAATCCTTGACTGGAGTAGGTTTAGCATCCCTTTTAACAAACATGGAGATAGAGGGAGGTAGTTTGTTTACATATACTTCAATTTGTATCTCCTAGGTGGTTCTAGCATCAGGTTGAAATTTACTAAGGATTGTTGTAAACTTCTAGTTAAAATATTTGAACTTTTCCTTGGGTGCCATGGTGGAAGCAAAGAGTTCAGTCATTAAGGCTCATGTAGTTGTTTCTTTGGAAAATTTGTCTCAGAAATCCTTCTGGAATTTTATCCAACTAGTTATGGAACCGACTGGAAGGTTGAAGTACCATGTCAAGGCTGAGTTCTCAAAAGTATAAGGGAAACTTATACACACTACATATTCATGTTATAAATTCATCATCCTCATTGCAAGTATGAATTTCTTAATATGATCTTCAAGTAGTCTAGAGGTTCCAAGGTCAAACTTGTGAAGAACTTTGGGTTCCTAGGTAAGTTATGAAACCATCCTGGTATGGCCAAGGCATCCTTGGCTAGCCATGGCTGATTGTTTTCATGATGATCAGTGTAGTTTGGGATGTTTTCATTATTATCTCCCATGTCGTCTGATTCATTGTCTGGGCCTTCTGAGTTGGACCCTACTTCTCCAAATTCAAAATTATCAGGTTCAAAGTAGGTACTTATTAGTGGGGTAACAATTGGAGTTTCGAGAATAAAACTGATAGGTTGATTTCTTTTAGTTAAGTCAAAAGATACCAAGTCCTCAACCATGTGGACAAAAGTGTGATCTGGAGTATTGACAATTGGTCTGGGAGTTCACTTCCTTTGGGGTAAGAAAAGAGCTAATGGAAATGCTCTGATTTTCCAATCATAATCTCTAGTAATTCTCGTAAACACATTGATTTGTTCGTGAGGGATCACATAGGGTATTTTTGGGTGGGGGTACATATATTCTTCAGATCATGGTGATTCACTGGTGGCGGGGGTACCTTCTTTACGAGGGTTGTCCTGAGTAGGAATTGCCATGCATGTGGGATGTTTTGAATCTAAAGGTTATTTGTAATATGTTTCTACTAGAATAAATGATCTGACTAGCCATGCATTCGTCCAGTCCCTCCTTCTAGCACTAATTATGTTGAGGGGTATAAATTCCCTTTAACTCAATAGTGGGAACCACACCTAGATATGAGGTCCAATCAGACTATTCTCCATTTGGGGTAGCGTGATTCTCCGGATGGATGATCCAACAAGTTTCAATGGGATTTAATCGTTGTTTTGGAAAGTTTCCTTTCTAACTTTGTGTCTCTTTTTCAGGTTCAATTCTTTAATATTCAAACATGCAAGAAGTATAAATAACTTAAACAACTAGATTTTGAATAAAATCGAGCTTAGGATAACCTTCATCTGACAGCATGTAAATGGTACCCAAGATTAACCAACATTAGCAATAGTACTATCCTTAATCAAGTGACAGGTATTGTCTAAGAACAGAAGGAAATAACATGCATAAAATCACATATGAAGGAAAATAAATAGAAATAATTCTGCATATTTTTCACATGTAATACATTAAAACACCATCGAATTTAAACTAATATTCATTCAAAAACTATAATCATTGAAGGTAACTCGAAATAATCATGATCTTACTAAAATGCATGTAGCTGATAACAAGACGTAGAAAAATCGACAAATCGATTTTTCATCCACAAGCTTGAAAAAATTGTTTTTGGCTCTGTTTGAGCTTCGTAATTCATCAAACTTCAAAGTAATTCTCCAATTAACTATCTTGTTCTTACAAAAAACATAGGCTCTTCAAAATGAGGTAAATGTCTTTATTTATCAAAAATAAACATACTAAAAATAGCTTAATATTTCACTTAAGTAAAGAAATCAAATAGTAAAGTGGACTCATCCACATGTATGCTCTGAGTAGTTTTTTCGTCATCTCAACATGTTTTCTTTGTTGTATTCGGACCATTGGAAAAAAATATCTTCACAGGTATGGAGGTACGGGAAACAGTGATGTTCCATTGGTGCACTAAGCTCATCTTTCATTTCCATCACACAATGTTTAAACTAGTCCATCTTGTCATTCAAGTACCACAAGACTATCGACTCTCCTATTGGCCCATCAGCGAACCTCCTCACTTGTCCCTTTTCCAAAATTTTAATTTCAAGAATGTTGGATTCAAACTTCCAATCATGCTCCTCAAGCTGCTTGAATATATCATTGAGGTTCATGAAGTATTCAGGCATACCTAATTTAGGGAGTTGAATGTCTCTCATTCTCTATTTTCTTTTCCCAATTCCTAAGACATTCTTCCCATCTATCCTGCATATTTTGCTATAGTTCCACTACTAGCTATATCGAATATTATGTTTCCTTTTGGAATCTCGCTAAGCTATCATCTATAAGTGTCTGGATCCCATGCTCCTCTTCACCTCAACCCTTCTGGATTTTCCTGACGTATTGAATTTGTGCCAAAGCCTTGTGGGATGTTTCAAACCATATCATCATATATTTATGTTCTATTAGACCCAACAAAGTCTCCTCTCGATAGCTTACAACATGATCCATGAAGATGTCCCTCTCTCATTTAAATTCATTGTATCCTTCTTGGAACTCGTCCCTTATGAAAATGACCACCCGAGCGGTACCTCAGTAGTATTCGACCTGGTTTCTAAGATGGTCAAGTTATGTCCTCGTGGACTCTTCCTCTCACTCATCTTCCTTTGATTTTTCGATGGTGGCACTAGATATGGCCATTCTTACTCCTAGCAGTTCACTTGCTTTGGATTTCCTAACATTAATTAAGTTTTCTTTTGTATTAATCATTACAGCACTATCAAAAGTGAGCCTCATTTTCTTGCTAGTTCTTTTGACCACGACCTGTCTCTTCCTATCATATGCTATAGCCTAAAAATTGGCCACCTCATACATAGGTTCCATAATTTGTTGATCACCTCATGATAGAATATTTCCTAGACTACTTGAGTGTGAAAATGTTCAAGGGATGGTTCCTTACCTTTGTCAATTGCTAGTAGTCGGTCACTAGTGTTAACTTCATCTCCACATGTAGCCCAATCTTGGTCTGGGGATGTAGAAGGTTTCCTTGCACTACCTCATGGTTCAATCTCTGCATCTTTAAGCATCCCTTCCATTTTCTTGGCGTCATGGGTGCTTTTGGTAACATCCTTTCTTGCTACTACTGAGGGTGTTGTCACTCCTTTGGGTGAAGAAGGAGTCAAATGTTTTGTTGTAGTTCTTTCAGTCTCTTTGGAAACACTTTTTTATTCATGTTCCTTGATTCTAAGTGTGTCATCTCCCAATTTCTCCCCAGCATATGAATTTTCCTCATTCTCTTCTCTATCTGGGGTATTTTCTTCTAGACTTGAACCTTCACTGTTACTTTCATCTTTTCCCTCTTGGACCTCTCCTAACTCTTTGTCATGAACTTTGTCATATTCATTGTTTCTTCCTTCCAAGGTAACATCTCCTGGGCTATGCTCTTCATCCCTATCTGCTTGATTACCTTCCCCTATGCTATGAGGTTGTGATCCTAGTTCTAGAAGAGTGACAATTTTTCTAGTTGTATCTAAGACTATTTCCACATCCATAGGTTGTGGTTCTTGGGGTGGATGTGTTTCTTGTATTTATGTAGCATCCTCATTGATAATAGGGACTTTTAAGGTGTCTATATCCTCATTTTCATTATCATAAATCATAATCAAATATGAAATCATTCGTGCTAACCTGCTTCTTCCTGGTGTCCCTGTCAAAGTTTCAACTGTCAATCTAGACTCTGACTACACTACCTATAGTTGTCCCCTATCTAGTTTATCATTGCCTCCTCTAGGTGAGGTTTCTCTTGGAGGAGTTTTCTCTTCTTCTCCCATATGTACCTTCACTCGAGTTATTATTGGTGGCTCCAATACTTGAATGGTAGGATTTTTCCCATTCTCACGAAATGCCCTCTCAGCGTTCGCTAAGATTATTTGAGCTTCAGCTCTCCTTGTTGCTTGCTATGCATTTTCATTTCGTGCATGTAAATCATCCCCTACTATTTTTTCTAACCATTCCATTTTCTCATTTCTTGAAATGGCCTTGAATCGGGTTGGGTCTAGTTTCGCTTTTCTTCTCCCATATGTACCTCCACTCAAGTTATTATCGGTGGCTCCAATACTTGAATGGTAGGATTTTTCCCATGCTCATGAAATTCCCTCTCAGCTTCCACTAAGAGTCTTTGAGCTTCAACTCTCCTTGTTCCTTGCTCTACATTTTCATTTCGCGCATGTAAATCAGCCCCTACTATTTTGTTTAACCATTCCATTTTCTCATTTCCTGAAATGGCCTTGAATCGGGTTGGGTCTAGTTTCTCTTTTCTTTGTAGGAACTCTTCCGAATCCCAAGTATTTTCAAAACTATCATGTGCATATTCCCAATGAGACACTACTTGACTAGCATGTTGGGCTACTAAGTTATTCGGGTCATTTTGTTGGGCCCTCCATTTTAAGAAGTTTCTATTTTGCGGAAATGCTAAAGTTTTGTAGAAAGCAGAGCAGGTCAACGAAATACTTGAAGTGGCAGAAAATAGTTAGACAACCCGAAAGATAACTGAAAAATTTTCCAGCAATGAAAACAACCAACAACAACATGCACCAGCTAGACAAGTAGTCAAAAGATACAAGAGATTTGATTTCATGCAAAGAAATACAATGAAATCAAGAATCCAAGAAAAACCGAGGGAAAAATATAAATATGGAGATATGTAATGATAAAAGGGTTATGATGGTTTACCACTATTTCCATGGGTTTATTTTTATCACTACTATTATTGAGTCAGACTCTAGAGCTATTATAAAGGGTTCTTTATTGTCAATGTGCTTGTGCAGAAGATTAGAGTTGGTAATGGGTATCTGGGAATAGATTCCACTACATAAGTGATTGTTTGAGAGATGCACTCTATGTATGACTAGTTTTGAGATGTTGCTAATATAAGATATTATTCGGACCCTAAAATTTTGTTATATTGTGTATGAATCCGTAGTTTCCCTGTTGTGTACTTGCTTATGTCATGTATATTTTGTATTTACTCACTATATATGAATGTCTTTTTGTGTATTGATGTATGAATCTGAATACGATAATGCTAAACCTGATGATGCATTCTCTTTAACTCACTTCACCACACACACATCTCAGTTGCACTTTGGGTGAGTCCTTCTTCCCTTGCAGAAGGTTGAATATGCCAACGCTCCTAGACTACAACGGTACCCTTTTTTGGTAACCTATGAGAACCATGGTCTCGATTTTGCATTGACAAATGGTTTTGTTGCCGAGACCTGAGATTTAAAGTGAGGCATTAGAGGATGCCTCATGGGATATTCAAATCTAATGTTGAGAATTGGTGGAAAAGAAGGTGCAACACATTTATACAAAAAGAAGTTGATTTATGGCACAAAATCTTTAGAGTTGTGAATAAATTTGTTTTCTATTCGGAACCTACGAGTGAATAGTACAAGATATTTTGGATTTGATTCCATGAAGAGGTATTTCAATGGCTAGAATGGATACAAGAAGCACCAGAATATAAATTTTGAGTCAAGAGAAGATATAACTAGATCATTGAGCATTTAGCATCTATTCACTGGTTGGATCCTCATATCTCTTATTATGTGGACTTCTAGGTGCAGACTACCCTGGAAGGATATATTATCAAGTTCACTGTGGAGAACCACCAATATTTTTTGAAAGAAGAAATCGTATTCCATGAATGATCCAAAGGAATAATTTTGTAGGAAATCCCTCCTTGGATCAATATTTGGCTAGTAGAAGAAGGGATGTTACATGTTACTTCAATTGAGATGGCAGCATAAACCCCTTCATTGGAGGGGGAGGTGATTCATGGGAGGGTCATGAGTCAATAAAGAAGGAATTTCTGGAGATGGGGGTTGACAAGAGAAGACTACAATAAATGAACGAGATCTAAGGAGGGTTGCGGCTTTTGAAAAGAGGTGGTGGAATCAGATGAGAAAGGTAATGAAGAGACTTGATTAATCGTGGAAGAAGATTGATTGTGATGGTAGTATAAGAAAATAATTAGAGAAATTGTGAGAGTTGCAAAGATGTTGAAGGTCGGCAAGTCGATGGTTGAAGGAGAAATTTGGTGAGAGAGGTGAAGATTTTGTAGGAGGCAGAAAGGATAAGGAAACCTTAGGAGGGATATATGAAGAAATAAATATATATGACACTACTGAAGAGGAATACTCAGTCGAGACCTCAAAGGGATTTGTGGGAGAGGCGGAACCCACAATGCCAGAAAATGTCAGACTGCATCACAAGGTAAACAAAACCTTGTAAGAAAAAATGATCCCCATATTAAATAACTCTGCTCTATAGTTAAAGGCCCCAGCCCTGAGTCACCTATTCCCTTATGCCATCTAAAAATTTGGCAATCTCCACAATAAATATTTTTGTAGTTTCTATCGTTTCTAACCCTTCTAGTCCAACAAGTTCAATTAGTAGTAGTAGTATCAATGTGGTGAATGTTTCAGTTATATCACATCTAGGGCCTTAATGGTTCATATTAATAGGATCTCCAAGTCCATCAATGGAACATCAACATGCATGATTGTTTACTCGGCACCCAGAGTTTTGGGGCAAAGGGGATGCAAACATTGAGCAACACTAGTTTCTTTGTGAAGCCATCTACAGGTCGCGTGATACTTTATACACAAAAAAATTAGTTGAGTTCTAGACTAATTTGAGGGGTCGAGCTCTAAAATAGTACATGAAATCTATTGATTCGAGGAATAATAAATGGAATTATTTCTCTTTAACCTAGGTGAAGTAGAAGTTTATAGCGTAATTTCAATTACCTCAGTCAGAGCAACAAGCTCTCTCGGAATTGTACAAGATAAAACAAAGAGACGGTGAGTTCACATGGGAATATAACCAAATATTTAAGGATGTGATATGGAAATTAGAAAACCCTATCCATGAGGATCATTACAGAGAATGGTTTATTCAAGAGTTGTTATCATTAACTCGAATCTCATTGACTCAGCAAAGAATAGCTACTTTGGGAGAGGCATTGGAACAAGCTATGAATATTGAGCTTATGGTAGGCTATCTTAGAAGATTGCAAGTGATGACACCACCTAAAGATAATAATATCATGAGACTACAAGAATATATCTATGTGTTAACTAACAATATCCAATATTTCACCCTTCCTAGAGCAGGTCGACCACAAATATGATGTATCGGTTGTCATAATGAAGCTCATACAGCAATTGAATGCCGAGGATTGAGGGGTTCATGGCCCCCTGCTCACCCTATGGCTCCTCCACCAATAGGATCATTGGGAGGATTTGTGCAATTCATTGCTACAACGCCATTTCATGTCCTTGTTCAATACCATTCTTTCTCGAATCATCAAGGAGGCCAGTGCAATGAGTATTGTGAGATATATAGAATTCATGGGCACTCTCCTAGGCACTGCCTTATTTTTCAAAAGTATACCCATGTTTCAAATACAATATATTATGAACTATATGGGTCCCCTACTCATACTACCAACCAATGTAGAGCTTTGGATGCTCTAGTTGATACATTGGATTGTTTCGCATTTAGAGTCAATGAAACTCCTCAAGGGTTTGGAGGAGGCTGTCGAGGTGGAGGAAATTTTAGAGGTGGATGGATTGGAGGTCGAGGACCAATTTGTTGCTACAATTGTGATGAGAAAAGGAATCTCGCCAAATATTTCCCCCTTCCCCGATGACCTTGATGTGCGCATTGCATAAACAACACCCACGCTACTAAAGACTGTCTGGAGCTAATTTTGAAATGGGAAGATCGTGCAAGGAAGAGAGGGACCAATCTAATAAATTATGAACCTAGACCTGTAGCTGAGGGAAAATATCCCAATATTAACATTGTCACTAGAGGAGGAATTAAGATCGTTTTTTATATTGAAATTTCTCATCATATCAAAATCCAAAAGGTAGTTCCTGAGAATACAAAGTATGACTGTGTAAGGCAAAAGGGATTTTTCAAAGATGTAGTGGAAATGTTTAGACAACTATCTAGTTCTACACTGACTGAGGTTTTGGAACCAAGTTCTAATCCAAATCCTCACCAACCAAGAGTCACTAGAGAATCACCTACTTAGATGGAGCCCCAGGGTAAGTCACAAAAGGTTGTTGATCTGTTGTTACAACTATTTTCTGATATTTTAGACGATGAACAACTTACTGGGAAGTTGCATAACACACTCAAAATTTCCTTGGGAATCGAAGTAATCTTGAAATATTCCATTTTTATTAACCTTCCAGCAAGGAACACAAGTAGGATACAGAGAAGGAAGAGAATAAATGGGAGAGAATGTCAGTTGAATGTTCACATTGACGACTATGAGATTAGGGATGTTATGTTGGACTTAGGTTTTGATGTCAATATCTTGCTAAGGAAAACTTGGGAAGTGATGGGTAAGTCCAAACTTGTATATTCCCCTATTCAGTTGTGGATGGTGAATCAATATTGCATTTATCTAGTAGGTCGGTTGAAAAATGTCAAAGTGGATTTGGTTGGTGTCAAAGTAGTGGCAGACTTTGAAGTCATTGAAATAATGGTGGGAAAAATATGTACCCATCTCTATTAGGAATTGATTGGGCCTATGAGAAATATGCTATAATATATCTTAAGAAATAAATTATGACCTTTGAATATGATGGCATGAAAATGACCCAGCCTCTAGACCTATTTCAAGTTCCACGGTATAGTGAACCAGAAAATCAAAATATGGAACATGATAATCAAGATCAACTCCATACTGTGATTGCAAGAAACCGATCATATTACATTAACCCCAATACAGATGGATCCATAATCTGGAAAAGCATTCATTTTGTGGACGAATATTATGAAGATGCTTGGGACAACTAGCAATAAGGAAAGTACGAGAACTTTTCAAGATGTTGAACAATTGTTTGAGCAGTATGGTGGATTGAAACAAAGATCGGGGAGTGTCCAACATATGATGGTACCTCAGATTTACAAAGTTTTCTCATTAATATGGAGAGTGGGGTTGCGATAGACCACGAACTCTCAACACTTGACCTAGCCCTAAAGTCCTCTTCATCTAGGTGGTGGGGTACTCATAGAGAAACTTTGTCCACTTGGGATGAATTCAAGCTCTCTAAGAAATAAATTATGACCTTTGAATATGATGGCATGAAAATGACCCAGCCTCTAGACCTGTTTCAAGTTCCACAGTATAGTGAACCAAAAAATGAAAATATGGAACATAATAATCAAGATCAACTCTATACTGTGATTGTAGGAAACCGATCATATTACATTAACCCCACTACAGATGGATCCATAATCTGGCAAAGCATTCATTTTGTGGACGAATATTCTGAAGATGCTTGGGACAACTAGAAATAAGGAAAGTACGAGAACTTTTCAAGATGTTGAACAATTGTTTGAGAAGTATGGTGGATTGGAACGAAGATCAGGGAGTGTCCAACATATGATGGCACCTCAGATTTATAGAGTTTTCTCATTAATATGGAGAGTGGGGTTGTGATAGACCACGAACTCTCAACACTTGAACTAGCCCTGAAGTCCTCTTCATCTAGGTGGTGGGGTACTCATAGAGAAACTCTATCCACTTGGGATGAATTCAAGCTCTCTATAAAACATCGGTTCCTTCCACTAACACATATCCCATAGTTGTGACAAAATATTAAGTAGAAGAGTCAATTTATATCCTTGGAAATATATGATGGTCATTCTAACCCAGTTGCACACGTGTAACATTGTTTACAAGTGTGGGAGGATGTGAAAATCCCATCGTCTCTGTGGACATATCACTTATTTCAGTCTCTAGGAACATTTCCCAAATATTGGTACGTGCATGAGGAAAAAAGAAGACAAACAATATGTTGGAAGACACTTCAGAATCAGTTCTGCCATAATTTTTCGTTCTCTAGTAAGACTCCTGAAATCACAGTTGTGCTCCAACAAATTAAGAATATGTTTTTTAGTACTAAAGTTAAGCCTAAATATCCGCTTACGTTTTTCTCTGATCATAAACACTTGCTTGAATATATATTGTATCCATACCCTATGAGAATACCCATGGCCTATAATAAAGTTGATAAGGAACCTAACGATCCAAAGGACTTGGATTAACTCAGACATTTAACCTTTCAGAAATCCACCAAAATAAGAGAATTCAAGGATTCCATATCAGGTGATATTAGTAGCTCATACACTCAATCCATAAAGTTTCATAAAGTAAAGATAGGGATTGAAGAGCATCCTAAGATGGCATCTATAGGTGACTATTGGGATGAACAAACTATGACAGAGATAGAGGCTTTGTTGTGGGAGTATAAATATCTCTTTCCTAAGATTTTTTTATAATTGAAGGGAATTAAGAGAGATTTAGGAGAAATCGGGTTTGAATTAAAACTAGATGCTAAGCCTATCAAGCATAGATTGTACCATCTGAACCCATGAGTCAAGGAGAAGGTTAAGAAATAAATTGATCAAATGTTAGCAGTTGGGATAATTTTTATTGTGGATGAGGCTAAGTGGATCAGTCCTATTTTAATCTAGAGAAAGAAGGGCACTAATGATATAAGAGTCTATGTCGACTATAGGAGTATGAACTCAGCTTGTGTGCAGGACCCATTTCCTACTCCTTTTAGTGATGAATTTCTTGATCAAGTAGCGGGAAATGAATCATATTCTTTTACAAATGGATTCTCGGGCTACCATCAAGTTAGAATTGCAAAAGAGGATAAAATAAAGACTACCTTTACTACATAATGGGGTTATTTTTCTTATAATCTTATTCCTTTTGGTTTGAAAAATGCCCTGGTTGTTTTCTCTCGCATAGTTATTGTTGCATTCAACGACTTTATTCATAAATTTCTTGAGGTATATATGGATGAATGGACTATGTACAGCCTATTAAAGGAGCACATAGGGTTACTATGGTTGATGTTTCATCATTGCAGATAGATACAGATTTCTTTAAACCTGAAGAAGTGCATTTTTTGTGTACCATTTGGAAATATGCTAGGGAATGTAGTCTATAGGGAAGGAGTACTAGTGGATCCTGTAAAAGTTGTGTTCATCCTCAATATGCCTCCGCCTATGAGTTATAAACAATTTTGTATAAATTTGGGCCACATTGGATACTTCCACAGATTTATCAGGAACTATGCAAACATCATTGCCTCGTTGGAGAAATTGATGAATAAATATGGAGCCTTTAGTTGGAAGCTAGAGTGTGATCAAGCTTTTGACACCCTCAAATAAAAGTTGAGTACTACCCCCATATTGGTATACCCAAATTGGCAAGTGGAATTCCATGTACACATTGATGCTTATGGAATTTCTTTGGGTGAAATCATTGCACAACCTGGTGAGGGAAACCTAGATCATCCCATCTACTTTGCTAGCGGGAAGCTTTCTCAAGTTGAGCGCAACTATACTACCACAAAAAGGGAAGGTTTGGAAATGGTTTACAATTTTCAAAAGTTTAGACATTATTTGTTAGGAGGCCATTTTAAATTATTTATTAATCATTCCACTTTGAAATATATGGTTAATAAGCATGTGTTAGAAGGAAGAATTTGTAGATGGTTGTTGTTGTTTCAAGAGTTTTGTTTTGAGGTCATTGTTAAGCCAGGTAAATTACATGTGGTTTCCAACCATTTGTCTGGACTAGAGTCAGGAGAGAGTGGCAGAGATGTAGATGACCAAATCCCCAATGAAGAACTCTTTAATATTGAGGCTATCCTTGATTACCTTTATGACATTGCATTATTTCTCACTATTGGTACTATGCCTGATCGGTATTTTTCAACCTATAAGAGGCATTTGGTGGTCTATGTTACCAACTATCATTTGATCGAATGTGAGTTGTGTAAATTGGGATTGGAAGATATCCTTCAAAGATGTGTACTTGATCACGAGTAACCAGCAATCTTGTGGGAGTGCCACTATGGAGTTGTAGGAGGACATTTCGGGGAGAAAGAGACCACCCAAAATATACTACAAGTGGGATTATGGTGGTCCACCATCTTCAAATATTCCAAAGCTTATGCCAAGGCATGTGATGTTTGTCATAGGTTTGGTAAACCATCGTGTGCAAGTGAATTTCCCCTACATCTTGTTCATGATCTTCAAGCATTTTAGAAATGGGTAGTTGAATTTATAGAACCGATCAATCCACCATCAAAGCACTCAAAATCTAGGTATATTATCACTAATACTGATTATCTTACCTATTGGGATGATGCAAAACCATTCATTGATTGTTCTATAGATATTTCAGCCAGGTTTATTTTTGATAACATCATCACTAGGTTTAGATTTCCTTGGAGTTTGATCAATTATCAGGGTGCACATTTCATGAACAAGACTGTAGCCACTATCACCCGTGAGTTCTTAATCCAACATCACAAAAGTATCCCATATGATCCACAAGCAAATGGTACAGTTGAAGCCTTTAACAAGATTCTAAAGAGAGGATTAACCAAAGTATGTTGTGCAAATAGGGATGACTAGGATGACAAGGTTCTAGTAGTGTTATGGGCTTACAGGACTACTGCAAAGAAACTGCATAAGTATACTCCATTTCAACTAGTTTATGGTAGATAAGTAGTTGTCCCTACCTAGTTCATCACTATGAGCTTATATGTTGAGCATTTCACTCACATGACAAATGAAAAATCAGTTACAGAATGGGTCAAAAAAATTTTCTCATTGGAAGCAGCATGAATTTTGGAATATTTTCATCAAACAGTGGAAAAGGCTCAACTGAAAGGTTGGAATAATAGGAACATTAAGACCAAGAATTTTGTGCAAGGTGATCAAGTTCTATTATATGACAATAAGTATCAAAAACATGCAGGGAAAATGAAAATGAATTGGATCAAACCTTTTATAGTTGTGTAAATATGTGAGTATGGAGCTATCAGACTCGCCCAACTTGATGGTATTCTTTGTCCAAGATGGGTGAATGGTGCACACCTGAAACCCTACATTTTTGCTTGATATGCAAAATTGCGCAGCGCCCCTAACGTTGGGAGTGAATTCAATAGGTAGGATTTCAATTGTTTTGTTGTTTCCCTTTTCAGTCAATAAAATGGTGACGTGTCCAAATGTCACTTGTCTTAGAGTCTAGTTTTGATTGTCAATTTGTCCAGCCCTCACCTTTGTGGTCAAGGAGGTATGAATCAAATATTTTCATAATTAGTAACTTCTGAGGTTGAAAATCATGCCCTGTCATTGTCACTTCATTCATTAAACTACCATTGGTACATTTTTGGTCATTGTCTTGTCATTACCCATTAGAGTCACTTAACTCCCAACAACCCTTAGTACATTTCCAGCTAGTTCCTGGAACGTTATTTACTTTCGTGTTTCACCGGTTTTTCCACCACCAGGTTCTCTCTTATGCTCTTAATTTCCCAAATCTCTCTTAGATTTTTCTGCGTTCAATGGTCACATCCGACGTTAATGTTGCATTACCTCCACACTATATCTCTTAATAAATGTTAGTCACGCCACATCCTGATTGTTTCCTATATACTCATATTTTCCCTACTGCTCAATGTTATTGTGTTTCCTTTAAGTTAGTTGCATATATAGTCCTGGAGCCCCCTGAGGATTTTGTGAGCCCGCCTCCATGCCTCTATCCATGAGTTTTATTTCTTTACCAATGCAGGTCATCTAGGATCATTTTCACTTTCGATCGAGGGTCCATTCCCAAAGTCATTTTTCCAAATGAATTTATCAATCCACGAGTCGAAGCCCTAGGCAATCTTCATGGAAAGGTTGAGAAAACTCGATTGCTTGACATTGATCTCACAGATGCATCATAGTACCCATAGATGGTTATCCATACATTCATGGATTTCCCAACCCTTCCAACTGGTGAAATCTAATGGGACTAGAAATAATCCTTCATTTCCCTTCGGGATCCTACCTTTCTTAATTTGTGTGATCTACCAGTGTTTGACACTACTGGAGAAGTCACCCGGTGCACCAAGTTTCTCATTATTCGAGTGCACGATGGAGAATTATGAATAGACAATGACTACCCCATCCACGTCGAAGATATTCATAAGTTGACCAGTATCTCCATGGAATGGGAAGACGTCACACAAGGCTTCCAAGGATCAGAGAAGCACGACCACAAAAAGGGTGAGATTAGTCTCTATGAAAAATATGGAACCTGGAGAGGAGGTCCTAGAGCACTCATTGACCAAATAAATGATGAGAAAGTCTATTGTGCTTGCTATATCATTGCAGGTAAGGTCATGAAGAACTACTTTCGAGGTGAGTGCACATTGGATGCCATAGCAGTGGCTGAGTTTAGAAAAAATGGAGCACCTTTAAACTGGAGCAAATACCTGCTCATAGAGATTTTGCAAGCCTGCGTCGATGTGCATGAGTGAGCGACATACTTCCTATATGGATACCTAATATTGGTCACATTCACTATGTGGAAGTGGAAACTACCTCTAGGTCAAAGCCTCTCTCATGATCTAGACAATCATATCACCAAGATCTTAGACCCTTGGCACGGTCACATTGTTGTCGCTCACTCAACAAACCACAGTGCTACATTTCTCGAGTGGCACAATGACCTCATTTCCACCACACAGCACCCAAGGATTTTGCAGGTGTTTCTCAACCAACACACCCATAACATTTGGTTTGGTATGAACTGTGACTGCATGTTCGTGAGGAATTTAACTGTAGCCCCATCCATTAGTCACACCCCTCCTTTTCCTTTTTATCTAGATGAGGAAATTCTAGACAAGGATTTCATGGGCTGGTCGAGAGTTATGAAGGAAAATAAAAGATCAGGTATTACCTACTCAATGTCTCCCATTTCACAACAGTCAGCTCCTGCACAAAAACCTGGTGCAAGCCCCAACTCGGCAAAGAGAGATCAGATGCCCTCAACCTCAGAGGAAGGGGAAGACTAAGGTGAATAGGAAACACTCCCTAGCGGGACAATTCAAATCCATTTCTCTTCCATCCTTGACGATGCCACCATCTCTAGTAAGTAGCTCCACAAGGTCTTTGCTAAGTCTATCGCTGACCCCATTATCATAGATTCCATTCCCATGTCTTCCCTTCCATCTTTGAATCACATCACCACACCCTTTCCCTCTTTCATTACCATCATTACTATTATCAATGATCCACTAGTCTGAACCCAGTCCACTTCCATCATAGAGGATCTCAATCGTCAATCGCCTAGTTCAATTGTGGATTCCCCATCTTCCACTCCATCATCCCCTCACCATCATATCGAAACTATTGCACCTGCCTCTACTACCCCTTTCACAATGATTCCAATAACCGCCAACCCAATACTATCCACTTTTCCCTAGGTTCCACAGGTTCAAGCCCCCTAGACACACAGCCAGAAACTTTTCTCCATTCAGAGATGGATATAAGGCCAGAGGTGCAAGCGCAGATGGACCAAGATCTTTTACAGGACAAGATGGATACCTAGGATGACACTTAGTCAACCCAAAGAACGAGATCGATTAAAGAATATATTATTCCAATGTTATAGGATCCCCAGCAGTGTTGCACTATCCTAGAGCTATTCCTAGAGCACCCAGATGTGGTAACAATGCTTCCGCTGGAAGTCCAACATAAGTTTTCACATAGTTTTCAAGCTCATTCGACTATTCTTGATGGCGCTATCACTCCCATCATGTCATAATTCTCTATTTCCAATGACCAACCACTAGCTTCATGATTGTATTTGGATCCTTCCCTCACCAGTGTAGAGATCGCAGCTTGGTCAACACCATATATTTTTCATCTCAATTGATCCTACACGGATCAACTTGAGTAGAGGATTGCTACAATCGAGCATACCAACGATGAGCTCTAACAACAAACACAACATATGCGTATAGACATTGTTGCAGCATCATTTGCTAGAGAGCATGAGAAGGGATTGTGTATACAAGTCGAGTCATCATTTGTGGCCATTGCTAATAATTTTCTCCAGGTCTGTCCCACTTTCAGATAGGTTTCTCTCAAGATCCCTGAAGACATCACTCCAATTGTGCCTCCGCAACAAATTGAGATCATTGTGGATGCTTGGTCACAAATAGCAGTAAGGACCGACAACCTTCAACAATAGATGGTTGCAATTAAGTTCAAGGAAAAGGAGAAACCCTAGGAGATGATGTAGAATATCACATAGGAAGTTGTGGAGGTAAATATCATCATGTCCTCTCTTCATGACTACGCAGATGAATGTCATTGACTTTTTGACATGGTGAATGATTGGGTCATCTTGGGACAACACAGTAATCCAATTGAAGAGTTGTGCACACAATTTAACCAAATGAGCACAGAATCCAAATCCATCACTAACCCAGTCGAGAAGACAACAAAATTTGCAGAGATATAGGTTGAAGATGAAAGGCTAGATGCGATGGATGAGTCTACTTAGGCTGCAAAGAAAGAGCTCAGAAACTTATGAGCTACCTTTCAATTTGAGTATGTCTAGATGCAACAACTCAATTACCTTGTTGAAACTGAATGGACTATATTTTTGGCTACTAAGCTAGAGGATCCCAATGTGATCTTCACCCAAGATATTTTTGCGGGATCCTCGATTTTGGCAAGGAAATGGCAGGACCACGTTGAGCACTATGACAGCTTCCACCAGCAGGCCCTAACAATTGTACCTAATATGAGCCCTTTTTTTATAGAAGGCCATGGGAAGGAAGCAGAAGGTTGACTTGAAACAAGTCAAAGGTTTTGGTCGGGGCATGGGAAATTATTATGAAAAAATTTCAAGGGGAAATACTCAATTGTTTTGAAATTATAGTGCCCCAATTGAAAACACTTCTAGATATAGATATTGTGTATGCTAGGGGAATCCATGCTTCTAAAAACTTAGAGAAATCCTTTTCTCCATAAAACCGACATATCAGGGCCATTAGGAACATGTAGGGAACCCTAAGGTTTACATTTTTCTACCATCCTGAGGCTTTGTTCACAAATTTACTATCCTCCTTCCACTAGGACGCCAACAGTTGATTGATGTTGTGTTGTTCATAGAATTTGACTACAAATTTGGTGTTAAGACTAACTTTGGGTTCCCTAAGTTTGTAATATTTTTTGATCTCTAATAGAAGTAAAACACCAAAACAATCCCCATCCACGTCATTTATTAAGCATTTGTTAGCATTGGTGTGGTTAATTATCCACTCTAAGGTTTCTACACAAGGAAAAACCGAGGTTCTGGATGCCACCATGTACAATGATAAAAGTTTGATGTTTTGAAAGACATGGTCATATAGTACCCTTACTTATGGATTTCTATGAGGTGTAAACTCGGGGAAATAATAATGATGGATATTATTATATAAAGCATGCCGGGTGGGAAAAGGTACCTTGGATGTCATGCCTATGTCCATGTACTTATAGAGAGGAGGTGGATATAGAGGTTTATTCTATGAAATTTTGATCACTGGCTCTATCGTGGGTGTGGAATATGATTCTCTAACAGAAATAGGGTTTGAATCCTCTCCAACCTGTACATTCTCCCCCTATAGAATGTTTTGTGATTTCTGAGATGTTGGCCATCAAGGAGGTATTTTCCCTGCATAAAACAGCATAGTTAAATTTTCCATTGATCAAAAACTATGATTAAGGAGATGGTTTATAAATGGGCACAATACCTGAGCAAAACAAGAGTTTCAAGCCTTTATCACTTACCAATCTCAAAAATGACAGTAAAATTTAACAACAATTAGCTTGAACAAGCACAACACTTAGTCCTTCAAGAGCTCTTAGTACGCGAAGCTCTCTAATGCTCTATGAAAACAATGAAAAAATAAAAGAGCCAAATCGAATTGAAATAACTTGTTTTCATAAGTCCCATTTTAATTCACCATTGTCAAGTACAGAAAAATCCTTACAGATCATTGGGAATTAAATGCATCGTCAACGCTATGCTCTAGAGTTAATGTGCTATGTTAATCACAAATGAAATGTTAAGTTGGTATTTTGGAAATTTCAAACAGTGATGAGTTGGTGTGCAATGATTGTTAAGATCAGGGATTGGGCATGTGTTCTCTCTTATGGTTTGAATGACTTGTGTCAATGTTTAATCGTCAACCCCAACGAAGATGAGTGTTTGAAACTCTAGTCATATTATTTCATCTTGATGTGTTTTTTGAGGTGTTGATGTGGCATGTGTGTCATGCATCATGAAGTTTGTGGCTTGTCTAGATAGGTTGAAATCAAAGGAAAATCTTTGACACAAGGCCAATCTTGGCTTAAATCTTTGGTGCTTCGAGATCCCTTTTTTGGACTTTGGATGATCCAAATCAATGTAAGGAGAAAATTGGATGGTCTAGATCGTGTGTCAAAAAGGGTGATCTTGGGTCTTGGTTCACCAGGGTCGATGAGATATCGCCCATCGGCGAGTTGAAATCTTATAGAGATCAATACAGTTGCATGTGTTTCACACTGACAACCTATGTAACAACGGCATCGGTGGGTTCACTACCTCAACTGCTCCCCTTGAAAAAATTTCATAATAATTTCCCATGCCCCGATGAGCTCGTGAATCACTTGTGATGACATGAAGTTTGACATGGAAGATGATGTGGTGAAATGAAGTGACTTAGATGACATGTCCGGGCATGGCTAACTTGATGATGTGGCAGAAAAGGTGGCTATATGAATATCCATGTGGAGAAAGATATGTTAAAGATGACATGGCTTCACCTCACACCAAAATTGTATGAATCTCAATCTAAGGAATCAACAACTGGGATGGGTTTCTCATTAAAATTGTAGGGTCATGACTGTGAGGACAAGTTCACTTCGTCAGCGTCAGGGCTTGGATTTCCTTAATTTTTTTTTCAATTATCATTTCTAGGCGTCGATAGACGATGGACATCATCGATCGGGGAACTGACTAATCTGTCCTGTATTTTCACAAAGGAGTTCTCAACACCCAATTAGCGCATCGGAAATTGTCACAAGTGTTCGTTGGACATCAGGGAAGTCAAAGGTTGACAAGTATATTTTGATCATTTTTTAAAATGCTAAGTCTTGAACCCATTTTCTTAGCATCAGTACTACCTAGAACATTCTCCCTCCTAGTGATAATCCATATTAAGCCTGATACTTGTACAAAATGATCATAAAATAAAATAAAACCTCAAAACAATTTATGACCATGAGAGAATCGAAGTATAAGGATGATATTTAAAGCAAAGTGGTACCCCAGAATTTCTAAAAATTTTGAGGGTGTGTTGAGTGCTCAACACTTGCTTCACTTGTTCCTCAGTAGTGTGTGTGAAGAGTTTGGAGACATATTGGTTCTATATATTCTTAATCTATCTTAGGTTGCTTGGCACTTCATCATTTCTGTATCAATGTTTTCTTGTTAGTCATTGCATTGGTTCTTGACGGTAGCAAGTGTCTTCTCCTTGCACCTTATTGAGAAATTAGTCACTAGTCATGTTGCATTGGTTCTTGACAATAGAAAGTGTCTTCTCCTTGCACATTATTGAGGATCAAGTTGCAACTTATGGAACTTTTTCTACATTGTTCCACTCAACAGCTTATCCTTGATAGCAGCAAAGTTTGAATCTATATTTTCCACTTATCTGGGATGTTTGAAATTGCCAATAAGGGAGACTGTAATGTAATTCCATCTTCATATTCATATTACAACCATCGTGTAATGTTTATCTAGTGACCACATTTACCTTTGTGTAGTCTATCGTTATGTGGAATGTGTACACATAATGAGGCATCAACCACATTTACGATTGTATTTCCTATCACCATGAGGCATTTTTACACACAATGAGGCATCATTAGACTTGTGAGATCTCATATTGGCATGTAACACAAATACGACTATGATTCTTGTTGATGATTGTAGCTATGTGAGACATACTTCAGCTTACAAACCTGAGAGATGTTGATCATTGCAACTATGTGAGACTTTCTCCAGCTTACAAACCTGAGAGAAAACCCCTAAGAGGGGTGTGTGGTTCCTATCTGAGACAGAGATAGAATGTAGAGATGACCTCCTCCTTACAGAGAGTTGGGAAGAAATCCAGATGATTCTCCTGTGTAACACAGTGAGAAAGGTGATCTGCAGAGTTAGACGTGTTTGTGGTTGAGCACAAGTTGAACGTGTGAAATCCCAAAGTGTTGGGTGCATCGTCATGTGAACAGAAAAAAATATGATGTATTAGCCTGCTCTCAGTAGAAGAGTTGACGAGAAACTCCAGATGACTCTCCTTTGTAATGCAGCGGGAAAGAAGATCTATTGAGTGGATGTGCATGTGGAGGAGCACAGGTGAATGTGATCCTAGTGGATGAGCACTAGTGAAGAAGTGGTTCTTTTGTGTAATGTAGTGAGCCAGAGATATGGAAATCCCTATGGATGTGCCCCTAGTGGATGAGCACTAGTGGGTGTATAAGATCCCTTGCTATATTGTTCAAGATTCAGACCTTCCTGTAACCCTAATTGTAATGTAAAGGGTACAGGTCGGCCCCATATTAATGTGACTAGTAATTAATGTAAAAGATAATTAATCTGGTTAATATTAATTATATTATAATCTAGTGAGATCAGCCCTGTTGTGCCAATAGACACTTATGTTGACAGGTTCAATTTAGTATAAGTAAAGGTAAATTCCCCATTGAGAAATCATATCTTTCACATGAGTTTGGAAATTTTAGCAAGTACATCTTCTTGGGAAAAGTGTGCACCTCTCTTGGGTGCTAGTCTTCTAGCATTTGAGAACCCTCTTATGTGCTAAGTCCTATTGGTGGTGAAGTTGTTTCTCTTGAAGAATATAGGAAAGGATTTGGATGGGTTTTCTTCCCTTGTTGAGAAGGGTTTCCTAGGATACTTCTTATGTTCTTGTGCATGGTGTTTCTTTTTGTGATCTTGGTTGCTGCAACATTATTGTTTATGGTTAAGACAAATGAAAAATTGAAATGAGATACATTCTTAACCTAGATTATTGAAAAATCAACATGGTATCAGAGCATAGGTCTTGAAGATCCCATTGCTCAAACATTTTCCATCCATCTTCTCTCCCTTATGCACAAATCGTACAACCCTTCTAGGGTTTCCAAAAAATTCATATGACCTTCTCCTCTAAGGGTTGTCAGCACTTAAAACTTGGACGTTGGGGATAAAAAGGACATAAGTGAGTACGGCCTCCTTCAACACACCTCCAGCAAGTCTCAGATTGCATTTCTGAGCATTTTGACTTTTTATTCCAAGGGTTTCTAGGGTTTCGCCAATTTATGCATAAAATTTCAGAATCGTGTTTCTGCATCTCTTTGAAGAAGATCTTCAACTTACCAGAGCTATTATATTTCTCAAGGCTTATTGTTGGCAGTCATAAGTCCAACAAAACCTAAAAGTGCTAGCCTAACCTAGCTGTTAGGTTTTCTATCCTAGTTGACAAGGGTTTGTGAAGAATCAAAAATTGAGCAAAATCATGATGGGAGGAAAGCCTGATGATTCAAGCAAACTCAGTTCCAGGAAGACAAGACCTCAAAGAAATTAAGACATCAACATATTAACACTCTTAGGTATGGTCCCTACCAATGATAATACTTGGTTAATTGATAGTGGTGCCTCCAGGCATATGACCGGTCTTAGAAATCATCTAACACATTTCGTTGAGAAAGAGACACATCTACATGTTGTCCTTGGAGATGATTCCAGATATAATGTGAGAGGAGTTGTAACTTCTACCTTCCAACTAAATTCATATATGAAGCTTAAATTAGAAGAAGTATTATATGTACCCGGAATGAAGAGAAACCTTGTCTCTATTTCGGCCTTGGAAGACAAAGGCAACAAGATTACTTTCTCAGAAGGAAGAGTTCTTGCATGGCACAAAGACTCTCATATAAGTTCTTCCAAGGTAATTGGTGCTCGAGAAAACAGCTTGTACAGATTGACCATCAAACCAGTCCAAGCCTTATTACATGACATTATCAGCTTGAGTGAGTTATGGCATAGAAGACTTGATCACATTCATTATAGAGCTCTTCCAGCTTTAGGGAAAATGGTAACAGGTCTACCAGAAATACAGATTCGACATAAAGGTGTTTGCAAAGGTTGTTCCCTTGGAAAAAAATGTTAAAGGATCATTTCCAAGCAGTGACAATAGATCCAAGGAAACCTTGGACTTGATACATTCAGACATATGTGGGCCAATGATTGTTGCATCTCTAAATGGGTACTTATACTATGTACTCTTCATAGATGATCATTCCAGGAAAACTTGGATTTACTTTCTAAAGAACAAGGAAGGAGTCCTTGCAAAATTTCAAGAATTCAAAGCTCAGATTGAGAACCAAACCGAAAGAAAAATTAAAATATTAAGATCAAATAATGGAGGAGAATACACCTAAAAAGAATTCAAAAGTTTTTGTATTGAAGCGGGAATCAAGAGGGAGTTCACAGTTCCTTACAACCCTCAACAAAATGGGGTTGCTAAAAGGAAAAACAGAACTATCATTGAGGCAACTAAAGCAATGATACATGATCAGATTCTACCTATGAATTTAAGGGAAGAAGCATGTATAACAACAGTATATGTTCAAAACTGAAGTCCTCATCAGATCCTTAAGAACATTACTCCAAAATAATCCTTCACCAAAGTGAAGCCTGAGATCGAACACTTCATAATATTTGGATGTCCAGTATATCTTCATGTACCCAAAGAAAAGAGATCCAAACTAGAACCTTCAGGAAGAAAAGGCACATTTGTAGGATACAGTGAATCCTCAAAATCATATCGAATCTACATTCCAAGTCAAAGACAAATTGAAGTAAGAAGAGATGTTGATTTTGAAGAAGAAGTAGCCTTCCTGAAATCCAGAGAAGCTCAGATGGAAATTGATAGTGAAACAATACCTTCTCCCCCTTCAACAGTTCAGAGGGAGACAAATATTATTTCAGATGATCCAATAGCTCTAGTTGATCCAGCATATTCATTTTCTTCGAGCAACATACCCAGAGACATTACAGTTGGACATAAAAGACCTGCTTGGGCTCGACAAACTCTACAAGAAGCTGAAGGGCATAAATCCCCACAAGGAACAACCTGAGAAAGCAAGAGACGAAAGAGATTATCAAGCTACATTTTGGCCATGACCCACATTATTGACTTAGATCCATCTTGTCATGGAGAAGATTTAGGTGAACAAGTATGGAAATATGCCATGACTAAAGAATACCAATCTGTATTAAAAAATGATGTATGGGATGTTGTTCCAAGACCAGAGGGAATGTCCGTAGTGACTTCCAAATGGATTTATAAAATCAAGCATGATGTTGATGGAAGCATTGAAAAATACAAAGCAAGATTTGTGGCCAGAGGGTTTTCAAAAGTAGAGGGAGATGACTATGACAAGACTTTTGCACTAGTAGCCCAATATACCTCCATACGATATATCATTGCACTAGTTGCTTCCATTGGTTGGAAGCTACATCAGATGGATGTAAAGACAACCTTTCTCAATGGTGAAATTGAGGAAGAATTTTATATTGAGCAGCCAAAAGGTTTTGTAGTACACAATGAAAAATCTCATGTATGAAGGTTGAAGAAATCCCCATATGGTCTAAAGAAAGCACCATGTGCTTAGTACGAGAAAATGGATGGATTTCTGATGAGTTTGGGCTTCAACAAAAGTGTTGTTGATCCAAACTTATATTATCACATTGATGGCAATAAGTGTTTTATTTTGGTCTTATATGTGGATGACCTTTTCCTCACCGATTCAGAGAGACTCATTGTTGAATGAAAACAAGAATTAACTGATAAATTTGAAATGAAGGATTTGGGTTTGATGCACTACTTATTGGGACTAGAAGTATGGAAAAAAACAAATGATATTTTCCTAAGTCAAGGAAAATATACTATGGAGATATTGAAAAAGTTCAGTATGAAAAAACACAAATCCATGCCCACTCCAATGGTAATCGATTTGAATAAAATGAGTGATATTGATTCAGGATATGTAGATCCACACTTATACCAACAATTGATTAGATCTCTAATGTATCTGGTTAACACCAGACCGGACATTTGCTATGTAGTAAATCTACTTAGCCAATTTATGTGTCAACCAAAACAGACACACTAGATAGTTGCAAAACATGTATTGAGATCCTTACGAGGCACAATTGGTTATGACCTGAGATACACCTCCAGTGTGGACTTGAGCCCACAAGGATATGTCGATGCAGATTGGGAAGGAATCATAGTAGATATAAAAATCACCTTCGGTTGTTGCTTCACCTTAGGTTATGATATGGTTTCCTGGTGTAGCAGAAAACAAAACTTTGCGGCATTAAGAATCGCAGAAGTAGAGTAAATTGCATTGAGTGTAGTAGTTCGTGAAGCAGTATGGCTTCGAAAAATTTTGACTGACTTGTTCGATCATGAGATGGATCCTACCACTATTCATTATGATAACGAGAGTTGTGTAAAGCTCTCTGAGAACCCCGATGTTTCATGACAGATCGAAACACATTGAAATAAAGTATCACTATATCATATACATGGTGCAGAGGAAGATAGTACACATACAATATCTCCCTACCCATGAACATATCGCAGATATATTCACCAAACCACTTTCCAAGACAAAGTTCGAGTATTTCCATGAGACACTTGGCCTGGTGGAAAATGACTCCCTAGCTGAGAGGGAGTGTTGATGATTGTAGCTATGTGAGACATTTTCCATCTTACAAACCTGAGAGATGTTGATCATTGCAGCTATGTGAGACTTTCTCCATCTTACAAACCTAAGAGAAAACCCTTGAGAGGTGTGTGTGGTTTGTATCTGAGATAGACTTGGAATGTAGAGATGACCTCCTCCTTATAGAGAGTTGAGAAGAACTCCAGATGATTCTCATGTGTAATGCAGTGAGAAAGGTGATCTACAGAGTTGGACGTGCATGTGGCTGAGCACAAGGTGAACGTGTGAAATCCCAAAGCATTGGGTGCATCATCATGTGAACAGAAAAGAAGATGATGTATTATCCTCCTATGAGCAAAAGAGTTGACGAGAAACTCCAAATGACTCTCTTGTGTAATGCAGTTGGAAAGGAGACCTATTGAGCGGACGTGTCTATGCACGAGTACAGGTGAATGTGATCCTAATGGTTGAGCACTAGTGAAGAAGTGGTTCTTCTATGTAATGCAGTGAGCTAGAGATATGGACATCCCTATGGATGTGCCCATAGTGGATGAGCACTAGTGGGTGTATAAGATCCCTTGCTATATTGTTCAAGAGTCAGATCTGCCTGTAACCCTAATTGTAATGTAAAGGGTATAGATCGGTATTGGGTATATGCTATATTCTTTGCATGTGTGTGTGTGGGCGCGTTAGGTTTGACAACTGCATCAGGTTAGACAACTACGTTTTTTTCTATTTTAGCAGTTTTCTAAATTAATCCTAGATTAAGGGATTAGGGTTTTGGTATCTATGGAATACCTAAAAACATTGTATATATATTGTATGGTGAATTGTGAAATTTGATATAATGAATATAATAAAGGTTTTCCTGGTTGAGGGTTTCCGATATAAATTTATGTGTACTATGTGAATGAGCCATTGATTAATGTTTATTTTTCTTAAGAATCTATATGCATTGATTTACTTCACAGGTTTAAAACTTACAATCGGCCCCACCTTAATGTGACTAGTAATTAATGTAAAAGATAACTAATCAGGTTAATATTAATTATATTATAAGCTAGTGAGCTCGGCCTTTTTGTGCCAATAGACACTTTTGTTGACAAGTTCAATTTAGTATAAGTAAAGGTAAATTCCCCATTGAGGAATCATATCTTTCACATGAGTTTGAAATTTTCAGCAAGTACATATTCTTGGGAAAAGTGCACACCTCTCTTGGGCGCTAGTATTCTAGGGTTTGAGCACCCTCTTGTGTGCTAAGTCCTATTGGAGGTGAAGTTCTTTATCTTGAAGTATATATTAAAGGATTTGGTTGGGTTTTCTTCCCTTGTTGAGAAGGGTTTCTCAGGATACTTCTTGTGTTTTTGTGCATGGTGTTTCTTCTTATGATCTTGGTTGTTGTAACATTATTGTTTATGGTTAGGACAAATGCAAAATTGAAATGAACTACATGATTAACCTATATTATTGAAAAATCAACATGGTATCATAGAATAGGTCTTCAACATCCCATTGCACAAACATTTTCTAGCCATCCTCTCTCACTTCTGCAGAAATCGTACGACCCTCCTAGGGTTTCCAGAAAATTTGTATGGCCTTCTCCTCTGAGGGTTGTCAGCACTTAAAAATTTGATGCTGGGGATAAAAAGGATATAAGTGAGTACATCCTCCTTCATCGCACCTCTAGCAAGTCTCAGATTTCATTTCCAAGCATTTTGACTTTTTGGCCCTAGGGTTTCTAGGGTTTCGCCAATTTCTACAGAAAATTTCATAATCATGTTTCTACAACTCTTTGAAGAAGCTCTTCACCTTACCAGGGTTATTATATTTCTGAAGGCTTATTTTTGGCAGTCATAATTCCAACAAAACCTAAAAGTGTTAGCCTAACCTATTCGTTAGGTTTTCTAGCCTAGTTGACAAGGGTTTGTGAAGAATCTACAAATGAGCAAAATCATGATGGGAGGCAAGCTTGATGATTCAAGAAAACTCAGTTCCAGGAAGACAAGACCTCAAAGAAATGAAGACATCAACATATCATCACTCTCAAGTATGGTCCCTACTAATGATCATACTTGGTTAATTGATAGTGGTGCCTCCAGTCACATGACCGGTCTTAGAAATCATCTAACACATTTCGTTGAGAAAGAGACACATCTACATGTTGTCCTTGGAGATGATGCCAGATATAATGTGAGAGGAGTTGGAACTTCTACCTTCCAACTAGATTCAGATATGCAACTTAAATTAGAAGAAGTGTTATATGTACCTGGAATGAAGAGAAACCTTGTCTCTATTTCGACCTTGGAAGACAAAGGAAACAAGATTACTTTCTCAGAAGGAAGAGTTCTTGCATGGCACAAAGACTCTCATATAAGTTCTTCCAAGGTAATTGGTGTCTGAGAAACAACTTGTATAGATTGAGCATCAAACCAGTCCAAGCCTTATTACATGACACTATCAGCATGGGTGAGTTATGGCATAGAAGACTTTCTCACATTCATTATAGATATCTTCTAGCATTAGGGAAAATGGTAACAGGTCTACCAGAGATACAAATTCATCATAAAGGTGTTTGCAAATGTTGTTCCCTTGGCAAAAAATCTTAAAGGATCATTTCCAAGTAGTGACAATAGATCCAAGGAAATATTGGACTTGATACATTCAGACGTATGTGGGCCAATGACTGTTGCATCTCTAAATGGGTACTTATACTATGTACTCTTCATATATGATCACTCCAGGAAAACTTGGATTTACTTTCTAAATAACAAGGATGGAGTCCTTGCAAAATTTCAAGAATTCAAAGCTCAGATTGAGAACCAGACTGGAAGAAAAATCAAAATATTAAGATCAAATAATGGAGGAGAATACACCTCAAAAGAATTCAACAGTTTTTGTATTGAAGCAGGAATCAAGAGGGAGTTCACAGTTCCTTACAACCCTCAACAAAATGGCGTTGAGGAAAGGAAAAACAAGGCAACTAAAGCAATGATACGTGATCAGAGTCTACCTGTGACTCTATGGGTAGAAGCATGTATGACAGCAATATATGTTCAAAACTAAAGTCCTCATCAGATATTAAAGAACATTACTCTAGAAGAAGCCTTCACCAAAATGAAGCCTGAGATCGGACACTTCAGAATATTTGGATGTCCAGTATAACTTCATGTACTCAAAGAAAAGAGATACAAACTAGAACCTTCGGGAAGAAAGGGCACATTTGTAGGATACAATGAATCCTCAAAATCATATCTAATCTACATTCCAGGTCATAGACAAATTGAAGTAAGAAGAGATGTTACTTTTGAAGAAGAAGTAGCCTTCCAGAAATCCAGAGAATCTCATATGGAAATTGATAGTGAAACAATACCTTCTCCCCCTTCAGCAGTTCATAGGGAGACAAATATTATTCCAGATGATCCAATACCTTTGGTTGATCTAGTTTCTCCAAGGAACATACCCAAATACATTATGGTTGGACATAAAAGGCCTGATTGGGCCCGACAAACTCTACAAGAAGCAGAAGAGCATAAATCCCCACAAGGAACAACCCGAGAAAGAAAGATACCAAATATATTCTCAATCTACCTTTCGACCATGACCCACATTATTGACTCAGAGCCATATTGTCATGGAGAAGCTTCAGGTGAACAAGTATGGAAATATGCCATGACTGAAGAATACCAATCTATATTAAAAAATGATGTATGGGATGTTTTTACAAGACCAGAGGGAAAGTCCGTAGTAACTTCCAAATGGATTTATAAAATCAAGCATGATGTTGATGGAAGCATTGAAAAATACAAAGAAAGATTTGTGGCCAGAGGGTTTTCACAAATAGAGGGAGTGGACTATGAAGATACTTTTGCACCAGTAGCCCGATATACCTCCATCTGATCTATCATTGCACTAGTTGGTTCCATGGGTTGGAAGCTACATCAGATGGATGTAAAGATAGTCTTTCTCAATGGTGAAATTGAGGAAGAAGTTTATATTGAGAAGCCATAAGGTTTCATTGTACACAACGAAAAATCTTATGTATGCAGGTTGAATAAATCCCTATATGGTCTAAAGAAAGCACCGCGTGCTTGGTACGAGAAAATGGATGGATTTCTGATGAGTTTGGGCTTCAACAAAAGTGTTTTTGATCCAAACTTGTATTATCACATTGATGGAAATGGGTGTTTGATTTTGGTCTTATATGTGGATGACCTTTTCCTCACCGGTTCAGAGCGACTCATTGCTAAATGAAAACAAGCATTAACTGCTAAATTTGAAATGAAGTATTTGGGCTTGATGCACTACTTCTTGGGACTAGAAGTATGGTAGAGAACAGATGATATTTTCCTAAGTCAAGGAAAATATGCTATGGAGATACTGAAAAAGTTCAGTATGACAGAATGCAAATCCATGCCCACTCTAATGGTAATGGATTTAAAGAAAATGAGTGATACCAATTCAGGAGATGTAGATCCACACTTATACCAACAATTGATTGGATCTCTGATGTATCTGGTTAACACCAGACTCGACATTTTCTATGCAGTAAATGTACTTAGCCAATTTATGTGTCAACCAAAATAGACACACTAGATAGTTGCAAAATAGACACAGGAGATAGCTGCAAAACATGTATTGAGATACTTACGAGGCCTAATTGGTTATGGCCTAAGATACTCCTATAGTGTGGACTTGAGCCTACAAGGATATGTCGATGCAGATTGGGAAGGAAACGCAGTAGATAGAAAAATCACCTCTGGTTGTTGCTTCACCTTAATTTCTAATATGGTTTCCTAGTGTAGCAGAAAACAAAGCTCTGTGGCATTAAGCACCGCATAAGCAGAGAACATTGAATTGAGTTTAGTAGCCCATGAAGCAGTATGGCTTCGAAAACTTCTGACTGACTTGTTCAATCATGAGATAGATCCTACCACTATTCATTGTGATAACGAGAACTGTGTAAAGCTCTCTGAGAACCTAGTCTTTCATGATAGATTGAAGCACATTGAAATAAAGTATCACTATATCAGATACATGGTGTAAAGGAAGATAGTACACGTGTAGTATCTCCCTACCCATGAACAGATCGCAAATATATTCACCAAACCACTTGCCAAGAAAAAGTTTGAGTATTTCCGTGAGAGACTTGGCCTGGTGGAAAATGCCTCCCTAGCTGAGAGGGAGTGTTGATGATTGCAGCTATGTGAGACATTCTCTAGCTTACAAAACTGAGACATGTTGATCATTGCAGCTATGTGAGACTTTCTCCAGCTTACAAACCTAAGAGAAAACCCCTGCAATTGTGTCTGGTTACTATCTAAGACAGAGCTGGAACGTAGAGATGACCTCCTACTTAGAGAGAGTTGAGAATAACTCCAAATGATTCTCCTATGTAATGCAGTGAGAAAGGTGATCTACATAGTTGGATGCACCTGTGACTGAGCACAAGGTGAATGTGTGAAATCCCAAAGTGTTGGGTGTATCATCATGTGAACAGAAAAGAATATGATGTATTAGCCTCCTCTGAGCATAAGAGTTGACGAGAAACTCCAGATGACTCTCATGTGTAATGTAGTGGGAAAGAAGATCTGTTGAGTGGACGTGCCTGTGGATGAGCATAGGTGAATGTGATCCTAGTGGTTGAGCACTAGTGAAGAACTAGTTCTTATGTGTAACGCAGTGAGCTAGATATATGGACATCCCTATGGATGTGCCCCTAGTGGATGAGCACTAGTGGGTGTATAATATCCCTTGCTATATTTTTCAAGAGTCAGACCTGCCTGTAACCTTAATTATAATGTAAAGGGTACAGGTCGGCCCCACCTTAATGTGACTAGCAATTAATGGAAAATATAATTGATCTGGTTAATATTAATTATATTATAAGCTAGTGAGGTCGGCCCTATTGTGCCAATAGACACTTATATTGACATGTTCATTTTAGTATAAGTAAAGGTAAATTCACCATTAAGGAATCATATCTTTCACATGAGTTTGGAAATTTCAGCAAGTACATCTTCTTGGGAAAAGTGTGTACCTCTCTTGGGCGCTAGTCTTCTAGGGTTTGAGCACCCTCTTGTGTGTTAAGTCCTATTGGTGGTGAAGGTCTTTATCTTGAAGAATATAGAAAGGATTTGGTTGGGTTTTCTTCCCTTGTTGAGAAGGGTTTCCCAGGATACTTCTTGTGTTCTTGTGCATGGTGTTTCTTATTGTGATCTTGGTTGTTGCACCATTATTGTTTATGGTTAAGACAAATGAAAAAATGAAATGAACTACATGCTTAACCTAGCTTATTGAAAAATCAACAATTCTATCCCTTTAGTCATCATTAAAGGGGAATGTTAGAATGTGTTAATGATTTCCTAGTGGTCTTAGATTACATGGCTATGGTATTTTGTAATGTTATTCTTCAATAACTCTCTATATTGTAAAAAGTGTTTATCCCACATGTATCATGGGATTTATTCTTCTTTCACTTTCTCATATATAAGTGAGGTCAAGGATTCACTTTAGATGAGCAAGATTTTGTGAGAGAGTGAGTGATTTATGGTATTGATATTTAGCCTGGACCCTATGGGTCCTTAGGCCAAATCATCCATATGGGGATTCCCTCTCTTTTAATATTATAGTTTACCTAAAGAATACAAAAACCAGCTTCTGTGGATGTTTCCCAACATTGGGGTTTTACCAAGTAAATCTCATCTCTCTTGTCTCTCTTATCATTCTTTGATTTACTAAATTTAATTATGCTTGGTATAGGAGTTTATAATACTATATCTCATCATATGTTTATGCAAATTTCTCTGATCTAACAAGATATGACTGTGATATGAGACAGAATGCAAGATATATAATAGTGAGATATTCCCTAGATTATATTTGTTTCTATTTATGCTATGAGATAGAATGGAATACCTAATTCTCGATAGTTTTTCTCACATATTCCTAGCTTATGCAACTCCATAAATCCAACTCCATCTCTGGCAACCTACTTCATGCACACAATGAGAGAAAAATACCAAACTCAAACCTATTCAAGCATTTGGAATTGCAAATATGATCTATATCTAATCTGATATACTCAAGGAAAGAACAGATATAACATTCACAATTGAATACACTAGAGTTGAAATGGGAAATCCATGCAAATATATATTCATAAGTGGAGAAAATGTACATCAATCAATTGTTTACCTTGAGTCTTGATTGAGGTTATTCTTGAATCTTTCTCCAACTTCTCCTTAGCTCTTGCTTCTTATTCTACTTGGCTCTTACTCCATATCTTCCTTATCCCTCACACAAACAAGGATGACCTGATATGAAGACCATATTTGCGGATGAGCTCCTATGAAAAACTCCATTATAAGTTTACTTGAATTCTTCCTCCTCTTCTCCCTTGGGATGCCTTCTTTATACAAATTGATGGAGGAGGCTAGGAAATGCTTATATATTTCTATAACTCAATGAAATCTGAGTTATTATGATTCTTGAAGCTCACATTATAAGATAAACAACTCACCCAACTTTGATACCCTCGTAGTTCATCAATTCTAGAAGGTGACAAGGGCGGATGTGGGTTGCAGTGATGCAACCTGTGATCGATCACACCTTGATAGACAAGCAAGATGTTACCTCCCCCAAAATTCTTGAAATCAAAGGCAGAAGAGTCTGTCTCAGTAGGGAAATATTAGTATATCCTCCATGTGTCTCTAGGGTGTAAAATAGAGACATAACAAGTGCCTCCTACTATGTGAGGTAAGAAGAGGAACTGATGGTCGAAACACATTATAGTATCATAAACATGAGGCAGCATAAGGAATGAGATAAGAGATCAAGAAACCAATGAGTTATTAATTTCCAGATATTTGTAAATAGAATCACATATAATAAATCCAAGAACAATATATAAATGCTTCACTCTTTATTAATACCAAAACCCTTAAGGTAGGGAAACACCTTACAATTGATCCTTTTACGGAAGGAATCCACTCTTGTTCACTTGCCCCTTCGAGGGGAAACCTATGAATGAGATAAAATCCAAATACAATATCTTGGCACACTTACTTATACTGGGAGGGGGGGTTGCTAGGGATTTTGGTCCATGCTTGTGTGTGTCCTTCTTAATGTTGGGGATTTTAGACCCAGTGTTTGTCTAGAGTTGTCCAAAAAAAACCATAGAGCATCGGCATATCAATCCTCAACCAAGGCCAAGGAAAGTCTCACCCAAGATGCAGAGAGGATCATAGAGACCATAAGGTCTTATGACATGGATGAAGGATAAACACACAAAAATTCATCAGGATTGGCATCCATTCAACTCATATCTTACAAAATATTAGAACTAAGAATTAAAACAATACACACACATATTCAACTCATACATTATATACATAGAATGGATCAAAACCGTCACATATTTATTACTAGAGCCATTCCATCAAAATAGAGGTATACAGTGTGTAGGACATATGCATATAATAGGCATAGAACTTTATATCTTCTCTATATAAATCCTTAGAATTACGACATTCTACACAATGCACCTTTGCTCAAAACTCAGACATAAAATAGACAGAGATATATATTAAAAATCATTACAATATTACAATAGGCTTAGAGCGATATCAATACTAAGGACTCAATGAATCTCAACTCCTCAATATCGAACTAGCTAACCAACTAGTCCAGTTTCTGATATTAGTGCTTCCTTTTATAGCTTTCTCTATTGAGGAGCGTTGTCTATTTTTTCTCTACTCCACTCATTTGTCTGACAAAATTGCCTCTCACGCTTTTGGTATATGCCAACACTCCATGTAGACTTTTTGTATCAATGGAAATATTATCTACCTGGCCAGCTTGTCCTCTGGTCGTCCCACATCCTCATTTGTTGTTGAAATACTCATTCGGGGATATTTCCAAACGATTCATTTATTGATTCTGGAAAGAATCTTCTTGATTTCCAGTGCAACTGAAAAAAATAAAAATGATGTGCACTTCATAGACTTTAATCTTGAAGCGCACCTAACAAAACTTAGTTCGGCACGCACTATATGTCATTCCTTGTGAATTTTCTTAAGGATGCACAAAACTATGGAATGAATGTGCACAACTTTATTTGTGCGCACGCATAAAATTGCACCCAAAACTTTGGGTGCCAATAGGCCCCCACCACTATTATTTGGTTCGTCCTCAAGCCAACCTATTTATGAAATGACAGCCACGGTGGATGGTACAGTACTTTTGAATTCCTCCATGAAGTCCTTATATTGGTTCTTGGTGTAACATACCCAGCCACCCACAGGCCAGGGTACGCTACCTTCAAGCCTGCCCTTGGACTTCTTTCTCTTACCAATACCTTTTTAAAATTTAAGGATGCATAAAATAAAATACTTTAACGACATGCACAGTAGTAGTTGGAAACCATGCATAGTCTAAAGATTCAATTAAATGATAATTAAATATACAACATAAATACATTCATATACATGTAAATGATACCATAACAGACAGCACTTATCTTTATGAAACATGACACCAATTGGTTGCAGACCAAGGACATTCCACCCAACCGTAGACACTATTGTTCCAAAACTCAATAGCAGCATCACCCTCGAGCCATGGCTATGAATCCAAAAGGAAGGTTCCATAGTGTTGCTTGGCTTCCCAAACCAGTCAGCACCCAAGCTCTCACAGGCTTCTCATCTCTCCCTTCTCTTCCACATAGTCCTAGCAGTTCTTCTCCTTATTCGAGCTCTAGTGCAACTGGTCCAAAATCTCAATACTGGAACTCTGAGGACTCACAGCTGTGAGCAAAGATGGACACAGGCCAACGCATCTCAGACATACAGGCCTCAAGTCACAGCTGGATCACACCAACGACCACTGCAGCCCACCATACCGTGGCTACTTATTCAGTAGTTTGGTTCCCTTTCCCAAGACAAGACACGGATGAGGATGGATCAATAAATGGGTAAGTGGGTGCATGAAAGTGCATGAGGAAAATGAATGAACGTACAGGAAATCAGTGAACAATCCATCAGTCGAACCCCCCCATCAGACCAGAGGCGGGTTTAAGTAACTTCGTGGGGAATCAAGAACCTCCTGGCCTTCCCTCAGAAGCTCATGTAACTGATCCCCTCCCTTGGACAAAAAGGGGTAATTAAAATAGGAATAAACACTTAGCCCCTCAATCCCCCTCTCTTGTGGAATAATAACCCCCTAAAACTCTAGTCCTTGTCCATCTAGTAGCCATCCATGTATTTATTATTAATAATGATAAAAAAATGACATGTCTTGGGAACACTAGCCTTTTAATAATTTTCTGGGCACTCTAGCCTCTCAACATTGTAACAATACAATATTTAAAATGTGGGTTCAAAACATGGGGTGTTACATCCCCTCCCACTTATTTTGGCACTGTCCTCAGTGCATACAAAATAGAGATCAAAATCTCAAATTTATTCCAACATCTGTGGGTACGCTGCCCACATGGAATATTCATGATCCCAGGTAGCATATTTAGGACCGTAGCAGGTCCACTGAACTTTTACCATCTCTATAACTTGATTCTAGAGAATATTGACTTTTCTATCCAATACTTACACTGGATGAACCTGAAAATATCCCTCTGTCTCTACCTGAATCAGATGCCAATCAATAACATGGTTAGGATCATGTACATATTTCTTTAGTAAAGAGACATGAAACACATTATGCACATTCATGGAAGCATTAAATGCAAGCATGTATGCAACTAGACCTATTTTGTCCAATATTTCAAATGGACCACAGAATTTGGCTGCCATCTTTTTACAACTACCCAATTTCAAAGAGCTTTTCTTGGGATTCACTTTCAAAAGTACATACTCCCGTACTTTAAATTCTCTATCTCTCTTGTTCTTGTCTACATAAAATTTTTGTCTATCTTGAGCTGCCTTTAAATTATGCTTGATCTTGACCACATGGTCTTCCATGTCCTTGAGCAACTCTGTCCCAAGTACCACTCTATCTGTTGGGTTGTCCCAGCTTACTGGAGTATCGCATTTCCTACCGTACAAGGATTCAAATGGGATCATTCTCAATGAAGCTTGATACCCATTATTATATGCAAACTCAACCAAGTCTTAGTAATCTTCCCACTTAGATGGCTTATTCATCACATACATTCTCATCATGTCTTCAAGTATTCGATTGACTCCCTCTGTTTGCCCATCTGTCTGGGGATGATATGTTGTGTTAAAGTTTAGATTTATGCCAAATCATTTAAACAATCCCCTCCATAAATTTGAGGTAAACTTTGTATCTCTGTCTGAGAAGATTGTCCTAGGTATCCCATGCAACCTAGCAATTTCCTTCATGAAACTTTATGCAATATTGGTCGTTTTATGCGTTGTCTTCACAGGCACAAAATGAGCAACCTTTGTTAATTTTTCAACCACCACCATGATTGAATCATGTTGCTTATTCGTTCTCGGTAATCCTGTGATGAAACCCATGGTGATTACTTCCCATTTCTTCTCTGGGATTGGCAATGGTTGCAGCAAACCCATTGGGTGCCTATGCTAAGCGTTCACCTTCTAACATTCCATACATCGAGTGATGTAATAATCAACATCCTTCTTCATTCCTGGCCAAAAGAACTCAATTATTATTGTTGTAATTGTTACCTGGTAACTGGGATGTCCAGCATAAGGAACCTCATGCATTTCCTTCAGTACCAAATTCCTTAGTTCTCCAGAACTAGGAACATAGATTCTATTTTTATGCATGAGTAATTTGTCTTCCTTTATCTCATAATCCTTCATTTTTTGTTGTACATCTCCTTGTTGTAAGTTTTCCTTTACCTATAGGTAATGCTAGTCTGTAACAAGACCATCTAAAATTATGCTCTTCAATTCTGACTGATGCATACTAACAACAGTAGCATGTATGATATGCATTCTTTTAGTAAGTGCATCGGCAACTTTATTCTCCTTTCCCTTGATATGCTTGATATCGAAGTCATATTCACTTAAAAATGCTAGGCATCTTGTTTTCCTAGCATTCAAGGTTGGTTGTTCAAAAAGATACTTCAGGCCAATGTGGTATGTCCTTAATTCAAATTTCTTCCCCATGAGATAATGCCTCCACATCCTCAAGGCATGAACAATGGCAGCAAGTTACAAGTCATGTGTGGCATAGTTCCTCTCATGTTCCTTAAGCTTTTTGGACTCATATCTAATGACATGTCCATTTTGTGTGAGGACTCCCCCAATTACTTCCTTACATGTGTATGTACATACCACAAAACTTTCCTTTGGGTCAGCAATCCTTAACACAGGTGCACTAGTAAGTAATTCCTTCAACAGATTAAAATTATTTTCACACTTGAGTGTCCATTCAAATTTAGTTCCCTTATTTTGCAAAGAAGCGATGGTATGAGCAATCTTAGAGAACCCTACTATGAACCTTCTATAGTAGCCAGCTAATCCCATAAAATATATGACTTATGACACATTTCCAGGTGTTGACCATCCTCTAATGGCTTCAATCTTCTTTGGATCTACTGTTATGCCCTGCTCTAAAATAAAGTGTCCCAAGTAATGGATTTTCTTTTGATAAAAAGAACACTTACTCAACTTGGAATACAATTGATGTTATCTCAGTACTTGCAATATTAGTCTTAATTGATGTTCATGCTCCTATTCAGACTTAGAATAGATAAGTATGTCATCCAAGAATACTATGACAAACTTATCCAAATAATTTTTGAATATGCCATTGATTAAGCACATGAAGACAACTGGTGCATTGGTCAGTCCAAATGGTACCACTACAAATTCATAATTCCCATACCTGGTCCTAAAGGTTGTCTTATGAATTTCTTCTGCCTTGATTCTTACTTGATGTTCTCCTTCCCTCGGGTCAATCTTTGAGAATATATTTTCTCCTCTTATCTGATCAAAGAGGTCATCAATTTGGAGTAGAGGATACTTGTTTTTATAGTGCACTTGTTCAGTTGTAGAAAGTCAATACACAGCCTCAAGGTTCCATCTTTCTTTTTGATGAAAAGTATTGGTGCTCCCCAAGGTAAAACACTTAGACTTATGTACCCTTTCTTCAACAATTCCTCCAACTGCATTTGTAATTCTTTTAACTCTGGTGTGCTCATTCTGTAAGGTGTTTTTGACACCGGAGCAGCTCTTAGCACTAAATCAATTGAGAAATCTATTTCCCTTTTTGGTGGAAATCTAGGTATTTCTTGGAATACATCTTCAAATTCCTGTAGTACCGAGGAATCTTTGAGGCTTGGCCCCTTTGTATTTTCTAGCTCTTCCACATGAGTTGCATGCAATTGACAACCTTTCCTAAAACATCTTTTTAGTTGTAAGGCTGAAATCTCCCTTATAGATATGGGTCTTGGAACTCCTTTCATAGTGCTTCGTTTTCCATTTCCATCAAGACATGTAAATGTCTTGTTATGACAATCTAAGACAGCATGATGCTTTTCCAACCAATCCATTCCAATCAAAATATCATAAGACCCCAATGGTATGATATTTAGATCAATACTAGTATTCACGCCATTAGGACTTATGGAACAACTTTTGACCATGCCATGGATTCTTCTTTTGGTTCCAGTGGCTAACTGAACCAAACTTGCTTTTCCAAGTTTACTTTTCTCCAAATGTAATCTATCCACTATCTTAGGATCAATGTAACAATGACTTTCTCCTAAATCAATCAAAATAGAAACAGGTTGATTTATGATCTTACCTTCCACCTTGATCATATTGGATTGGTACTCTGCTTGTCTATCATCTAAAGTTGCATAGATTCTTCCCATATCTTCGACTGTTGTAGCCTCTTGGATGTTGTGCACAGTCTTCACTCTGTCTTTTCTATGTGGGAAATCCTTGTACAGGTGATCTTCTTTGCATCCCCAGCATTGGATTGGTGGTCTTCCCCTTTTTCCCAAGGAATCTTCTTTCTTGAAATCCCTCTTAGCATACTTATCTTGACGATTTATATTAGGCTCATTCTTATTGAAGGAAGGTTTGAATCCTTTCCTCCTCTGATTGGACTTCTCATTATTCTTGTCCTTCCAATATTTCTGCAGAGATTCTCTTCCCTGGCCTTGCACATACAGTATTTAGCCTTCCTGATGGCTTCAGTCAAGGTCTTGGGCTCACCATACTTGATCTTTTCCTTATAAAAGGATGGCATTCCACTTAGAAATCTTTGTATTTTCACTTTGTCATCACCAATGAACCTAACATACTTTAACAATCCCAAGAACTTCTTCTCATACTCTACCATAGTCATGCTTCCCAACCCGAGTTCAAATAACTCCTACATTTTCTTGTCACAGATATGCTCTAAGAGGTACTCCTTCTTTGTTGTCTAACGGGAGACACCTCTGGACTACTTGCAGGATCCTCTGATGCATAAAAATTTCCTTCTGAGTAAGGAGGTGAGTGGTGTCCATGAGCTCTACTGGCACTTCTGGAATAACCATCTCTTCCATGATCATCCCTTCTTTCATGGCACATGTCTTCTTCCTCTTGTCTTGAGTTTGATCCCTTCTTCGTTTGTCTTTGCAAAACTCAAGAATTTATCTGACTTTGCTCTCTCATCAGTCTCTCGTTGTCTGCTTTGTAGCTCTGCACTTCCATCTTCAAGCTTCTTACTGTTACTATTAATGTTTCCTGCTCTCCTTTTCCCTTGCATCCATTGGAATATGTCTCTTCATTACCAACTCTGGTATTTTTTCCTTCAGCCTCCTTATCATGATTGGAGGCTCCCTCACCTTCTTCCATTTCCTCAATACACATCCTGAGTTGATGTGTTTAAACCCCTTAATTCTGCAAAATGTGAAAGAGACCATTTTTTTAGAATTATGCATATGATAAACAAAATTTCCAAACCATGCTACAGGTCTCTTTATTTTTTTTCGTTCATGGATATCATATCCCCATTCTCTGAAAATAACAGTGTCCTGTTATCCTTGTCCGACACAGAATTTTATCCTACGTAGGCACTTCCTTCAAACCACCTTCTTAGGTAACCATGACTAGAAACCGCGGCTAAATCCTTCCTTATCACTTTTATGTCTCGAAGACAACCAATTTGTCCCTTATCCCTCCTTCCCTCAGCTCTCAATATGCATATGACCACGGCCATGACCATGCACTTAGCTGAAAAAGTTCTTGTCCAGAGCTTCGGGACTTCAGAACCTTCAGCCAAGACTGGATCAATGGTTCTCGTCCTCTTTCATGATCAATGATCGAGATCCACTTCGGGACTCCACACTTCGGGAGTCTCAACTCTCCTCACTTGCCTCTTCCCAGAATGATTTTACCCAGAATTCATGATCTGTCGATGGGTGTCCTCCCACAGATCATCGGTTGTGAATCACTTCAGCTCTTCGGGCTTTGGAAGTTTCAAACTTCCCTCATGCACTTTCTCCCGAAGTGCTTTCACCCGAATTCGACAATCCTTCGACGTGTGTGTTCTAGAATCAACTGTCGATATGTACTCCGGACTTCAGGAGTTTTTGACCCAATGCAATCTATCACATCTTTCCCCTCTGGAGTGACCAGTCTCTGTATTCCATGATCTGTCACCACGTGGAGAAATATTAGAAGCAGACACGTGGCCCAATCAGGCGGGTGTCATGTGTCACATTCTAACTGACTTTTCAATACTCCAAATGCTCAAAACTTACTGATAGGTGGCACACATCCCATATGTCCATGTCATCCCAGGTGACAACTGCAAGCCACATTACTTCCGAAATTCCAGGATCCACATCACCTCTAGGTGACGTCATCGTTCCCCATCACTTTGGCTCTTCGGGCTTCAGGACTTCGGGAGTTTCCATACTAGCACATTTCCAATTCTCCCGAACTCTGAATTCTTAAACTAGCCAATCTGTCACCATGTGTCCTCATGGATCGGATGACTAAGATTCACTTTGGGTCTTCACTCGGAGTCCATGGATTTTCACCATGTTTCCTCCTTAATCTGACGGTTGAGGTTTACTTTGGGTCTTCAGACTTCGGAAATATCAAATTTAAAAACTTATCTGGCCCCTTTTATTTGAAGCCCTGGATCTTGTGACAAATGGCTCTCAGCAAATAAATGGATGAGATCCTTTCGAGCCTTCGGGTTTCCGAAATCTCAAAATTCAAACCTCCTCAAAGTACATCAGATTATGTCACCTGTCCTCTTGAATCGAATGKTTGAGGCTTACTTYGGTCCTTCACCTAAAATCCACAGATTTATGCCACGTCTCTTCTGGATCTGACGGCCCAGATTCACCTCGAACGATATGACACTTGAGATTTACTCYGAACGATCTAGCAATTGAGATCTATTTCRGATGATCAGATGATTGAGATTTACTTCGGCTCTCCGGGCTTCAGCAGTTTCAAATCTCAACTGGAAAATTCTCTAACAGATTTCTCTAGAGTTACCGATCTGCTAACACATACCTCTTGGTGATCGACGATCAGGATCTACATCGAATATACGGAGCTTTGATGTTCAAGCCCTAACATGTCACATCACTTACTTCCTTTCAATTAGTGGGGGCACACATCGACGATTCAAAGTAACCCACTTTTCACCCCGCAATTATCACGCTGACACATAACCCCTCGGTGAAACCATGGTTTGGATTGCGGGACCGCCTTGAGGAATTATCTCTTGTGCAACTTGGTTCCCCGCAATGTTAGTTGTCCGTTGATCTCTCTCTCCAATTGTATCTGGCGGTGGTGACCTTAACCCTTGATTCCTTTTCATCAGACAAACCATGTTCACTTGTCCTCCAATCCAACGATCTCGGATCTCTCCTAATCCTACGATGGCGATCACTCTTGAATTCGAAGGGGATGGTCATGATCCTTTGAACCCCTTACAATGAGTCTCAAGTGATCTAACTCCTGCGTAGATTCTGCAATGCCATTCCTCTTGAGCTTTTCAACTCCACGGTCAAAGTTTGATCTGTAACCACAAGACGCTGACCAACAGACCCGGCCCATATTGGCCTGGTGTTTCAACGAGAAGCTCTGATACCAAACTGTAACATACCCAGCCACCCACAGGCCGGGGTACGCTACCTTCAAGCCCACCCTTGGACTTCTTTCTTTTACCAATACTTTTTTAAAATTTAAGGATGCATAAAATAAAAGCCTTTAACGACATGCACAACAGTAGTCATCAAGCATGCATAGTCTAAAGATTCAATTAAACGATGATTAAATATACAGTGGAAATACATTCATATACATGTAAATGATACCATAACAAAGAGCACTTATCTTTATGAAATATGACAGCAACTGGCTGCAGACCAAGGATGTTCCACCCAACCGTAGACATTACTATTCCAAAATTCAACAACAGCGTCACCCATGAGCCATGGCTATGAATCCACAAGGACGATTCCAGAGTGTTACTTGGCTTCCCAAACCAGTCAGCACCCAATCTCTCACAGGATTCCCAGCTCTCACAGCAATCCAAGTACCCAGCTCTCTTCTACCTAGCTTGCACCACCTAAGAGAATGAACCTCGACCCTTCTCTGCCACGTAGTCCCTCGAGTATTCCTTCTCCTTATTCAGGCTCCAGTGCAACTAGTCTAGAATCTCGATGTTGGAACTCTCAGGACTCGCAGCTATGAGCAACGTTGGACACAGGCCAACGCATCTCAGACATGCAGGCCTCAAGTCACATCTGGATCAAACCAGCGACCACTACATCCCACCATACAGTGGCTAATTCTTCAACAGTTCAGTTCCCTTTCCCAAGCTAAGACGCGAATGATGATGGATCAATGAATGGGTAAGTGGGTGCATGAAAGTGCATGAAGGAAATGAATGAACGTATAGGAAATCAGTGAAAACTCCATCAGTTGAACCCCCCCATCATACCAGAGGTGGGTTTAAGTAACTTCGTGGAGAATCAAGAACCTCCTGGCCTTCCCCAAGAAGCTCACATAACTAATCCCCTCCCTTAGACAAAAAGGGGTAATTAAAATAGGAATAAACACTTATACCCTCAATCCCCCTCTCTTGTGGAATCATAGCCCCCTATAACTCTAGTCCTTGTTTGTCTAGCAATCATCCATGTACTTATTATTAATAATGATAAAAAAACATTGCATGTCTTGGGCACTGTTGTAGTGGGAAAACCCCCCTATGGACTACACTAGGGTTCTAAAGTGCAGGCACAACTAACCATCTAAATTATCCTACTTTTAACAACTATCCCAACAATACCCCAGATTCATACATAAAGTACAAAGTATAGGGATCTGGTAGTCTTACCTTAAACTCCACGTCCAGTGTCGATCCCTTTTCTTCTTCGGTTGTTCATCGACTGCAACTCTCCTCCCAAGGCCGACCTGCATTCACCAAAAGACAAACAAGAAACTATGAACATGCATTTTATATATGAATTAGTAGGTTATATGTCATAATAAAATGTAAATCAAATATCAAGATTGAACACATCATATGGTGGGACAGAAAAAATACTTCTTTATATTAATCTCACAAAATCACTTACAAAATGAGATCGGTGACTGCTCCTCGAACCCGGTCCTGGGATCCTCTTCACCAAGATCCAACTGCTTCCACGTATCTTTCTCCTCTTCAATTCTCTCTAGGAAATGGATTTGGCTAGTAATAGAGGAAAAAGGCTAGAATAAGGAATTTTGGCTCAAACTCACTATGTGGCTACAAATTATTGGGGCAAGGGGGGATTATGAAATGGGCAGAGTTTCACTGCTTTCATGCTTCTTTCAAGAATGGTACCCCAACACCTTATTTTATATGCCAAAAATATAATTATTCGGTTGGGTGATGAGCTATGGGCGGTCAATTGGTTAGGAAACTACCCAAAAGCCTGTATCCCCTTGCAACTTTTTATTTTTTGAAACTTTTGTGGGTATACGCAGGATGTAATGGTGCAGCTAGCATATGTACACGAGGTGTAGTGGTGCAGCAAGTGTACATATGCGGGCAATAATGGTGCAGGGCATGTACATGTTCAAAAATAATGTTTTTTTAAAAAGAGCTTTCAGTGATAGCTTGGAAAAAATCGCAAGTAAGATGGTCTGATGCCAGGTATGCATGTATGGTGCAATTTAGGGTTATAACAAATTCCCCCTAATATGTGAGGTCAGAAGAGAATATGATGGCTGAAATACATTACAAATATTTACCAACGTACGAAGTGAGTGAGCCCAAGACCAAATTTCGGGAGGTGCCATCTACAAAATAACAATTGTCTCACCGAGGCAGGCATACCCATGATCGGGATGAAATAAATCATGGTTGTCAATAAAATAAAATGTAGATCCATGTCATATAACTATATAAAGTGTATCCATGAGAAATACACAGCAGATCTACATCTCAAAATCAAAAGATATACATGTATAGTATCCATCTTCAAGAAGCTAATGATGCATGATGGCTAGAGATGAGGCCTTTAGATCTCGAGAAACGACTTCAAGATCTTCAAAACTCGGGTAGGAGTGTAATGTGAGTGTGACTTCACTACCCAGAGGTCTTCGAAGGCTTGTCGGGGAACAGACAAGAGGATATCGGTGATCAAGCAAAGAACTTCAGTGATTTCGAACAAAGACTTGACTGGAATTTTTGGATGGTCGAGCATGAGGACAAGAGACAAACTGCAGAAGGGCTGACTCAAGTTTAGTAAGAAATTCCCTTGGAAAATAGCATGACAGATGATTAGACTCAGGCAGCATGACATTGACATAAGTTCACGATGCAAGAGGCAATGCAAACTCTCCATATGTTTGGAAGAATAACCAAATGGAGGAGAACACGGCTCTATGTAACGAGAGCAACTACCTAAGGTCATATTAAATCCTAGAGCTTGATGAACAAACGGAAGGATGTGCTTTGTCCAAGGGAGACTCATTGTGCTTCCATAAAAATAAAATACTTTTCCCATCCTCTTTTTGGGGTATATTTGATTTTTTTGTCTTTTTCAATAAATTTGGAAAGCTTGAAAAAGAATAAAATAATGCTACGTTACACAGGAGGAACGAGTGTCACAAACATACTAGTTCCAAGTGCAAGGAACACACCGATGCTCAGAGAAAGGAGACATGTGCAGGAAAAGGACACTCGAGTAAAATTCCTCCATGGGTCAAGGTTTCAAGATGCAGAGGCAAAGTGATACAAGGCTTGCGTATAAGGCATGCTTCAAAGGTTCAGTTGAGAACAACATGGAGCCGACATTAGGCCAAAATGCAGGAATGCAAATGTCATTAACAGGACACAATGATAACTCCCTTCAATGTAATTTTAACGAGCCCAGAGAGGTAAGCTTGGTGGTTTTTCAATTTTAGAGAGTCTGAAAAAGCGCAAAAGAAGACTCCACTGGGGTACCTTTTTCGAAGTTAGTCTAGTCATCTTGAAAAAAGGGTAAACTAGCACCGAAAAGACGTCTATTCAAAACCATTTTAATGAGTGTGACAAAGACAATATCACTCGGCAGTCTTTTCAATTTTAAGGAGTCTGAAAAGAGCTTAACTATGGGCTCACTGCCTTTTCCCAGATTTAGTCTCCTCAGCCCGAAAAAGTAAAATTTGTTGAAGAGAACTCTGCCGGCGAGATGAATCTCCCGACGTGTACCTTTTTCCTCTTTAATCTATAGGCTGAAAAAAGGGGTAAACTCATGCCATTAAATGTTTTTTCGAACCAATTAACAAGTGTGAAAGAACAAGGTCACTCGGAGATCTTTTCACTTTTAAGGAGCCTGAAAAGAGCTTAACTATGGACTCCGTAGGGAATGTTCTTCTAGACCAATTTAATGAGTGTGAAGAAACAAGGTCACTCGTCAATCTTTTCATCTTTAGGGAGTCTAAAAAGAGCTTAACTATGGACTCTGTGGGGGTTCCTTTTTCATAAATTTAGTCCCTCATGCTCGAAAAGGGGTTAAACTTATACCTGAGAATACTCTTCTAGCAAACCGAAGCTCCTAGAGTATACCTTTGTTCGTAAAATTGACCATTCGGACCGAAAAGGGGGTAAACTACCACCGAACAGACGTGCCTTCAAATTTTAGTTTGGAGAGTGTGAAGGAAAACAAGATCGCTCGACAATATTTTCATGTTTAGAGAGTCTGAAAAGTACTTAAAGAAGACTCTAGGGGGCTACGAATCATGTATGAAATTGGTTTAGGTAGATCCCACTACTAGGATCAAACCAAGAGTCTCTTCGATAGTCAACTTGGAAAGTCTCCCAAAAGGGAAGAAAACACAAACCACGATGTAAGTCCTCCCATGGTATAGAAACCATATTCATGGCTTCGAGGATAGCCTCATCTGAAGGCAATTCAAAATCCAAGAAATCATGCAAACAAGGGTCGACAATCCCAAAGGGTGAAGTAAACTGACCATATTCCATATGATGATGGAGGCTCTAAACAGGATTGGTAGAGTCTATCAGTGAAGAATCATAAGCATGAGGGCTTGAGGATATACAAACAACGAGATTAGACTCAGAAGGAGACTCAAGATCACTTGGACCAAGAGGGGGAAGCAAGGGCTCCCATTCCCCCATTGGATAAACCAATGGATCAATTTTTGAGTCCAAGTCTCGAGAAGGAAAACATGATTGCACAGGTTCCTTCTCAGAAGCAATTGAACACCGAGGAAAAGACACCACATAATTAACCTGAGGTGGGGTAGAGTCTACACAAACACTAGGAACATATAAAGGGGCAACCTGAACTAAAGACGAATTAGGATGTTTATTATCAGATTCTAGCTGGTTGATAGTGACAATGCTTCCATTGTGAGGGAAATGCATCACCCAGAAGAGCATAGACACCATAGCGTTCATAGCATATACATAATCACGCCTGAGAAGCATATTGAAATCTAACGGGCCTTGCACCACTATAACATCAACAAAGATAGTCTTCCCACCTAACGAGATAGGCAACTGAGGAAGAACCCCCAAATATTCACTAGGACGTCTTTCAAAATCCAACAACTCATGCGAAGTAGACACAAGCTCGGGAGATCCCAAAAATTTCCAAACCGAGGAGGATAAAATACTTGTGAAGGCTCCTTCATCCACAATACATCGATATATTTTTGTTGAATTAACTTCAACCCTTCATTGAAAAGGTGTAGAAGGAGGAAGATGAGGCTCAACAAGATCTTTCCAATCAAAGGAAACCATCCTAGGGTTTGGAGGGGGTGTGCTCAGAATGAGCGGAATGCCCCCTTGTTCTGAAAGTGTTGAACTGGAAATGCTAAAAACATAGTCGATAGACACATCACTCCCCAAGAGAAGAGTGGGATCAGTCGAAGATTGCATCGGCATGACCACTTTGGTAGACTCGACACTCTTCAAGAGAAGAGAGGGATCAGTCGAAGACTGCGTCGGCATGCCCACTTTCTCAACCAATGGTTGCATATGTTACGAGACTACATGGTCTAAAGGTACCTCACCCCCCAAAAGAGGAGTGGGATCAGCCGATGACTGCATCGGCATGACCACTTTATCAGCCAAATACTGAATAGACTATAAGGAAACCTTAGAAGACTCAAAATCAAAAGAGCTTGCGGACAGGGACCACAATATTTGTACCTCTAGAATTTCAGGGCACAAATGAGTAAGGTGATCTCCCTTGCAAAGATTACAAGGGAACTTAGGCTTATGTCCTATCTGTCTAGGTTTCTCAACAAAAGAAATGCCCCCGGCATGACTAGCAACGGCTGGTTGCACATCCCCAACATGACTTTCATAGGTTGGTGATGGGTCAATAACATGACTCGCAGAGGCTATAGACCTATTTCCAATATGACTAGCAGGGACTAGACTTTTTCTCCCAACATGACTTGTAGAGGTTGGGTGTTTTCCCCTAGCATGACTTGCAGAGACTAGTTGCTTTCCCCTAGCCTGACTTGCAAAGGTTGGGTGTTGGTCTTCAACATGACTTGCAGAGGTTGACAACCTATCTCCAACATGACTCACAGAGGTTGGTGATTTCTTATTCCTATTCTTCCTCTTTCTATTTAGTTTAGACTTCTGGTTACTAATAACTGTACTTTCACTAGAGGCGGGAGAAGGAGGAGGAGAAGACTTTTTTGATGAAGGAACATCAAAATTATGGCCATGACATAAAGCACTTAACTGGGAAGCGTCAAGAGAATTTGGGACATTTGGAATGGTACCCAACCAAACCGGTAATCCCACATTCAACCCAGGAATGTACAAAGTGGCCATCAAAGGGACACCAACATTTCTGAACAAAGGAAAAGCGAACGAATCCCCTTGTGAAGGGGTTCCTTGGTTGGTATCATTGGTAACTTTTTCCATGAATATCTTATGAACAGGTTCTCCCCTTGCGAGATCATTCAAGTTCGTAAAAGTCTCACACACTGACTCTGGTGAACTAGTGTTATCAAAACAATGCCTATAAAGAGGCAGCTCCACATTTCTAAGTAGAAGACGGAAAAGTCCTCAAGACCGATGGAGTGGGTGGTCTACCACCCTACTTCAGAGACCCAAAGAAATGACTGACTAACTCACTATGGAAAACTAAAGAGCACAGAGCACACACCAAAAGTTGCTAAAGGAAACTCAAGCAAAAGACTAACTAGTTGGAAGAGCAGTTACGCCAACCAACACTATAGCAACTTACCAGTGCAAGTGCAACTCGAACATGGAAGCACCCTCCAGGTATACTCTACAAAGAGTGGATCGACGGCTGCCTTATGTACCACAGTATACCCCCGTAGTCACCTGTGTAAGTCCCTTAAATAAATGAAACTAGGTTGCCAGCTCACGAATAGTCACCAGGCGGGTACAGTCGACAGTCGGGTGGACCGCAATGAACAAGGTATCAAGCCCGAAACCTATCAAGGGTATCGAAATCAAGTATTTCGAAAGACTACTAAGGACCTCGAATAGATTCGAGACCCATGAAGATCCGTGGCAAATGCAATCAACGGAATCCCAAGATAATCCCTCTATATGGGTTCCCCACTACGCTTGGTCCGTCTTTGGAGGGGTTATCTCCGCTACCTTTGTGCACGCGACCTCGTGTTTAGCCCCTATGTTAGAGGGGGGTCTCGGATAACTTTCAAGTTTATTGGACTCTTACACTCCCTAATTTAGACTCCAATGTTTGATTTAATGGCCTTGAAGAGTTTCCTCTCCAACCTAATTCAAGGCCCTAACCCTAAACTAGTTGGTTGACCCTACAAACATAAAAAGTCTAGTTAATTTTAATTAGTGTTCTTTTTACTGGATTGATTTACTCAAAAAGGGTATGGTAGTGTAACTAATGTTGTTAAGACTCTGGTGAAAAAAAAAATTATAAGAACACTAGAAAAGAATAAGATGAGAATAAAACACATAACTATGCTAATTTCTTTTTCTTTTTCAAATAACAATGCAAAGCAGATGCCAAGAAAGAAAGAGACCTACCAAGCTAAGTTTTTTTTTT
>JASDQU010100509.1:348530-379056 GCA_032191745.1 Picea mariana | reverse complement strand
TACCTCGCGAACCTCCGAGGTAGCGAGATCCCTGGATCTCTGCCACCTGTCCTCCTCGGATGGACGGTCTTGATCCTCTCGTGGCTTTGCCACTCGTGACTTGGAGCATCCAAACTTTGGGCTCTTACCTCGCGAACCTCCAAGGTAGCGAGATCCCTGGATCTCTGCCACCTATCCTCCTCAGATGGATGGCTCGAATCCTCTTTGTCCCTATTCACGAGGGCTTAACCCTCGTTTATCTCCCTATATATCTAATGACTGTCAGGTTTCCTAGCTAAGATATGACGGTTTAGATCGGTCCCGATGTCGCGCCCTTTCCCACTGCTCTTTGGACGTGGACAAACCAATGGTCTAGATGTTCTCATGGAGTCTGGGGCTCTACGATTTGGATTTCCTCGCTATTCACGACGATAGAGGAAAAAGGGGTTAAGGAAAATTATGCCCTCATTCATTCCTTTGATTTAACAGTCATGAATGACCACAGATTCCCCGATAGGATCTCATCCATTGATCAATACTTATCCTTACGCTGCTACTTCAGGATTTCAAGAGGGTCATTCCTCTTCACATAGGGTGGTTAAGAATTGCACATTCACGCCCTTTTTCCAGGTTCTTGGTAAACCTCTCTAAGGAAGGAGATCTCTGTGAAGAGGTCTATCTCATGGCATTCTTGGATACAGATAAGGGAAGACAAATTCCTGAGAATGGGCTAGAGATCTGACTTGGTTCAGCTCATGCATAACTAGATTCATTTAACAATCATAAGCCATGCTTGATTTTTTCTGTTATAGGCATATACAACTACTAGTATTGATTAAAATACCACACAGACCTTCTTATAATGAAAACATTCACAGTTTCACAGCTTATGAGCATAATTATCAGAATACATATATTTCCAGATTCCAGAGGCAAAACACTTATCAGAAATAACTTCAGAAGTGGGTGCAACTACTGAGAGGGGTGCTCGTTTCCACCCAATCGTAGGCGTAGCGACTCCCAGCGGATTTACCACTAGCCACCCCCGAGCTGAGACCACGATGCTCTGAGACTACGTCTCTCCGTCTACCACTGACCAGGAGCGAAGGTTGCAATCCTTCCTCTCTACTATCACTCACTCTGCGTAATGCCAGAGTTCCCCTCACGTCTTCCCTTTCAATTGTCTCTGCCATACGCCTTATCCTCTCGCGAGGTTGCATGTGGCACGATTACCCTCATGCCGATCAGGCCTAATGGCTCTACGGATGAGCGGTTCACCATCCCATCCCTCATCAAGCCATCCACCTACCAACCTGCGAGGCATTGAATTTCAGGGCTAGTGAGCCGCTTTTGGTTCCCCGGGCCAGTGGAGTCCAAATACGGTATTTAATTCTCGGTGGAAGTTAACGCTACCTTTTCAGGTGCCCTCCACCGCCATCGTGGTCTCTTTTTATGCACATCCCCTCATCAGCAGTCCTGCAATAAATTTAGAATGTTATTCACATTCATTGACCTCTTCTCAAGGTCCATTTACATCACATATTCTCATTTATGATCTTTCCATAGTTCTTGGCCAGTCCAGTTATATTTACAAGCTGGGGGAAACAGGGTGTTACATAGATCATATCCCCATTCTCCAAGAATAACAGTGTCATGTTATCCTTGGCTGACACAGAACTTCATCTTGCACAGGTGCTTCCTTCAAACCACCTTCCCAGGTGACCACAACTAGAAACCGCAGCTAAATCCTTCCTTAGTACTTTTCTGTCTCGAAGACAGCCAATTCGGCCCTTAGCACTCCTTCCCTCAGCTCTCAATCTGCATATGACCATGGCCATGACCTTGCGCTTAGCTGAAAAATCGCTTGTCCAGAGCTTCAGGAATTCATAACTTTTAGCTAGGACCAGATCAATAGTCCTCGTCCTCTTTCACGATCAACGATCGAGATCCAATTCGGGACTCCACACTTTGGGAGTCTCAAATTTCCTTGCTTGCCTCCTCCTGGAATGCTTTTACCTGGAGTTCATGATCTGTTGACAGTTTTCCTCCCACAGATCAGCGATTGTGAATCGCTTCGGTTGTTCGGGCTTCAGAAGTTTCAAAATTTCCTCCTGCACTTTCTTCTAGAGTGCTTTCACCCAGATTCAACGATCCTTCGATGTGTGTCTTCTGGAAATCAGTGGTCGATATGTACTCTGGCCTTCAGGAGTTTTCGACCCAGCACAACCTATCACATATTTCCCCTCTGGAGTGTTGAGTCGCTAGATTGCACGATCTATCGCCACGTGGAAAAATACTGGAAGCAGACACGTGGCCCAATCAAGGGGGTGCCACATGTCACGTTCTAACTGGATTTTCAATACTCCAAATGCTCAAAACTTGCTTACATGTGGCTTACATCCCATGTGTCCATGTCATCCCAGGTGACGTCTTCAAGCCACGTCACTTTGGAAATTCCAAGATCCACATCACCTCTAGGTGATGTCATCATGCCCCATCACTTCATCTCTTCAGGCTTTGGGACTTTGGGATTTTCCATACTAGCACACTTCCAATTCTCCCAAACTCTAATTTACCGAACTGGCCAATCTGTTGCCATGTGTCCTCTTGGATCAGACAACTAAGATTCACTTCGGGTCTTCACCCAGATTCCATGGATCTGCACCGCGTGTCCTCCTTAATCTGATGGTTGAGGCTTACTTCAGGTCTTCAGACTTTGGAAATCTCAAATTTCAAAAATTATATGGCCCCACTGGCTTTTATCCGAAGCCCTGGATCTGGTGACACATGGATCTCAGCAGATCAATGGCTGAGATCCTTTCGGGTCTTCGGGTTTTGGAAATCTCAAATTTCAAACCTCCTCAAAGTACATTGGATTATGTCGTGTGTCCTATTGAATTGGACGGTTGAGGCTTACTTCAGGACTTCACCCGAAATCCACAGATTTACGCCACGTCTCTTCTGGATCAGACGGCCTAGATTCACCTCAGACAATCCGACGCTTGAGATTTACTCCGGATGATCTGGCAACTGATATCTATTTCGGATGATTGGACGATCAAGATTTACTTCGACTCTCAGGGCTTCGGGAGTTTCAAATCTCAACTGAAAACCTCTCGAATAGATTTCTCTAGAGTTACTGATTTTCTGACACGTACCTCTTGGTGATCAACGATGAGGATCTACTTCGACTATTTCACCTCCTCCTCATCCACAAACTTTTGGAGTTGTGTCTCTCGCACCACCTGTCTCTCCTTGATGATGGATGGCCCCAAACTACTTCAGCTATATAGAGTTTCGATGTTCAATCCATAACATGTCACATCACTTACTGCCTTTCAATTTGTGGGGGCACGCATCGGCAGTTTGGAGTAACCTGATTTCTACCCCGCAATTCTCCTGACGCTGACAAGTAACCCCTTGGTGAAACTGTGGTTTGGATTGCGGGACCGCCTTGGGAAATTATCTCTCATGCAACTTGGTTCCCCGCAATGCCTCCTATCCATTGATCTCATTCTCCAATGGGATCTGACGGTGGTGACCCTTGATTCCTTTTCATTGGACGACCCTTGTTCACCTGTCCTCCGATCCAACAATCACAGATCTCTCCTAATCCTATAGTGGCGATCACTCCCGAATTTGAAGGGGATGGTCATGATCCTTCAAACCCCTTACAACAGGTCTCTGGTGATCTAACTCCTGCATATATTCTGCAATACCATTCCTCCTAATCTTTTCAACTCCACGGTCAGAGTTCAATCTCTAACCATGAGACTCTGACCAATAGACCCGACCTGGTGTTTCAACTAGAAGCTCTGATACCAAACTGTAACATACCCAGCCACCAACAGGCCAGGGTATGCTACCTTCAAGCCATCCCTTGGACTTCTTTCTCTTACCGATACCTTTTTAAAATTTAAGGATGCATAAAAGAAAAGTCTTTACGACATGCATAGTAGCAATCAGCAAGCGTGCATAGTTTAAAGATTCAATTAAACGATAATTATATATACAACAAAAATGCATTCATATACATGTAAATGATACCATAACAGAGAAAACTTATCTTTATGAAATATGACACCAACTGGCTGCAAACCAAGGACGTTCCACCCAATCATAGACACTATTGTTCTAAAACTAAACAGCAGCATCACCCCCAAGAAAGGGCTATGAATCCACAAGGATGGTTCCAGAGTGTTACTTGGCTTCCCAAACCAGTTAGCACCCAAGCTCTTATAGGCTTCCCAACTCTCACAACAATCCAAGTACCCAACTCTCTTCTACCTAGATTTCACCACCTGAGAGAATGGACCTCCACCCTTCTCTACCATGCAATCCCTCGGGCATTCCTTCTCCTTATTCGAGATCCAGCACAACTGGGCCAGAATCTCAATGTTGGAACTCTCAGGACTCGTAGTTTTGAGAAACGCTAGACACAGGTCAATGCATATTAGATGTGTAGGCCTCAAGTCATGGTTGGATCACACCAGTGACCACTAAAGCCCACCATATCATGGCTAATTATCCAGCAGTTCAATTCCCTTTCCCAAGCCAAGGCGCGGATGAGGATGGATCAATGAATGGGTAAGTGGGTGCATGAAAGTGCGTGAGGGAAATGAAGGACCGTATAGGAAATCAGTGAACAAGCCATCAGTCGAACCCCCCCCATTAGACCAGAGGTGGGTTTAAGTAACTTCAAGGGGAATCAAGAACCTCCTGGCCTTCCCCAAGAAGCTCACATAACCGATCCCCTCCCTTAGACAAAAGGGGTTATTAAAATAGGAATAAACACTTAGCCCCTCAAGCCCCCTCTCTTATGGAATCATATCCCCCTATAACTCTAGTCATTATCTATCTAGCATCCAACGATGTGTTTATTATTAATGATGATCAAACCATTACATTTCTTGGGCATACTTGCCCTTTAATAATTTTTTGGGCTCTCAAGACTCTCAGCATTGTAACAATACATTATTTAAAATGGGGGTTTGAAACCTGGGGTGCTACAACAACCTACCGCATTTGAGTGGGAGAACCCTCCTCGGGTTGCTTATGTGACATTGTGTGTTAGTGTTTATTGGCCCCAATGGGGGGTTTGGACAGAGATGCAGCCAAGGTGGACTCTTCTACAATGGGGGTTGGTCGTGGTGGAGGTGAAGGATCGTGGTCGGACCCTATGTCAATGGTTATTTGAGCTAGGATCTTAGTGTTGGACACCCCCTTTCTCTTTTTCATTGCAACATTGTCTACATCATACCCAATCCCATTATTAGAATGAGTAGGGGAGTGGGGAGATTATGAATTAATGGTCATTTTTGTTGGCTTATCTCCCTCTGTTGCAATCATGGGTTGGTCCTGAGAATTATTTGATAGGATTTCAAATTTAGATTGTATATCTAAGAAGGGAGGATGGTATTGGGTTTACCATTGTTCAACTCCCATGATAATATCTCTTTCCATAATACAAAAGGGAAGTACGAATTTCAATTTCCCTGTAGCTACAAGAGGAAAGATAACCACATTATGGAAGTTACATGTAAAATTAAGATGATGTTCATATGTATTGAATATGTGGAATGGGATGCAAACTTGCTCGACAGATGCATTGATCAGTTGGGTGTACCATTGCTTGAACGCTTTAGAAATGGCATCCCGTTCCTCGACCTACTTGGAATGTTGGAGCAGTTAGAACCTAGGAATGAGAAATGAGGGGGAAGTCACCATATCGATTTCAAATCCAAGGGGTGGATTCCATAGTTTCATACCCATCAATAAAAGGACCCAACTATAATGAAACTCCTTCCCCTCATCCTAGGCATTCAACAAGTCAATGACAAATTGCTTAAATAGGTAAGGGGCCCAAGCCATATAATGCCCATCAACAAAATTCTCGGCCACTAGAATGACCATAATTCAACATTCTTCCTTTCAGCATTTGCAAACAAGCTTGCATGCAATGAGCTGAGTTGTGAATTGAAATGTTCAATAATTTATTCCATAGATGGGAATGTCATGTTTTCCTCTTCGTGTGTCATATTTAGAATACACCTCCTCCAGTGGTGCATCCATTTATTTAAGAGTGTTGGTTGGATTCTCATCAGAACTGGGAAAACCAGAGACTCTATGTATAAAGGTTTGGTCGATGAGATACAGTTGGTCCAACCAAAGGTATCCCTTTGTACACTGGTGAGGAGGAACCGAACACATGACCGCATAGCCTTGGTTCAGCCAAAGTGTGGAAATTTAAGAAGGGTTAGGATCTCAAATCTCTTCAAGGGTTGTGCTCATTTTTGTATGACCATTTATCCTTTCCATCATCACACCAGATGACCTCTGTGTATCGGTCAAGCTAAAGTTCATGAAATTGATGGGTGTCATGGACATTGTAATCAACACACTTGTGGAAGGGTAATTTTCTGAATGGAAGGCCTTCAATTAGGACTTTGTGGGGAAGTACAGGATCAGGAAAAAAAATTTCCTTCAAGGCCTTAGACATTGTCCAGGATTTGGTTTGGCTAGATGAAGCGATCTCAGAATTAGTGGTAAAGGTGTGGGAACCTTTCTACAGATTGGGATGTGGAATTGGTGACAATCTATGTTCCGACCGTATGGAAAGAGGATATGCAGCACAGAGAAAATACAAAAATAAAAAATGGTAAGGAAGTGGAAGGTGCGGGGGTTTGAATTGAATGGATCCCTAGTGAAACTTGTTATTCACGCATGCAAATTCATTGTCTTGTCTTTTCATTAAGTTGGTTGGTACTCTGCCTCAGTCCAATCGTTGGGATCGGTATCTGTGTAATGAGTATGTCCATTGATTTTGATCCATCATACCGATATGATCCAAATTATTCCTCACGCTCCTCTGCAGAGATGTGCACACACCTCCTTGTTGTCACTTCATATATTTTTTCCTTCCACCTCTGCATGGCATCCTCATAATACATGTCATAAGACTTGACACTCCTCCAACTTAACTCTTCATCTACGATGGGGTTGATGTATTCCTTCCTATGTCTTGTTATCCTATAAATATTTTCAATTACTGAGCTCCATGCATCCTCATCCATGGGCTCATTATACCAATGGACTTCATATGGATCTAGAGGTGCAACCATGCACAAGGTCTCGGTTTCAAAGGAAATATGTCTCTTCTTCAATTTTAACACTGCATTATTGTCAAAGGCCCAGTTAATACCTAGAAATGAAAGATATGGATCATATTCATCTATAATCTCTATGATCTCAAATTAGGCCTTTGTTTTCACTTCTATGTTTACTTCCAATTGCTTCAGGAAGACTATTGGGTAGATTTTATATTGATTGGCCAATCGGAGTTGGATGGGTGACCAAACTAACTTTGGTTTTCCCATCACATCCCAAGATTGCTTCCACAAAATATTCACGTTGGATCCTATATCCAACGTGACTTCATCCATGTCATAGCCTACAAGCTCTGTTGTCATCTTAAATTCTCATCCATTGCACTTTTTCTTGCTAACCTAACACACATCTCTTTCCATTAGATGGGTTGAAATGATCTCCTCTACTCCTTATTCTTTCATGCAAGTAGCTAACATCTAGGTTAACTTGCAACCTTTGAATCTTTAATCAGCCACAAACAACGGTGTAAGAACGTACCTACTTGATCTTTGATGTTTTCCCTACAACCTAAGTCACACAAGGCTTCTACATGCGTTGTATGTCACAACTCCTCCTGACATTATTCTTCATATGATTTTTGATCATCACGTCGCAGCTCAGGTTTTCTGCAAGCATCCTCTATCAATCTTTGGGTCGCACATTATATTTCTTCGCGCATGTGAGCCTCCTCCAAGGATATTTATGTTGCACCCTACAATTCCTCACACGTGTGATCTTCCTTCAGTGACCTTTGTGTTTCCCACTGTACCTCTTCACAGATCCAAGCTTCTTCCAGCGACCTTTGTGTCACCCTATGCACTTCTTCCAAGATCCAAACCTCTTCAATTGACCTATGAGTCACATGTTACAGCTCCTCGTCCACTCTTTCTTCTTCCAGTGCTCTTTGTGCATCATGCAGAAACTGATTCTGTTGAGCAACATCAAAATTTGAAAGGGGATAAGGTTCCCTTCTTATCTTTCCGTCCATTTTTTGACCTAAGCCTTCACCATGCTCAAAGTTTGATCCTCTCTTTTCCTCTTTTCAAGTTACTACTTGTACGTCAGCCTCATTATTCTTATTATTTTTCTTGTGTGACTTTTCATGCACCATGTTACAATTAGTCTTCTTTTCCTCCCACTTCTTCAGTAAGCCTGGATAGTCTTCAGTGACATGCTGAGGACTATAATAATATGCATAGAGTAGGTGCATTTTGGTACAAAATCATGATATATGAACAATATCACTGCAATTAAATTATTTGGAGGGTATACCTCCCCCTACACCATATCCTTGACCATGATCACACTCCTCCTATACCTAGAATTCATCACAGGTATTGTCTTACATTAACTGGAGTGAGTGGTATTTATTGACATCATGCCCAATGAATTTACAAAACTCACAGAATGGAGTGTGAGTCGTCGTTTGGTACTTCTACAAGGTTGGGTAGTGGGGTGGCACATGTCCCCTTTGCATATTTCACATCATTCTGTCTGCCTAGATGGAAATGGACTCGGGGCACCTTTCACCACATAATTTGGAAGGACAGGGCACTCATCTCTATGATTCCCCTCAAAGCAAAATGTGGTACACCATGCGTTCTCATGCATGGATTTTTTCTTCTTCATGTCTTGCATATACATATTTAGGTTAGCTAGTTACGACTGAACATGTTAACACTCGGAAATTTCTTTGGGTTGTATCAAATAAAACCCCAAGGTAACTATTTCAACCAACTTTAGATGGTATTCTGACCTATACAACCAGAGAGGGCTCTCTTGGATGTCTAATGGCTGTTAATAACTCAAAGAATTCGTCAATAAATGTACAGAGGTTAGATTCTACAATAGGAAATGTTTGTTTGTTTTTTAAAAGGGTTGGTAGGAAAAACAAGGAAAAGGTATCATTGGGAAATGGAATCAAGGCCTAAATTTCAATGTTTTTATAGTCAACAACTTGTTGGTTTCTTTTTGCAGATTTGAGGCAAAATAGGTGTTATGATCAGCAAATAAATTATATGAAATGAGATATGGAAAGGAGAAGAAATCCCACTACACTACAGTCATCAATCAGTGGATGAATCTCCAGTGCAGCTTTAGAAGAAAGGACACAAAGATTTATTATAAACAGAGCATCAAATGAAGATGAATTATGTAAAAGTAACCATTAACACATAACAAGCATCATCAGTGTGAAAGGAGAATCAAACATGGATGAATTCCTACCACTTACTCTCAGAAAATGCTAGCAGAAAAACATAATCATGGAAATTATATACAAGAAACACATATTGAACATAAACATCATGATGAATCTCAAATTTTAGAAAGAGGAAACTTATGCATTAACTTCAAAGGAATAAAAAAGTCTTGATATGCAATACAATAATGCTCTTTTACCAAAACGAGTCCCCCCCTTTATCTCTCATAGCTTCATGAAATATATGCAAAAAATATCTTCTTATGCTGTCAAATTTGAGTCCTAAAAGCCTTCCTAGGTTAAGAAATAGTTACAAATCTCTTGGCAACAAAATTTGAACTAATTGCTGAAAAAGAGGAGTCAAAGTTGACTCATTAATTACAAGATAATAATAGATAAATATTCTTTTGAAACCATATCCTAATGATCTTTGACCTATGGTGTTCATTGTAGATGAGATGTCACTCTTTCCTACCTTTCCTTGCTGATCTGGAGGCATTCCAGAAGCTCTATCACAATTGCACAGCAAGTCTGTTGTGCAACAGTAACCTACAGCAAAAACGCAGCAGATTGCACAACAAACTGGGAAAATAGGGGTCAAAGATGACATGATATCTCTCGAATAAAAATAGATTTTTCAAAACTGGGATATTTTTTTGTAGATGAACATGTTCTTGAGAAAAAACTCTCTCATTTTTCTAAAATTCCTCTCCAGACTCTTGGGATCCGTGCCCAAAGATGATGACCAAAACATTAAATGCTCAAATCTGGAAAAATGGGTTGTAAAGATTTATTCGAATATCCCAAACTATGACACTTGTTGCAAATCTGAGAGAGGTTTTTATTATTTGGTATGTCCTTGACAAAAACCTCTCTGGGATTTTAACAAATCCTCTCCAGTTGGTTAGAAAGTGATATTGAAGTTGACCAATAAACCATTCATTTGCGTAGCATGCCCTATAGCCTATGCGCAGCAAAATCCTCTACACAGTGCGCAGCAAATGAAAGGAGCAGAAAACTTTACACAGCAATGAACAGCAGCAGGAAACTCGACACAGTGATGAGGATGGATAGGGTTTATCTCAAATGAAGTAAAGTTGGTTATTTGAAAATCAAATTCGTTTCAGAGGCTAAATTGCAATGGGCTCCAAGAAAGGCTCTTAAATAGTGATTGAAACAAATGGAGAATGCGCAGCAAAAAATATAGTGAAAGTTTTGTGTAGGGAATATCAACACCCAGGGTTTACGTAGCAACTGGTATCACACACAGCATTTGTGTAGCGACTAGAATTTTGTAGTAGAGAGTTTTGTAGCGTGTCAGAGAGGCTATGGACGATACGTAGGTCTTGGAGGTGATGGAGAAAAACAAAAGGTGGCCAATAATCATGCTCGAATGGATAAGGGACGAAATTTTGAAAAGAGAAGTGGTTATCCATAGTGACAAGATGTTTCAAGGCAAGTTAGGGATTTGCATAGTGGGTACACTTTTGAAGTTTGCGACCATACAAATGACATGGAGTGTCATGATCCTTCCTTCTCTGACCTCATGAAAGGTGATGATGAACCATAATACATTTTGACATGACATTCACCCTAACCTATGGCTCGACCTTAGCACATAATTTCCCACTTTTTAATGTGATTCAAGACTTAGGAAAGTGTACCATTACAAATTGAACATGATGGACTTCACACTCTTGATTCTTCTAGGAAAGCCTTGATTTTCCCAATATCATGGCATGACCTTGAAAACTTTGGACAAACCTCTAACTCTAGCTATGAAAATCATGGTGCTAACAACTGACTCCAATGGGGATGCTATCCTCCCAGTGAGGTAGCAAAGAACTCGTAGACCCTATGCCTATCCATTGGGTTTCTTCCAAACTCAACTTTCCAACTGTAACTTATAACCTGCTCTCTTGTTGACCTGAAACCAATCCCACTGAAATCCAAACCTTATCTGTTCCACCACAAACTTATTCTACAACTAAACCAAAACCATACTGAAACTAGTAACTGAAAAAATGTTGAAATATATGCTCACCATGTTGAGCTTATTCACACTCCTACTTACTATAATTTGTAAGAAAATTTGTTGAATCAAGTAATTTCATATTTCCAATAAAGACAATCAAGCATCTTCTCACATAAATTGACTTCTTGATTGTGCTTGAATAGAATTGACCCTGGAACATGTGATGACAAGGGTAATTTATAATAATTATGTTTCTCACATTGGAGACATGGTTGTGAATTTAAATTGAATAATCCTTCCATATATTCATCTATAGGGTCATAAAAATCATGGATGTTTCATTGATTCCCAAAGCAGTCTACAATCTGGTTATCATGCATGAATTGTTCATGTGTATCTTATACTTACACATACTGCTTCAAGTGTGGATTCTCAAACTTATTTCCAGACACAAAACATTTCTCAATCTCGACATCTAAAGGCAATTAAAAAGGATCTTCAAAATACAAGCTTTGATAGTGAAAGTCTTGGGACTGAATTTGACCCTCTAAGGCCTCAAGATCATTCTCAAGTGTTTCAACAAACTCTTCTAAGAAACTGACCTTATCTTCAGAATAAAATTTACATTTCTTCAAATACATGGGTAAAAAATTTGAGAAAGCCTCTTCGACTTGATCATCATCAAACATGTCAAGATATTCTTTAAAACCCTCAATAGAAACAAGATTTTCTACTAACTCTAGTTTTTCCATCCATGTTTCCAAGAAGACAATCCAAAAATATGTTATAGATATAATAGACCTAACAGAGAAACCTTCAACCCAACCTTTACACTTTCCTTGGAACGAATCATAAAACAGTCTAAGGAAAACATCTTCTTGTTTGACTCTAAGAAGCTCAGTGAAATCGATAAAATTCAATATATGCTTCAAAGTTAAACTCAAATCTTCACCATTAAATTTTGGACCATTCCTTAAACATAATCCATCTTTTGGTAAAGAATTTGGGAAACCATAAATCTATGAAAATTCCAAACATGCATACCTTGAAACAATTGTAGCAACATCTGAGTTCTTCATCAAATCTAGTGGAGTCACTAGTACCTTCTTCAAACTTTAAAACCTTCAGACAATGGAGTCGTCATTGATATTCTAACATTTGGATACAACTTATAATGGATTTGTCAGGTGGATGATTTACAACCTCTTTGTGTCTAACTGTTGTCCACCATCAACAATCAGATCTGAAATTTGTCCTTTATCCCAAGGAAGATTTCACCTTCGGTCCTCGGCAATGGCTCCAAAATTTTAACACTCGGAAATTTATTTGGGCTATATCAAAGAAAACCCCAAGGTAATTGTTTCAACCAACTTTAGATTGTATTCTAACCTATACAACTAGAGAGGGATCTCTCAGATGTATAATGACTGGTAATAACTCAAAGGATTCATCAATAAATGCACAGAGATCAGATTCTGCAATAGGATAGGTTTTTTTTTTTTTTTTTAAAGGGTTGGTAGAACAAACAAGGAAAAGGTACCATTGGGAAATGGAGTCAAGACCTGAATTTCAATGTTTTTGCAGTGAACAGTTGGTTGGTTTCTTTCTGCAGATTTGAGGCAAAATAGGTGTTATGCTCAACAAATAAATTATATGAAATGAGAGATGGAGAGGAGAAGAAATCCCACTACACTACAGGCATCAATTAGTGGATTAATCTCTAGTGTAGCCTTAGAAGAAAGGACACAAATATTAATTACTAAATAGAGCATCAAATGAAGATGAATTATGTAAAAGTAACCATTAACACATAACAAGCATCATCGGTGTGAAAGGAGCATCAAACATGGATGAATTCCTACCACTTACTCTCAAACAATGCTAGCATAAAAACATAATCATGGAAATGATATACAAGAAACACATACTAAACATAAACATTGTGATGAATCTCAAATTTCAGAAAGAGGAAACTTCTGCATTAACTGCAAAGGAATAAACAAGTCTTGATCTACAGTACAATAGTGCTCTTTTTCCCAAAATGAATCCCCCCCCTTTAGCTCCCATAGATTCATGAAATATATATAAAAAATATCTTCCTATGCTGCCAAATTCAAATCCTAACAGCCTTCCTAGGTTAAGAAACAGTTACAAATCTCTTGGAAACAAAATCTGAACTAACTGTTGAAAATGAGGAGTCAAATTTGACTCATTAATTACAAGATAATAATAGATAAATCCGCTTTTGAAACCATATCCTGATGATATTTGACCTCTATAATTAATTGTAGATGAGATTTCATGCTTTCCTACCTTTCTTCGATGATCTGGAGGCATTGCAGAATCTCTATCACAGTTGTGCAGCAAGTTTGCTGCGCAACAGTAACCTATAGCAAAATGCAGCAGACTGGGAAATATGGGTCAAAGATGACATCGTATCTCCCGAACAAAAATAGATTTTTCAAAACTGAGAGATTTTTTTGTATATGAACCTGTTCTTGAGAAACACCTCTCTCAGTTTTCTAAAATTCCTCTCCAGTCTCTTGGGATCTGCACCCAAAGATGACCAAAACATTCAATGCTTAAATCTAGAAAAATGAGTTGTAAATATTCATTCGAATATCCCAAACTATGACACTTGTTGCAAATATGAGAGAGGTTTTTATTATTTGGTTTGTCCTTGACAAAAACCTCTTTGGTATTTTAAAAATTCCTCTCCAGTTGGTCAGAAAGTGATCTTGAAGTTGACCACTAAACCAGTTATTTGTGCAGCACACCCTGTAGCCTGTGCACATCAAAATCCTTTGTGCAGTGCGTAGAAAATGAAAGAAGCATAAAAATTTGTGTAGCAACGAACAGTAGTAGGAAAATCAACATAGCTATGAGGATGTCTAGGGTTTGGCTCAAATGAAGTAAAKTTGTTTATGTGAAAAGCAAATTCGTTTCAGAGGCTAACTTGCAATGGGATCCAAGAAAGGCTCTTAGACAGTGATTGACACAAATGGAGAATGTGTAGMAAAATTCAGAGTGAAAGGTTTGTGTAGATAATATCAACACACAAGTTTTGTGTAGTGACTGGTATCACACACATCATTTGTGTAGCGACTGGAGTTTGTGTAGCAGAGATTTTTGGAGCTTGTTGGAGAGGCTATGGACGATGTGCAGGTCTTGGAGGTGATGGAGAAAAACAAGAGGTGGCCAATATTCATGCTCGAATGGATAAGGTTTGAAATTTTGAAAAGGGAAGTGGTTATCCATAGTGACAAGATGTTTCAAGGCAAGTTAGGGATTTGCACAGCGAACTTTTGCAACGGGTACACTTTTGAAGTTTGCAATGGTACAAATGACATGGAGTGTCATGATCGTTCCTTCTCTAACCTCATGAAAGGTGATGATGAACCATAATACCTTTTGACATGACATTCACCCTAACCTATGACTCAACCTTAGCACATAATTTCCTACTTTTTAATGTGATTCAAGACTCAGGAAAGTGGACCATTACAAATTAAACATGATGGACTTCACACTCTTGACTCATTTAGGAAAGCCTTGATTTTCCCAAGATCATGGAATGACTTTGAAAACTTTGGACAAACCTATAACTCTAGCTATGAAAATCATGGTGCTAACAGAACCTATGTTAACCCGGTTGATGTCTTTGTGCCTCCATGTATAGCTTCCAAGAGCATCACAATTTTGACTACCTCTTCCTGAGTCATCACCGTTTTTTGGGTGAGTGGGACTCATATATGGGAGAGTAACCTTGCAATAAACCAATCTCTTTGTTTCACAGAATGTTAGCCTATCCAATAATATTTTAAACTGTTGGTCATAGTCCCAGAGAGTTACTCCTTCCTTTTGCTTCATCTCTTTTATTTATGTGATACATTGAGATTACGACTTAGGCTTATATAACTCCCTAAGTAGATCCTTACTAATATCATCTAGGGACCTTTCCTGTCCCACTGGTGTAGTAGCCTTATACTTCATATACCACGTCAAGGCTCTGTCTCTGAACATGGTCTCCAACTGCATGATTTTGGATGCTTTGTCTGTGATTATCTTCACGGACCAAATTACTTCACATGTAAACCAGTGTTGCTTTGTATCATCCTTACCCGTTTCATGGAACACAGGTAGTCTCAGTGTGTTGTCTTGAGTTTCCATCTTCAAACTCGGTCTAGTTCCTCTTTTCTAACTATTAGGGGCTTGATTTTTCTACACCATTATTACTTGGGGTAAAGTATCATTGACTTCACCTTCTTCTTCACTTGTCTCTTCATTTCTCTCTTCTTCTTCTCTTCCTTCTACTCCAATATATTAATTATCTATTGTGTTTTATTATTTACTAAAAATGCACAAGGGGAGTGGTACAAAGGGGGGATAATTTCATCTTCTTCTAAAACTTCTTGTGAGGTGACCCAGATATTTATCTACTCATAGTTGCGCAAGATGATATACTATTGTAAATTAATCTCCCCCACCACTAGGGGATCCTCCATATTCGTCTTCTTATGGCATACCAACACTCTACACTCTACCTTCGTGTCCTAATTGTGCACCAAAAATGTGTTCTTTGTCTTCCACATTGACCTACACAATACAAATCTACGCTTTATCTCCTGGTTCGATATATGCACTGCCACTTTTTGTGCAATCTTTCTTTTCGAACAACACACTCCTACTGAGCATTCCATCCTCCCTTCTTATCAATGTAGCACTACTCTGCACTTCATATTCCTCTAATATTGAGGCACTCTGCAGCAGCCAATGGGTGCAGACTTTTTCACCTAGGTCTATACTAGTATCACTACTGGTATCCCTACTAGACACGATATCCTCTACACCATGCCTCTTTGCATGTCTATCCTCATCTGTGATCCACTTTGGCATAGCATACTCTTCCACACTACCACCTGGTGTGGTTTTTTTTCTCTTCATCTTGGACCTGACCCCTCATCACGTGCCCCTGGCCATTTCTTTTCCACCTCTCACTTTCGCTCTTCATTTTATCTCAACTCTTCTTGCATACCTCTCAGATATTTTTCTCCTCTGCTCTTCTGGTTCCATTCCCTACCTCACCTCATCTCTAAAATTTTTGGATCCTCCTCAATGGATCCATCTTCTCTCTGAATTTCCCCTGTCTTTGCAAACCCCCCCCTCCCCACCGACTCTAGGGGATTTTACTCGACTATTCGATCAGGCTCCATGCGCATCAACTCCTTCTCCACGAACAACATTTTTATCCAAAGAGAAATTTCTTTCAGCATCCACCTTCTTTTTGCTTCTACAAACTTTCTTCCAGCATCCACCTTCTCGATCCTTCTGCAAACTTTCTTCCAGCCTTGTTGAAATAATCGATGTATTCCACGAAGAATTCAAAAATGTAGCCTTCTTTTACCTGAGAAAACCATAAGTCTATATCTCAAGTCCATTTATTGTCCAACGCTTTCAATTCTTCAAGCTTGGCTTGATCCCAAGCTAGTGGCTCCAATGGCCACACCAAAGAATTGGTAGCATCTTACCTTTGTAGTCATTCATGCAATAGACAAGGAAATTCGGCAAAGAAAAGCTCATGCATATCTGAGTAAATATGCCTTTCTTTCCATTGCTTAGCATTTTCCCTCAATCCATGAGTCTCTCATGGGTCGAACTCATTTTCTTTTTCCTTGACCCAATCTTGAATTTCCTCCTTCGATGGATTCCACCTCATTTACTACCTTCATCATTCCTGATAAGACTTTTAAGTCCCATAAATGGAACCATTTGTTGGGCGTTTTGATCCATGCTTAAACGTGTCCTTCTTAATGCTGGGGATTTTATACCTAGGGTTTTTCCAAATTTGTCCAACAAAAACCCTAGAGAACCGATATATCAATACTCGGCCAAGGTCAAGGAATGTCTCACCCAATATGTAGAGAGGATCACAGAGACTATAAGGTCTTGTGACATGGATGAAGGATAAACACATGAAAATTCATTGGGATTGGCATCCATCCAACTCATATATTACAAACTATTAGGACTAAGAATTAAAAAAATACGCACATATATTCAACTCATACATGATAGACATAGAATGGATCAGAACTGACATATCTTTATTACTAGATCCATTCCATCACAACAGAGGTATAGAGTGTGCAGGACATATGCATATAATAGCCATAGAACTTCAAATATTATCTATATAAATCCTCATAATTATATGGCGTAGACCCCCTTCCCTCCAAAGGGCTGCTTGACCTCTCGGTCTTGGATCGTTTGAATTTTTGAGTAGGAACGACTCCTTGGGTTCCCATGGGCACTCGAAACAACTCTACCCACACACACAGGTTTCCTCCACAAGCGACCATGGCTATGACCATGGGTTTACTTCTTCATGGTTCAGACTTCGAGGATATCCCAAATCCCTTTCTCCGCTTCTCCCAAAACGCTTTGCTCCGAGGTTCCAAACTTTTGCCACGTGTCTCCTCGGATCCGCTGGCCCCACTACATTCAGAATTCATGACCTCACGAAACTATAGGACTTCCACCCAAAATATTTGATCTTTCGATTCCCAAACTCCCTAATCCATTACCACGTATTCCTTCATGACCAATGGTCAATATTGAATCGTGACTTCAGGCTTCACAACTTTTCTTTCATCAATTCTCAAACTTGTCGAACTTCGAAGTAACTTGAAATACCCCACAGCTATCTTCCATGTAGCTTTACCAGATCTAATGGTCTGGAATCTTTCGCCTTCCTCCGAGAATGAATCTTGCATTCATTAACTCTCGGTGACGACTCTAGGGACTTCTCTCCTTGAATATTTATGTCGCTCTTCCTCCTAAGCTTTAACTTTCTCGGTTTGTTCCTCTGAACAATCTCTTCGACACATAGTCAAATTCCTGGTCTTCGCACACCTTGAAATAGACTTTCATCCACCACTCTGCTCCTTCTCGTGGATGGCTTCACACCCCTTGCAACTATTTTCCAACCGCTTTTGTCTCCCGTGACTGAAATCACACTATCCTCTCTAAGTTTTCGAGTCTGAAAACTCTGTCACGTGCCCCTTGCAGACGTCAATGCACTCCTTGCACACATATAAGTTTCTTTATCTCTTCTGAGATTCAATTTGAACAAACCCGGTCACACACTCCTTGCAGACATTATGCACACCTTGCACTCACTCAGTTAATAGAAACAATTGAAACTTATATACTCCTCATGACGATTCATACATTCAACAAAGAAAATGCAGTCATCGACTCAAGAATGGAAATAACAAAGAATTGAAAAATAACAAAAAATCTACCATTCATTTAGATAGGCACATAATCAACACACATTTGGGACAATATATCTCTGTTATATTCATCCAACTGAAACTTATATACATACATACACTTTTCTTCACCACCCCTTAATCTCTACAAGATAGATTCAAATACTACTCGGTTCTCCTCTATCTGCGGCAACAATAAACATCAATCACTTTAATGGGTAATATTACAAAGGGACTCCCTTGAGTTCTTCCCTCCAACTACTCTACTCTATCTTCATGGAATTGAATGCTATCAAATACTTAACACTTATTACAATAAATATCGAGTCAGACGGATGAGAGCGCAAGCTCCAAATCTGTACGGTGATCTGATTCATAAAAAAAAATACATTCCCCCATCAATATTACGTGATGGCTCAGCCTCCGATCATTAAATACATTCATAACTCAAAATATTTGTTAGGCATCATATTAATACATTGATCTTTTGAAATTCAAAATGTTTCAAAATGTGCGCTAGTGCGCCCAACTGTCTTCCACGCTTGTGCTTCGTTGGCGATGCTCCTGCATCATACTCCCTTGGCTTAAAAATTCATGGACTCCTTTCCATGAGCTCCTACACCAATATTCCATGCTTCTGGATCTCTGCTTTACTAACCCAACTGGCATCTTCTATTGGTCATCCTTTCCACTTTACCAAGTATTCAAAATATGTCTTCCTTCTGGCCTTCTTACCAATACGTTGATCTATGATCTTTTTCATCTGCAACTTCTCTGCTACAGGCATTTGTTTCTCCCACTGGATATTTATTTGATCTTTTGATCCTTCGACTTCAGCCTCCCTGTAAGGGTACAACTCCACAATGTTGAATATGGGTGATATTCCCACATCTTATGGCAATTTTAACTCATAAGCATTCTCGCCAAATCTCCTCAAGATTTTACATGGCCCTATATTTTTCAATTTCAACTCATTATATGTGCCCCTCGGGAATCTTTATTTCCTTAGATGTGTTATAACTTGATCCCCAAACTCAAATTCAATATTTCTCCTATGTTGATCATCTTTGCGCTTATATTCACTCAACTGCTCTTCAACTACTCCTTGATTTGATTGTGAAGTTCCTGCATCTCTGGCTCCCACGCTTCTAAAATTACTCTGTTTCAGATCCCTTAACTCTGAAACTCCTCTCAGATTCATTCCATATACGATTTGAAATGGAATTTTCCCAGTGCTTCTGTTAACTGAGTCATTATATGCAAACTTGGCTTATGGTAGAATATGATCCCAATGATTATGGTGTTCAGTGACCAAATTCCTCACAAAATCTCCTAGACTTCTATTCACCACTTCGGTCTATCCGTTTGTTTATGGATGATATGAAAAACTAAAAGATAGCTTTGTCCCCAGCTTTTTCCATAACGTCCTCCAGAAATGACCAACAAATTTGGTATCCTTATCTGAAACTATACTCTTGGGCAATCCATGGAGTCTCACAACCTCCTTGAAAAAACAAATCGCAACATGTGTTGCATCATTGATCTTCTGGCACGGAATAAAGTGTGCCATCTTTGAAAACCTGCCTACCACCACAAATATGGAATCACTCCCCCTCTGTGTCCTTGGCAATCCCAACATAAAATCCATGCTTATTGCATCCCAAGGCCTCTTTGGAATAGGCAATGGCTGATACAATCCACTGTATTGTTTCTTCCCCTTAGCATACTAGAAAATCTTACAATGATTCACAATTTTTTTCACCTCCACTCTCATACCTGGCCAATAATATGAACCGTTTAATTGAGAAAAAAAAATTTCATGGCCGAAGTGTCCGGCTAGACCTTCGTTATGTTTTTACTTCAGCAAATTCTCCCTCATTGAGCATCTCGGTATGCACAACTGGCATCCTTTGAACAACAATCTATCCTAAATCAGATATTCATCCCACTGAATTATGTCTCTGAGTACAGGATTCGCACATGCTTCATATGCTTCTCCAAAATATGGATCATTGTGGTACATTTCCTTAAGGTGGTCAAACCCCAAGGTCTTGACTTGAAATTCCTACAGAATTAAAATTCTCCTGCTCAATGCATCAACAACCTTGTTAGCATTTCCATAAATATGTTTAATGACAAAAGTGAAATTTTTCATAAACTCTATCCACTTGGCATGTTTCTGGTTCAACTTCTCATGTCTGGTTATGAATTGTAGAGCGTGATTATCGCTATACAAAACAAACTCCTTTGGTACAAGATAATGCCTCAATTTCTTCAATGCTTGGATTATGGCATAGAACTCTTTGCCATATGTGGAGTAATTTGTTTTAGCTTCATTCAGGTGCTTGTTGAAATATGCAATAGGTTTGTTTTACTGGCTTAAGACCGCACCAATTGCAACTCCACTCGCATCACATCTTACCTGAAACATCTTTTCAAAATCCGGTAGAACCATAATAGGTTGTTCAATTATCTTCTCCTTCAATATTTTGAACCTCCTTTCATCCTCTTTTGTCCATTTGAAAGACTTGTGTCTTTTCTTTACTATATCCATCATTTGAGCACTAATCCCACTAAAATTTCTGATGAACTTCCGATAAAAACTTGCTAACCCATGGAAGCTTCTTACTTCAAAGATATTCCTTGGTGACGGCCATTCCTTGATCGCTCTCACCTTTTCGAGATCCATCTTCAACTTGTTTGAAGAAATCACAAAGCCCAAATATATGAGCTTTGTCTTCAGAAAAGAGGACTTCTTCAGATTAATTAATAGCTTCTCTTGTTGCAAACTCCTCATTACCAATGTCAAATGTCTCAAGTGTTCCTCCTTAGTCTTGCTAAACACCAGTATATCATCCATATATACAATCATGAACTTACCAATGAAATCCTTTAATACTTCATTCATCAGTCTCATAAAAGTACTTGGGGCATTTGTTAAGCCAAACGACATAACAAGACATTCATATATCCCTTCATTCATCTTGAATGTTGTTTTCCATTCATCACCTTCCCTCAATCTGATCTGATGATATCAACTTTTCAAATCTATTTTTGAAAAATAGTTGGCTCTATTCAGGAAATCCATCAAGTCATCCATCCTTGGCAATGGAAATTTGTATCTGATGGTAATCTTGTTTATGGCTCTCAAGTCCGTACACATTCTCCATCCTCCATCCTTTTTTGGACTTAATACAGTTGGTACTGCACATGAACTCAATCTTTCTCTGACCAACCCCTTGTCTAACAGATCTTGAAACTATCTCTTCACTTCCTCATTCTCTTGAGGTGTCAACTGACACGCTACTTTATTCCATAGGCTTGATATTGATATCAAGTCAATGTGATGACTAATGCTTCTGATAGGTGGTAATGAGTTTGGCAACTCATCCACTACAATATCAGAAAAATTCTCTAACAACTCCTGAACTTCCTTAGGAAAATATTCCAGTGAATTTATGGTAAGGATAACCCTTGGCTTCCTTACTATAGCAAACTACAACTCTTGTTCCTTCTTTACTTCATTCAGGAGTTCCTTCCCACTCATGAGAAGTATGCTCATGCTAGCTTCCTCTTTCACCTTCTTTTCCTCAATTGGCAGCAACATATGTTCCCTACCATTCTTCTCTAAGGTGTAGGTATTTCTCCTCCCATCATGAATAACATTCACGTCATACCACCAGGATCTCCACAACAAAACATGATAGACATCCATGGGAATCACGTCACATAAAATATCATACCTATATCCCCCTATTTTGAAATTAACCAAGCATTGTTGAGTGATTGTTACCTGACGACCTTTCTGCAACCATGAGACCTTATATGGTGTCGGATGTGCAATCGTATCCAGCTCTAGCTTCTCCACCATCTTTGTGGATACTAAGTTGTCAGTGCTCCCACTATCAATTATCACCTTGCAAACTCTATCCTTCATTTTGCAAGTTGTCCTGAACAAATTGTTCCTCTGCACTGATTTTTCAGTTTTTGTCTCTTGATTTAAAAGAGCCTTCTTCATCATCAAGGACCTTCCATCCTCTACACCTTCTGTTTGAGAATCCCTCTTATTCACTTCCTAAATGTGAGCTTCGCCTCCTTTCTTTCTCTTGGGACAATCCCAATACATATGTCCTGTCTTTCCATGGGCATAACACCTTCCTTCTCCTCCTCTGCCTTGTCCTCTTCCTTTGGGAAAAGAACTTCTACCACCACTATGTCTTCCTTGGGAACTTCCTCCTCTCTCAGAGTGAATATGTGGTTTCTCTACCTCATCCTTGGGATTATGTGCTTTATCTTGGGCAACTCCCTTGCCTTTGTTCAAGTTTCTTCCTCTGTTCTGTTGATTCTACTTCCTATTCAGCTTATCTTCTGTCTTCAGTGCCATTTGGTATGCATCCTCTACTTTCCTGCATGTCACCATGTTGATTTTGTCTTGGATATCATACCTCGGGCCATTAATGTATCTGTAAACTTTATCTTCATCTCTCTCTCTCTTTGTCCAGCTCTAATATTCAATTTGTAGAACTCTTATGTGTACTCCTTCATAGTCAATCCTCTTTGTCTCGGGTTCTGCAACCTCCTGAATAGATGTATCTAGTAGTCTTTGGGCATGAATTTCACCTTCAACTTGGCTACCAATTGATCCCAACTCTTGATCTTTTGCTTGCCTTTTCTCCTCCTATCAGCCTACAATTCATCCCACCACAATGTTGCATGTCCCTTCAACCTAGTGACAGCATGCCTTACCTTCTTCTCCTCTTCAACATCCTCATAGTAAAAATACTTGTCCATTGCTCGTATCTAGTCAAGCAATTCTTCTGTGTCTAAATTTCCTTCATATATAGGGATGTCAATCTTCTCTCTGGCACCCAATTTGACAACCACTCTCAACAAGCGTTCCTCTACAACATCCTCAGCTACATCTTCTTCAACTTCTACTTCTTCATTTTCTTCCTCATTGACATCTCCAGCATCAGGTGCTCTCTTTTGTGTTGTTTCCATGGCATCTAGCCTCGCACGTAATTCTCTCATTTCTCTTTCCATAGCTATGTTAGCTATAAGTGGATCAGCGCGTCTTCTAGGTGACATTGTGTTGACACTTCTGATACCTCTCATTGATATCAGTTTACTCCTTCTTCTCTACAGAAGTTAGTTTTGTACTTGCTCTAGTACCACTCTGGCATAGACCCCCTTCCCTCCAAAGGGATGCTTGACCTCCCAGTCTTGGATCGTTTGAATTTCTGAGTTGGAGAGACTCCTTGGGTTCCCACGGGCACCTGAAACAACTCTACCCACACACATAGGTTTCCTCCACAAGCGACCACAGCTATGACCGTGGGTTTTACCTCTTCGTGGTTCAGACTTCGGGGATATCCTGAATCCCTTTCTCTACTTCTCTTGAAATGCTTTGCTCTGAGGTTCCAAACTTCTTCCATGTGTCTCCTTAGATCCATTGGCCCCACTACATTCAGACTTCATGACCTCACAAAACTATAGGACTTCCACCCAAAATGTCTGGTCTTCTGATTTCTGAACTCCCTAATCCATTACCACGTATTCCTCCATGACCAACGGTCAATATTGAATTGTGACTTCAGGCTTCATGACTTTTCTTTCACCAATTCTTGAACTTGTCGAACTTTGAAGTAACTTGAAACACCCCACAGCTATCTTCCGTGTAGCTTTACCAGATCTAATGGTCTGGAATATTTCTCCTTCCTCCGAGAATGAATCTCACATTCATCGACTCTCAATGAAGACTCCAGGGACTTCTCTCCTTGAATATTTCTACCGCTCATATTCCTGAGCTTTAACTTCCTCAGTTTGTTCATCTAAACAATCTCTTTGACACTTAGTCAAATTCCTGGTCTGTGCACACCTTGCAACAGACTTTCATCCACCACTCTGCTCCTCCTCATGGATGGATTCGCACCCCTTGTGACTATTTTCCAACCGCTTTTGTCTCCTGTGACTAAAATCACGTTATCCTCCCTAAGTTTTGGAGTCTGAAAACTCTGTCACGTGCCCCTTGTGGACATCAATGCACTCCTTGCACACATATAAGTTTTGTTGTCTCTTCTAAGATTCGAGTCAAACAAACTTGGTCATGTACTCCTTGCAGACACTATGCACACCTTGCACTCTCTCAATTAAGAGAAACAATTGAAACTTCTCTAATCCTCACGATGATTCATACATTCAACAAAGAAAATGCAGTCATCAACTCAAGAGAAGAAATAATAGAGAATTGAAAAATAACAGAAACTCTACCATTCATTCAGAAAGGCACATAATCAACACACATTTGGGACAATATATCTCTGTTATATTCATCCAACTGAAACTTGTATACATACATACATTGTTCTTCACCACCCCTTAACCTATAAAAGATAGATTCAAATACTGCTTGGTTGTCCTCTAGCAACGGCAACATTAAACATCAATCACTTTACTGGGTGATATTACAAAGATTTATACAAAGGGACTCCCTTGATTTCTTCCCTCCAACTACTCTATGCTATCTTAATGGAATTGAATGCTATCAACTACTTAACACTTATTACAATAAATATCGAGTCAAACGGATGAGAGCGCAAGCTCCAAATCTGTATTGTGATCCAATTCATAAAACAAAATACATTCCCCCATCAATATTACGTGATGGCTTAGCCTCCAATCATTAAAGACATTCATAACTTAAAAGCTTTATCAGGCATCATATTAATACATTGATCTTTTGAAATTCAAAATGTTTCAAAATGTGCGCTAGTGCGACCAGCTGTCTTCCATGCTTGTGCTTCGCTGGCGATGCTCTTGCATCATTATAACATGTTGTGCAATACGCCTTTGCTCAAAACTCAGACATACAACAAAGACAGATATATATTCAAAATCATTACAATATTACAATAGGATCAGAGCAAGCTCAATACTAAGGACTCATTGAATCTCAACTCCTCAATATCTAACTAGCTGACCAACTAGCCCTATTTTTTATATCAGTGCTTCCTTTTATAGATTTATATGCTCGGAGTGTTGCCTCTTTCTTCTCTGCTCCACTCATTTATATGATAAAACTTCCTTGCACGCTTCTGGTATCTACCAACACTCTACATATACTTTCTGTATCAATGGTAATATTAACTTCTCGGTCAGCACGTCCTCTAATTTTCTCATGTCTTTGTATGTTTCTGGAAATACCCTTTCAAGGATATTTCCTGATGATTCCTTTCTTGATTTTGATGAGAATATTCTTGATTTCCAGTGCAATTGACAAAACTCAGACTGGAACGCACTTGGTAGACTTTAGGCTTGACACGCAACTGAAAAAACTTGGTCTAACACGTACTTTATGTCATTCCTCATGCATTTTATTAGGTACGCACAAAACTATGGAATGAGTGCGAAAAATTTTGTTTGTGCCCTCGCGAAACTGAACCCAAACTTTGGGTGCCAATCGGGGTGAATCCATATAAGACTACTTTTTGATTTCTTACAATCTTTACCCATTTTTTGTTTCACTAATTATAAGAAGTTAATGAGAAATGTACATACATAACATATAATCCACAATACCTAGAGATTTAACGTGAAACCCCAAATGGTATAAAACCACAAAAGAATTTATTTATAAAATCTTGTAGGCACCAGCCTACTATAACAATGCTTCCATGCACCAACCTGCAAGAGACGCCAATCTCTTCTCCTGAACACCAACTCAACAATAAGGTTTGCAGGCACCAACTTGCAGGAGACACCATTCCCCTTGAATGAGAACCAACTTAGTTCTCTATGTAGGCATCAACCTACAGTTGCTAAATTCACAGACACCCACATGCAGTAGACACCAATCCCATTAGTTGAGCACCAACTGACCACTTCCTCTAAATACCAATTTTACTGGAAACATAAATCGCCTCAAGTTGTTAACAATACTAGATTATCTCTTTCCTTCTTCTACACAAATTTTTCATTCTGTCTCTGTTGTCACAGTTCACAATATGCATAGCTTCACAAGCTCCTTTGTCCTTGCACCTCCCAGTCACCCTTAGATAATTTTATTATCTTCCTTACATTCTCTGATGTCCTCAGACTTCAGAACCTCAAAGCTTATCTCCACACAATCCACATATCCCACACACACATACACACAATAAAAAAAACATGGAATCGTTATTTATACACTTCCTACCTCCACATATTTTTCCACATACAAAGGGAATTGGGCTCAATAGGTCAGCTCTCGATCCTCTTTTATCCATTAAATCATTCTTGCAAACTAGTCTCAATCTCCTTCCATTTCTCATGCGATATGTTTTTTGGTCACCCTGCACAAGCGTCAATGCAAAACTACTGTTGGATGATGTCCTTGATCATATCTCAACTGTTGATCTACTCACCACCCACCAAAAACACACAATACCCCCTCGATGCTCAGAAGTTTTCCAATATTACCTTGATTAGATCTCAATTGTCAATCTATTATTCTTATCATATCAAGACCATCGTGACTTTAGCTTACCACCACCATCCATTTATATCTTGGGTTGATCTCGACCAATGATTTGTCTTGATGGTTTCACTACAGGTCTAAGGCATATCTCTTCTTCATTTCAAACTTCCACATCCTCCTAAATACACCCTTTCATTTTTCTACAATCACTTTGCATACTTAGAAATGTTTTTAAGTATTTTACCATGGGTCTAAGGCATTTGCGTTCAAATTTCCACATCCTCCATAATACACCTTCGCATTTCTCCGCACTCATTTTGCACCCATACTTAGAAAAATTCTTATAATTCACTGTGCTCTATGGAACATATTTATCTTTTAATTTTATATATCCATGACCCCGTCCATCTGACCAATTCCTCATCCTTAGTAATTTTCCGAAGTCTCACCACATCCGATTGATTACTCATACTTAGTCATTTTTTGAAATCTCACCACGCTCCATGAGACATCTTTTTCCGACCGATTCATTCTTGACACTTAGTCAATTTTTTTATATCCTATTGTAGGTCCATGGGACATCTACATCTGACTGGTCATCTTATAAATCACCATGCTCCACAGGACATATTCATCTAATTGATTCCTTCTTAACACTTAGTCATTTCTTCATTTCTTTGAAATCTCACCACGGGTCTATGGGTTCTCTCTCATTCTTCACATACTCTTGATTCTCCGCTACTTCACTATCTCTGCGATGTCTTGATACTTCGTCGATTTTCCAGATATCTTGCACTGATGTTGCATATGATCTAGCTTCCACATGGATGTCTTCTTCATGTACTAGATGACATGGAATTGATACATGTCCTGACACATGGAATCTGTAGATATGTTTGTTATGGCACTGACGTGGACTCCCTATGATGTGGCTCTCATCTAACTAGCCACATGGCTCTAATGAGGTTGTTAACATAGTGTTGATGTGGCTGAGTTGGTCCACTGGGTATCGAGCCCCAGTGCTCTGATATTAGTCGTTGATCTCCAATGATCAACGGTTAGGATTTAACCCGTTCCAGGTCCATATATAGTTTTTACGAAAAAATTTAACACTTTGCATAGGGTTTTGTAGCTCGTCGTTCACATTCAAACTATGTTATTTCATGTTTTATTTATAAACCATTTGTAATCATTTTTATTTATGCATGTGGGATTTATATTTTTATCTCGATCTGGTTAATTTGACCCGAGAACTCCTTTTCCAAACTCAATACATGTCTAGTCTTCCTCTGCGCTCTTTGACTACGATCACTCGTCAATGCAGTCACAAAAAAAAAAACTTTGTCTAGAATCATTCTCCTTTGAATCCCATTCACATTTATTCTTATTAGGATAGATACATTTACACCTTTCCCACAAGAATCTTTCAGTTCAAAGACTCTTTATTCTCGTCGTCCTCTGTCTAGTCTGATTCGTATTTTGGACGCTTCCTCTATTTTATAGTTTAGAGTCTCCCCATGTTAGATTTTTTTCCTTGATTTCTTCAAGTTCGTTTCATTCCTCTTATCTTCATTCACACAAAACCGCATGGGATTCTTCTTTGTCTCCTCTTTGGTTGTAGAATTCTATATGATTCCTCTATATTCTTGCCTTCATACACATAGAGTAGATATGCAATAACCCATCAACTCACAGAGTCTCCCCCTATCTTTTATTTTAATGAATGTCACATTCCTGTCTTGTCTTCCCTTGACATTAATGACAATACAATTTCCAAAACAATATTCTTCAACCATGCTCATTGCATTGCTTACATCTCTTTATATAATACTACCTACCACCTAAGAACCTTCTAGTAAGCTTTCTCACATTTATTGTGTTCATACTAGGCCTTAATTACTAAAAGTGGTCTCCATACATAACAATACATAATAAGCTCTCTATTATTATTCTCCTTTCGTACCTCCCTAGGTACCCCATATTATCCCCCTAGCTACGCTACATTCCACCCCACTTAGAAAAGAGTTGTCATAAATGCTTGTTATGAGGAATTACAACCATATACCAAGGTCTCATGGATAAGTGTGGATTGTAATGCTAAAGTAGGCTGGAGAACTGGGGTCCCATGTACAAGTGCTAGCCACCATTTTGAAGTAGTTCAAGATCCATTGTAAACCAAGGTCTCATGTCTAAGTGCTCATGTGGACTCCCCGTTGAAGATACCTAGACCCAATAACCAGCTAAAAACGGTGTTCCAAATGTTTACACTATTCATATGGATTCAAATATGTAGATCCATACATATCCAAAAAATCATCCACATAACACACTAGTACTAGAGAATAAGAAAAATGAAAAATATTATTTAGAGAAGGCTCTTGACTACTCTCCATAATTTTCTCTACATAAGGTGGAGTAGAGTCATCAAATAGAATATGAAAGTAGTTGTCATCTCAGAAATAGAAACTATCAATATACCAATCATCACAATCATTATCGAAATCAAACCAAGCATTTATTTCTCGATTATATTTCTCCTCGATGCAAGGGTATGTGTCCACCATAATACAAAGGTATTGATATTTAACAATTTTCTTTTGAATATCTTGGAGATATTTTAATAACATGATCATATATTCATTCTTCATTCCCATGAGGATTTGAGAGTGAATTTTTTCATAGAATGTACCACATGACATATCGATTGGAAGAAATACATATAATATATCAAATCAAACCCCGGAAAATATTGTGTCCAATAGAATTGGTCTGGAAGAATTATGAGCACCCCATGAAAAGTTATGGGCTCTGCAATCTCACGATCATCATTACAAAACCTTGAAAATCTATTGATTTTAACTCGGTGATATCTTCATTCAGAGAGTTCTTTCGGATCCATCGCATAGGTTTTATGTTTTTCGACATTTCGGACCAAACTAGTGTGGTCCATCATCAGGAGTTTAAAGAAGAAAAACATTGGTGCAACTTTCAAACCCCTAAAAACTATTAGGAATTTCCTTAGGTCAGTCAAAGACTCTGTTGATCCCATCGAACATAAAGGTGTCTATATGATCCCATGTTCATGTGGTAAACAATACATAGGAGAAATAGGCCGTTCCTTTAGAATTAAGATTCAAGAACACGTCACTGGCATCAAACACAATCGCACTCGTCCCTCAGCTCTCACAGAACACTCAGATAAAACCAAACATCACATCTGTATTGAAGAAACCAAAATCCTTGCCAGGATAGTTCACTATCACAATAGGAAATTCAGAGAAGCAATCGAAATTGAAAAACAACCTAATAATCTAAACAGAGATGATGGATGGAAAATTAGTCAAAATTGGATCCCTACCCTAGCCAATATGAATAATTCTAAATATTAATTTATAAACATTGTCCAGTCGGCTATTTTTAAATTAAAAATAAAAATTAATAAACAAACAAGTAATTAGTTATTAAAACAAATAATTAATTAATTAAACAAACAATTA
>JASDQU010100509.1:275445-348453 GCA_032191745.1 Picea mariana | reverse complement strand
ATTATTGATTTCATTTCAATAAGTCGGCTCCTTACAAAAACTTTTCAAGTATTTATATATGTGTTACATTCTTTTTTCCTTCATTTTTCACAAACGCTTTCCTGATGATGGACCACACTAGTTTGGTCCGAAACGTCGAAAAACATAAAACCTATGTGATGGATCCGAAAGAACTCTCTGAACAAAACAATGGTCGCAAAAGTCTTAGAACAGAGATATCTTCATTTTTGGAGGTTTGATTTAAACAATTATTTTTAGAAATTGGTTTTTTTTCTGATAGGAAATTGGGTATACAAAAGGTTTTGACAATTGTTGCCCCGAATTCTACAAAAACCTGCAAATCTCGCGGTCATCCTCGGAAAAAACCTGAAAATCCTTGATTTTGAATCATCTATATCTTGACCTCTCGAACTCCAATTTGGATGATATTTTTTTTTTAATTGGTTGTTTTATGAGAGAAATTCATATCTACAAAGAGTTTCTTCAAATTATTTTCAGAAATCTACATTAATTTATCTGATTGTTGCAGCCCTCTTTTTATTCTTCTTCTTTTGAAAACCTACAAAATAGAAGGAAAAAAATGCCCATTTTTTCACCGAAGAAAGAAATTTGATACTACTTGTTAAGTGCATGAGATTTGTAAATAGAATCACATACAATAAATATAATAAAAATGAAGAAACACTTCATTCTTTATTCATTCCAAAACCCTTAAGGTAGGGAAACACCTCACAATTGATCCTTTTATGGAAGGAATCCACTCCTATTCACTTGCCTCTTTGAGGCGGGGGGATCTTAATGAGATAAGTTCCAAATACAATATTCTTCAACCATGCTCATTACATTACTTACACCTATTTATATAATACTACCTACCACCTAAGAACATTCTATAGAAGGAACCTTCTAGTAGGTGGAACTTTCTAGTAAGCCTTCTCACATTTATTGTGTTCATACTAGGACTTATATACTAAAAGTTGCATCCATACATAACAATACATAATAACCTATTTATTATTATTATCCTTGGGTACCTCCTTAGGTAGCCCATATTATCCACCTAGCTACACTACATGATTACATGCAATCAGACGTCAACCAAACATATATAGATCATCCTCAAGGTAGGCATACCCATGCTTGGAAGAGAGACAAAGCATGGCTCCCAACACAATACATTGTGGGTCCATGAAGTGAAATGTAATACCATGGCCACAAAAAATTACATGGTGGATCCATGACATCAAATATATCATAGCCACAAACAAATACAATTGAATCTATCTCACACTATACATCAGGAAGACATCGATCACCAATGAAAGTGCCCTTGTAGTATTCAAAGTACTCATACAGTAGTGATATACTCCATCGCAACTTGGGAAGGGTAGAATGAATGAGTGATGTACCCTTAAGTCCAAGGTATTTTCCCAAACCTTGATGGTATTATTCTACATCATGTGAATAGATTATTTGATGTCTAGTATGGTAGAAATTGTCTAATTATCAGTCATTGAGGAATACCATTAACAAACATGAGGGGACCCACTGATGATGAAAATGGACCCCAAGGTACCTAGTATAATATAATGAGTGTGAATAGAGAATTTGATGTCAAACACTCATAGAATCAATCAATCAAAGATCAATTATGTAAACCCATTGTCGATCGCGAGGAAGCCTGCCACTAATTGTTGGGTATATGTTATATTATTTGCATGTGTGTGTGTGGGTGCGTCAGGTTCGACAACTGCATCTGACAATCCCTCTAGTAGTTCTCTTTGTGTCATGTGCACCGATCACTTCCTAGGGGGGTCCCAGGGGGGGGCAGGTATGCCACCCCTAGGTTATGCACAGCGTTTGGGGCAACGCCCCGAAAAAAAATTTGGGGCAGTTTTTTATATTTTTAGCGGTTTTCTAAATTAATCCTGGATTAAAGGATTAGGGTTTTGGTATCTGTGGAATACCTAAAAACATTGTATATATATATTGTATGGTGAATGGTGAAATTCGATATAATGAATATAAGAAATGTTTTTCCGGTTGAGGGTTTACAGTATAAATCTCTGTGTACTATGTGAATGAGCCATTGATTAATTTATGTTTTGCTTAAGAATCTATATGCATTACTTTACTTCGCAGGTTTAAAAATTACACTAATGACTGCAATATCCAAGGTACTAGCTAGTTTCTAGATCCCTCTCCTTGATGATGTGTTGAAGTCGATAGGAAGAGATCTGTCGAAGGAGGGCCTTAATGTACCCCCCATCAGGAATTGACACAAAACATACACCGAGAGATGTTATGAAGAGATAGAATCACCAAGTACAACTAACATGGGGATGTTCGACAAGAAAATAGATGGCCAACTCAAGCTTACTTCCTTTGAATATATATCATGATATATTGATGACCTGGCAGCATTGACTCAAGAGAACCAATAATATAGTGCAACAATGCATGAGGCACTGAAGCACTTTACATAATGATTGGAAGAGTAACCAACCATAGGATTATATGACTCATACTAATGGTATAGCTTCTACAAAAGCTAGAACCCATATGTAAGACAATGACGCAAACAAGTGCCATGTTTGAGGGAAACCTGACTTATGACTACCGCTTTTGAAAATGCGGATCAATGGTAAAAAAAAACCTCACTATTTTTTTTAGTGTCTCCTTCATGATTTTACGAGTGTTAAAAAGCGATAAAAGTATTTGAGAGTGTAGGTTTCCACAATTAGTCATTATGTTGAGCAAGATTTGTAGAAAAAACTGTGTATTATGTTTTGAAATGTCCAACGTTTCAAGTGGACACTCCACCCATCATTAGGAACAATTGAAGATTGTATAGTGGAAAAGAGTGCTATGTGATTTGTATTTAAGGAGAGAAGTAAATGATCGTTGAAGAAGAAAGAGAAAGGGAAAAAACTTAGTCGTTGAGATTAAATAAAATTAATAAGGAATTTGGGGAATATAAATATATTAAAAATAATAATAATAAATTGAAATGAAATATATTAGACATTTATAGTTGGGAGATTATGTAATGAGAAGGAAATAAAAAGTAAATAGTAAGTTCAAAGGTAAAATTGACCGAGATATTAGGAAAAGTGAATAAGAGATAGAAAATTAGAAATATTAAAGGGGGTAATTAAAAGAAATAAATTAAGTTAATAAATATATAATAAAGAGAGTAGGGAGATAGAAAATTATCATAATAATAACTGATGTAATGAGTAGGGAGAAATTAAAAAGAAAATGGTGGATTTAATAAAGAAGAGGAAACAGGTGTGAGAGAATAAAAAGGATTGAAACATAGAGGAAACTAGCCTTGAGAAGCCTGATTATTGAGGTGATAAATGGTAGGCTTCCAAGATTGGATAATTTTGTAGCCATCTTCTCGATTAAAATTATTAGGATTTTTTTCGATTTCAAGAGATTCCTGAATAAGGTGAGGGGAATAGTGAGGGTTAGAGGCTAATATTTTGGTTTGGTTGAAACAAATAATAGAATAGTTGTTATTAGTAGCATTGTTTTGATCATAATTAACTGGGAAAAAGAATAAAAATGCACTACCTCAAGGCAGACCTATCGATCATCACAACTAGAGTCACTTGTTTCTCTAAAGGGAACTTCCACTAACCAAAGAAGACTCAAGGTAGTCGAATCCATTTTTCTACAAGGACCTTGGAAAAAGAAAATTGGTAAGATTCAAAACTGGACTTCGGGCGTTCCCACAAGTATGGTTCCTCATTTGTTTGAATCATTACCTTTTGGTTTAGTGTTCCATTCCAACCTAGAAATAGGCTTCATTTTTTGTTTATATCATAATATCTCGACGAATGGGTTTTCTCACAAGAAATTATCTTAGTCAACCTTTCTTTTTAGTCAGACTTGCTAACTAGTTAAAATTTATGTTTGAAAATGGTTAATAGAGAAGTCATTTCTATCAGATGTGCCACTAATTTTATTGATGATATATCCTTACATTTGTTTTAGGCCTATGTGCATACCTCAATCATTGAATATTTATGATCACCTAAAGAGGAAGGAACATTTCGAGAAAACAAAGGATTTAGAAAATTTGACTAGATCATGGAACACGTCACTTGGGAAAATTATTCATGAACCTGGTTTAGGGACTATAATTTCAATTCTTCACACATGATTGTTTTGAACCCATTCATTTCTAAGAAATTTTGGATAAAATCAATATTATATCTCGAATGGTTTGTCCATGTCATTACAAGTGTCCAATTGATATTGTACACTTGGTTTAAACTAGTGCGGGGATGAGCATGCCACACTATAGAATAAGTTTCAGAACTTGGAGAGTTAGAGAGTGAGTGAAGATTCCACAAGCCTTGGGATGTCACAATACTAGAGAATAGTCACTAGAGAAACAACAAAGGAAGACATTTATGGTCCTTACTCCTTGAAGCACAAGGCCGCAAAGATGAGTTAACGGGATTCAGAAATTAAGATATGAGATGTAGTTTTCATCCATCCTAACATCGAAGCCTGTTTTGACAAAATGTCAGTCTTTCATAGGAATTAGTCTTTTCAAGAGACTGCAAAATTACTTTCTATGTTGGGATGCATGAACATTTTAGGTTTCTTGCAACGTTGACATTTTTGTTTTCTTTTTATAGATAATTTTATGGCTAATTGCATAACACTGCTCATCATTCATTAAAGATTTCATTTTTCTATATTATCAAGCTTCTAACAAAGTATTGTCTTTTGATTATGGATGTGAATGCAAAGTTTACTTCATAATGTTTCTTCACTTGAAGGAAATTTATTCTTCCAATTCAAGTTTGAAATCTATAAATGTGTTTGATGATATATATTAACTCCATTTGTCTTATCCATGCAACACCGTTGCATAGGAAACATGCATGAATCAACTCTCATCTCTTTCCTAGCTCATGAGTTGAACTGGAGGGCCCTATTGAAGATAAATTAGGATGATTTTGGAATATTGTGACAACAATCAGACCATAAAATAATAAATGGTTAATCAGTGTTTATTCTTGTGTGTTGGCTGGTGAGAAAATCCTATGTAAGAGGGCAACCATCCACACACTAAGCAAATACTTGCGTGAAAGGTGAAGTGTCAAAGTCCTAAAGGATAAAAATCAAAAGGGATAACTTTATTTAGCCAAGTGCAACAAATATACAAGGGAAATATAAATAGTTGGTAGTCACCCCCTATCAGGCCAAAGTAAATGAAAATAAAAAGAAAGAAAGGCCATTGCTTTCCCCATCCATCAGATGTTAAACGTATATTAAATAAACCATGAATGACTGGGAAAGAAATATTGATCAAACTAAGGGAAATGCAGATATCTTCGTCGAGGATATGGACACTCGTTGGTAGTGGAGCAAGGTCTATGATGACACGGTGACTCCATCAGGGCTATGGACATTCATGAGTAGTGAATCAACACCTGAGGGATAATATATATGCACCTAGTGAAAATTGTTTTATATATCAAACTTATATCATCCCTATGATGAAGATACCAACCTAGATTGTCGGCATAGTTTAAGGAAATAAAATTCGTCATCATTTATCATATTATCATAGTAGATGAGATGCACTATCTAGCATGCAATAATCACCAGTGATCCCACCACGATGAAACCTTTTAGGTACCTACTACATATTTATTCTAGAATGACCCTAAAATTAAGAATAAGACCCTCTACATTTCATGCTCATAGGTTAGGGAAGACTAGCAGATATTTTTTCTTCGTCTAGTGTGTCATTCATTAGAAGTCAAGAAATAAGGCCCCCTTTAGAATTTCTTGTCGTTTCATAGTGTCCTTGATCTGGAGCCCTTTGTAATTGTACATATAGGCTGGTGAGACAAATTGGTACCAAGTATAAATGTAATGAATATTTAGGTTGGTGAACCAAGGACACCTGGTTTTGGTGTTGCACGCATTAGGGTAGTGCGCAGAAAAGCATTAACAAATATAAGGTGCACACAGTCTATGTGTTGCACGCACTTGGGTAATTGTGCACTTTTCACCATGTTGTGCGTACTTGGGATAGTGCACGGGAATGAATGTTTATGTTTTGAGGCTGGAGAGCCTATGTGATTATGAGACTAGTGAGACTAGACACAGATAGGCCAACGCACCTATCCATGTAAATACAATGGTGAATATTAATATAATATTGCATCACTATGCACTGACTGACTCAAACGAAAAGAGATCGGGGGGGCTACTCCACCAGAAAAGGAAAAAGGGGATGAGTCGTAAGTCTTGGGGAATATTTTATAATATTTCCAGGAAAAGTGTACTGTCAGATATATTATTTTGTTCTAAGTTCTCGAGGATAGTGAATGGGTCACCAAGTGGCTTAAAGCTACTTTTGGAGGAGACAAGGGGCAATTCGAAGGCATGCAATATATATTGTTGGCCTTAATGTATTTTGGGCATTATTATTATTATTATTATTATTATTATTATTTTCTTAGTATTCATGTTGCAATCTCTCGTAAACGAAAGGGGGTCAAACTATATGGAAAATCCAATTATTACCTTATCTGCATGGAGAAGCTTGTAAGGAGTTGTGGGCTATAATCAAAGATATTGTCAAATATTCAGGTTTCAAACTGTGAGCAGTCTCTTTAGGTGAGAGACTGGTTTTTGTGGAGACCCGTGGGCATACTCTCTAGGTTAGAGTTTTGCTAAGTGTTATTCCATGTTGGGTTGAGAATTAATCGTTGGGCTCAGAAACTTCATGTCTGGCCTATTGCTAGTAACCTTGGGAAGGGAAGTGAGGCAGCTGAAGGAATGTTGAGAAAATAAGGGGCACACTTCCTTGGGTGTGACAGGTGTGTGGGAAATGACGAACTATGGGTTAGGTGCAACAGTGGGCACCTAGGACTTAGTAATTCTCTAGAGTTTTAAACCATAGCTTATCACTAGGAACCATTTCACCTAGTGGAATTGAGCCCCAACTCGGGGGTGACCTGTTGTTGAAATATTATGAGAAACAATGTCTATGGATGAGAGGAACATCTAAGTCAAGGACACAGTTGGTGAATTTCGTTTAAGATAAGCATTCATTATGTACTTGCCTTGGTTACTATGTGCATATTTGACTATTCTTGAAATGGGTTAATTTTTGTATGTCTTTCATATAAGTATTTGTTGTTATTTGGTTTAATATTTCTTGAACATGTAAATATGGTGGTTTTATCCTTTCATTGTAATTGTGCATGAGTATGTCAGTTGATGTTAATTTCTCATGTTAATTTTAACCTTATGATTTTGGTTATGAGTCATCAAGAACATGAGTGAGTGGTCGGGTGTGCAGGATCATAACCAGTGTGCTCCAAGAGGCTGGAACTCATGTGTGTGTGTATGGGTAAGGAATTAGACCCCACGCACAGTAATAACAGAAGTGGCACATGACACCCAGATGGTTGTGTGAACAGTTGTATTGTGGGGTCAGTATGCTGGTGCACGCAAATGTTTGATTTAATTTCGCTACTTAAGGTTGTATTAAAATAAATTGTTGCTTTCTTTGTTATAATATGGGTGGCGCGACTCAATATTGGGTTGAGCATGTTACCTTAAAGTGATATTGCACGGACTTGTGTGAAGAGTAGAAACTGCGCAGTGAAGTTTCAGAGTATCATGGTCCAATAGTAGACTAGGTACGTTATAGATTGGTATTAGAGCATAAATAAGGTGGTAATGGGAATCAATGGGAGACAGGGTACGTTACAAATTGGTATTAGAGCTATTGGTCCAACACTAGACTTTTATGGGCCAAAGATTAGTGTGAATATATGTGTGTGCTAAGAATTGGTACCGCGCAGTACAAAGTTTAGTATGTGTGAAAGACCATTGTTGTGTGGTATAGAGTTGTGATGTGCACAAAGAAAGTGATGTGCAAGTGTGTGCATTAGAGTTTGGGATGTTAAAATCATCCAATAAATCCAAGTGAAAGGATTGATAAAATGGTGCAAAGTTTTCATGTATTTGTTGCATGAAATCACCTAACGAATATTGTTGTTTGCACATTTTGTAGAATTATCAGTGATTAAGAGCAAGACAGAGTCAGTGCAGAAGTTTTAAATCATAGAATATGCACAAAAGTCTTATAGTCCTGATGATGAATTTGGAGATATGTATATTGGTTTGGGTGCCAACAGTACATAATCCAAAGAGGAGCGCATGAACTTGGTACAAACTGTAAAAATATTGTAGAAAGATGTCCAAAGATATAAGGTTGATAATGAAAGACTTATGGGAGCTAAGGTGTAGCAAGATGACTTCAATTTCAAATTGGTGTAGATCCTAGATAAAATAGAAAAGAAGATGGATAAGTAGATCAAGAAGTCGTAGGTTTCATGATGAGAAAAGAAGAGAAGAAAGAAGTGTTGGTAAGCATTCTTTCAGGAAGCGCGTAGTAGTTCAAGTCCATCTCCTGTCAGAAAGAATAAGATAAGGACTGGGGTGGATGAGATACAGGGGGGAATGAATAAGATCAAGCCTCCTACCTTTGATGGTGAGCACAATAAGGATGAATATGTGGAGACCTGGTTGTTGGGTATGAGAAAGTACTTCCAACTACATAACTATTTTGTGCAGGAAGAAGGGAGAATTGTTATGTATCAATTAAAAGGAAAGGCATCAATGTGGTGGGATTAGTACATGCAAGTGTAGTACATTGATGAGAAGAAAGTGACTTGGAGAGAGTTCAATAGGTGTTTCCAAAAGAAATACTTAACCAAGCGGTAACATGACATGAAAATGAAGGAGTTCTTCGAACTCAAGCTTGGGAACATGACGATTGATGAGTACGAAAGAATATTTTTAGAATTGATGAATTATGTGCATTTTATCAAGGATGAACAAGTGAAGATTTGGATATATTTGACTGGGTTTCCCTCATTTATCAGTGACAAGATACAGCATGATGACCCTAAAATGTTGGAAGTGACCATAAGGTGAGCTAAGTGTCTTTATGATCAACAAAGGGGAAGATTGACTCTCCAAAAGGCTTGGGAAGACAAGATGAAAATTAAGATGGAGCAAAGGAAGAAGGGATTTAAGCCACCATTTTGTTATAATATGAATGAATGTGCTCATTTTACCATTGACAATATCACTATCGTCACCCAACCATAGGCCGAAGCCACCCTCTGACCACCTTAACCTTGACAGAGAATCACTCTGAAAGCAAACCCTAGTCTAGATAGCCCAACAAAGGGTATCGCACCTTTCCCCAAAGATAGCGCACCAACAAGAGCTAATCATATGGTCCAAACCCTAACCAAGAGATAGTCCAATCCAAACGTGATCTGCTAGCTGCAACAACTCCAATGGCAACTCTCCTCCAAACTTGCACACAAAACTGGGCACTGCAGTGCGCACAAGTGTTGCTCTGCAATTCTGAGACTTTCTGCCAGAATGAAGACTGGCCTCCTGTATTTATATTAATTCTGGCTAACTTCCTGGGCTGAATTCTCATTCTGGGTATCTGTTTGTTCAATATATATTATTTCTTCTGGACGACTTCTTCTCTTGGAGGCTAATAAGCTAATACAAGTTATGTTCTTGAGTCGACGTGTCTTCTAGGGTTATTAGCCAACTCATTAGGGTTTCTTCTAGCTTCCTGAAATATTCCATTCTCGCCAGGTTTACACGTGGAGTTAAATACCTCCCGCAGCTACCATAATATCAACACTCCCTCCTAGCTAGGGAGGTATTACAGGTAATGGTCTTGAGCACAAACATACCATTCACCCGGTAGCATCAACATAGTTGTATAGACTATCTCATGACTAGATCATGAGCACCATCATCACCATCAATGTCATCAGCTGCATCATCTCTTGGAACCATACTCTATCTGAGTAATCAGACATGATGCTCACTCCACAGAGTGACATAGGAGCCATTCTTCTAATCTAGAAGAATAAATGTTCTGAACCATTTTCTGTCTAGGAAATCTTTATTCATTGATCCTCCATCTAGCTAATAATCATTTTCAACATCGTTGATAGTCTTCAAGGCAATCAGAACAATATCATTCAATAGAACACAACTGTGTCTATCCATAGTAATACATAGCTACAATCCAGTGGTACACTACCACACCAAGAAGCACACAAGTACTTTATCAAACAGTGGAACACATTCACCACAGTAGTATACATCTACTTTCTAGAGACATACAGTCTTCATAATAATCATATGATATCAACCTGCACAGAAACAATGTTATGATATAAACTGAATTATCTAGGCCATTCTTCTACTCACATCTGTGATATATGAAAAAGCATCTGCCCTCATAAAGTCAAACATCAATGATGAGCTATTTGGACTATTCTTCTCAAGCAAGGAAGAATAATTGTCCTGATTTTCTGAGCCTGGACCATTCCCCACCCTGGTCCATTCCTCCGACACTAAACAAAGTGTAACCTGGAGATAATGAGTCTGCCCTAAGGAATGTTTGTCCCTGATTGTTGAACCTAGACCATTCCCCACCTTGGGCCATTCCTCCAACACTAAAAAAAGTGCAACCTGGAGAGAATGAATCCGCCCTAAGGAATGACTGTCCAGACCATTTCCAAAGGAAATGACTGTCCTGCACCAACCTCCAAAATGGACCATTCCCCATGTTAACCACAATGGTAAATCGTTGTCTGGCGAGGCGGGCCAGTCTTCTTGAGTAACCCTCAAGAAGAGAGATTTCCCTATACCACTTTCCATGTTAAACACAATGGGAAGTCGTTGTCTATGGTACATCAGCAATTTGGACCATTTTTCGAACTGGAAAATGTCTATCTGTCAAAAATCTCAATCCACTTTCCAAACTGGAAAGAATCTGCTCATCCTGGACCATTTTTTGAACTGAAAAATGACTTTCCATCAATCAATAATACATCAGTGCTCCCTCCCAACATGGGATTCATCTCTTCCTTTTTCAATAAGGAAGTCATCTCCACAAGCTCCAGCTTGAGTACGCAAACTCTTTCATCTTGGACAGAAGCTTTACCAAAAATGTCTTCTTATTTTCTCATCTGTGGAGATATGTATTAGAAAACCACTTTCTCCTTCCTGGACTTCATCACGGATAATGTAATGCTTGATTTCAAATGTACTTCAGAATGGAACACTGGTTTTCTCTGAAGGCTTCATGTAGCTCTGATCAATAAAGTATATCATTATTGGAAAACTGGAACATATCCATGTGGCACTTCTTCTGTCATCATGAGATCTGATCTTCTGAGTAATCATCTTGGTACAATATCTATGTTATAGAAAATCTTCACCATGCATATGTTGTGCACTAGAGGTTCTCCACCAAGTTATCTTCTTCTATCTGCATACAAGGGTCTCTTTCTGGTATGCTTCAAAGTCTTGAGGTTGCTCTTCATACGCTCTTTGTACAATTTATCTAGAGAACAATATTTGCATTCATCTGATGTAGAACTCCAACCCATGGATATTACGGATGATATAAAGACTCATGTAGAGGTATGTTTGATTTATTGGAACAAGTAATCATAGTCTTCTCCCTCCATCTGGGAGAACCTCTAGTTCTGGATCTTGCAATGCTTGGATATATACATTGTTCTTCATCACAACTTTCAGTTCCTCTGCTTGATTGCTTTTATTGAGTTCATATCAAGTTGGCAATCTTGTGATTCGTAATACAGTGACTGGTTGTCCTGGCTTCTCTTTCTTTCTTGGAATCTTCATGTTCTTCTTGATGTTTTTCTTTAGCTCTTGGGTCCATGGAGTTTCTTATAAATTACATGCCCTAAAGATTTCACTTCTTCCTTTCATTATAGGATCACAGATGTGGATGGACAACCAGGAATACTTTAAGGCTTCTCTTTGAAGAAGACTTCTTCTAAGGTCAAACTGAGCATGTACTGCCTTTCATGGATGCTACCATGGATATATACTTCATCATCTTCAATGGATCATAGGATTAGCTCCCTCCTAACCCCTGCTTCATGTATGAGTGCATGTTTTTCTTTTGAAAATATATAATCTACTCCCTCCATCTAGGAGAGTCCACGCTTCCATCTGCATCCTTATTGCCTTCTGCAAAGTGTTACAAATCTTTTTCCAATTTCCTCTTGATTGTTGACTTCTTTTTGTCTTTGCTTTTTCTAAGTCTCTTCAGGATTGATTCTGATTTCGGCTTATCTTGTAATAGCTTCCACATGATTTGTTTGATGTATTTCATCCTTTCATGTGTGTTATATGACTTGTATAATTATAGAAATCCTTATCTTGTTGTTCTTCCATAAGTATAGTTCTTCTTGAAACATATTATATTCTAATAGATAGATATACAAGATATGTACAGAGTCTATGCAAACAAGATATGTACAAGTACTAAGAAGAGTATTTTTACCTTCAGAAGAAGAACTCTCTTTCATCCTGCTTAGTCTTATTTGTAGGTTCCTTTTCTTTGGCAACTGATGCTTCATGTATCTCCTTCCTTTTCGTTAGCTCGGGACAATGATTCTTGTAGTGACCATACTTTCAACAGTTGAAGCATTGTTTTTCTGAAATATCTTTCTCTTGATTTGTCTTCCTCATTGAACCAAACTTCCTTTTGTTCCTGAAGTTCTTGAATCTTATTGTGAAGGCTTGATCATCATACTTCCTTTGGGGTTTCTCTTTTGCACTGATCCTAGATTCTTCTTGAGCACAGCAAGTCCAAAGTTCTTCAAATGTAGGATACTCCTTTCTTGTGTTCATGCTTGCAGCAAATGCATCCTATGTCATAGGAAGACCATTGAGTACTATGTTTACCAATTCCTTCTCTGAAATGATCTCTTCAATAGATTGTAGTTGATCTCTTAACTGGGATATCCTCACAAAGTATGATGTTATGCTATCATCATCATTCATCTTCATGTCACGGAGCTCATTCTTTAGACTCATTATTTGTCCAATGTTTCTGACTGAGAAGGGGTTTGTTAGGGCATCGTACATCTTCTTGATGAGTCAACATGGGAGATGTAGGGTATCAAGTGGTCTTTTATAGAGTCCACTATGATACTCATGGCATTGATGTCTTCATCTTCAAACTCTCCATAACTGCAATGTTTTGCGGTTCCTTCTCTTTTCCTTCTTCAAACTTCGATTCCACGATCTTTCCTTTCACGATATATAGCACTTTATTCTTGGCAAGGATCAGGTCAATCCTTGTCTTCCACACTCTGAAGTTAGAAGCTATGTCTAACTTGTTTTCTGACTTCATAGAGTAAGTCATGGCTGCTTTGACTTGGTCAACCCTATATCTGACCAAAAATCTCAAACTTGTCATCTTGGCTTGATGAGAGTACCAGGAGATGCGCTAGGATAGGGCGCACTGATCTATCCAAAAATTAGGTCAATCCCTTCACTTAAGGTGCCTCAACGAGAGGATTAGGTTTTCTGCAACTGCACTCGCTAGTAACCCTAGCGGCAGTGTTATGGTGACTGCTCCTGCTAGAAACCCTAGCAGCAGTTCTTCAACGAGCTCAATATCCTTATGGATATGTTTCATTCCATCGGTTAGACTGAATGAAGGAGGTGTGGGCCCATAACCTATTAGAATATGAATGAATTTTCTCATTTTACCATTGACAATATCACTATTGTCACCCAACCATAGGTCAAAGCCACCCTCCGAGCACCTTAACCTTGACAGAGAATCACTCCATAAGCAAACCCTAGGCTATATAGTCAAACAAAAGGTAGCATACCTTTACCCAAGGATAGCACACCAACAAGAGCTGATCAGATATTCTAAACCCTAACCAAGAGATAGTCCAAGACAAATGTGATCTGCTAGCTGCAGCAACTACAATGGCAGCTCTCCTCCAAACTTGCACACAAAACTGGGCACTGTAGTGCGCACAAGTGTTGCTCTGCAATTCTGAGATTGTCTGCCAGCATGAAGACTGACCTTTTGTATTTATAGTAATTCTGGCTAACTGCCTAGGCTAACTTCTCATTATGGGTATCTGTTTGTTCAGTATATATTATTTCTTCTGGCTGACTTCTTCTCTTGGAGGTTAATAACCTAATACAAGTTATCTTCTTCAGTTGACATGTCTTCTATGGTTATTAGCCAACTCATTAGGGTTTCTTCTTACTTCTTGAAATATTCCATTCTCGTCACGTTTACACATGGAGGTAAATACCTCCCGTAACTACCATAATATCAACACATTTTTCATAAATACTATGCAAGGACAGATGATTCTTCAGGATCCAAGAATGTCGAAAAGTGGTACCAAATTCATGGAAAAAACTTATGTAGTGTTGGGGTTGTGGCGGAAATCATATGTGCATATATTGTCCTCAAAGAGGTGATAAAGCAAGGATTGTGAACATTGTACAACAAGTTGTGTCAGGAGAGAACATGGGTAGAAATGTGCTAAGGATTTACGCTACACTGGATAACAAGCAAGTTGAGTTCCAGTCGCACATGATCAAGGTGGAAGGTAAGATTAATGACCAAATCATTGTTATTTTAATAGACTCGGGATCTATCCATAGTTATCTACATCCTAAAATGGTGGAAAGATTCCATCTGTCGAGAAGCAAGCTTGGAAAACCTTGGTTGGTGCAGTTAGCTACAGTACCAATAAAGAAAATCAATGAGATGGTTAAGGCATGTCCATTGGAGATGAATGGACTATGCACAAAAGTTGATTTTAATATTATACCTTTCGGCTCACATGATTGTTTCATTGGTATGGATTGGTTGGATGAGAATGATGTTGTCCTGGATTATTACAATAAGGAATTTACTTTCCTAGATGAGCAAGGAAATTTGAGAATAGTTCAAGCCATTCCAAGAGATATTATGACTATCAGAGAAATTTCAGCATTGCAGTTGAAGAAAAGTTACAGGAAAGGGTGTCAAGTTTTCGCAGCGCACATGGAAGAGGCACCTAAGGATAAAGTGCCAAGTGTGGAAGACTACACAGTACTAAATGAGTATGAGGTTGTATTTAAAGAGATATCGAGATTTCCACCAAAAAGAGATATTGAATTCTCTATTAATATGATGTTGGGAGTAGCATTGATCCGGATTTTATGAGTAGAACGAAATGACTACAGATTATTAACAAGTGCTTAATAAAAAATAACAGAGATACAATAAAATTGGTTTTCTATTCAATAAGGAAATAAGTTGAAACTATAAAATGCAGTGGAAACAAGCTTATTGGAATGGTGGTGGCTTATCTCTGAGAAGAGACGTGACGGTTGTGCTCATTCACAAGAAGATGATTACAATGAGGCTCTGAAGGCCTTTTTAAAATAAACAGGAATGACAAAAACCCTAGACATCCAAAAACCTAACCCTGGGAGATGAAGTGCCAAAAGTCATGTGGGCCCCATTTGGGTAAGTTAGTACATCAACTTCCTGGGGTCGTAACTTTTGCATACGATCTTTGTTTTAGGTGTATGATAGCCCGTTGGAAAGGTATCATTGAGGAGATTCATTTTAGGGGTATTATATAAAGGAAATTCCATATTGAAAATCCATTTTCCCAAAAAACATCCTTTAGGGCCTCAAAACGGCTCTGGAAGTGAAAACTACTAAAAATAGTAAATTACCAAAATTGCCAGAAAATTGTTTTGAGCCAGTTGGAAAAGGTGGGTGGCCACAGATATCCACCTATATCAATCCTCCCTCCTTATGAAGCAATGGAATCCATTGCATTGAGGTCCCCCATCAGATGAGGAAATTTCTGTTGAATTTGGCCCCGGGTGAGCCACTTGCCTTGGTGCAGGAGTTGCCCTACTTTGACGGCTCAATAAAGCTGGATCCTTTGTTGTTGAGTGCCCTTGATCTATGTGTCCACAATCTAATCACTGGATTCTTGGTGTATGCAGTCTGGGTTGAGCTCTGTTGATGTCATTTGTTCTGCTACTTCTGAGGTATCCAATAATGGTGGGAAATAAGGGCGAAGGAGATCCACGTTGAACACTGGGTGTAGGCCAAGGAAAGGAGGAATGTTGAGCTCAAAAGAATTATCCCCCATGGCCTTGGTGATGGTGTATGACCCATAACAGAGTGGGTGAATCTTCTGATGGGGTCTTGTAAGGTGTTTTTTCTGCAAGTGCAACCAAACTTTGTCGCCCACCTGAAACTTATGTGGCGCTCAATCTTGATTGTGGCGTTCTTTGTACTTGTCATTGGACTTCTATAGGATATCCTGAACCTATTGGCGGATGTGTTGGATCTGCTCAATGAACCAGGTGGCTTTGTCAGCTTCAGTTGGAGTAGGAGATGAGTCATTCGAGGTGATCGCAAGGGGAAGTGCAACATCTATGGGACCCAATGGTTGGAATCCCAACCCTACTTGAAAGGGACTATGGCCAGTTGAGCTATGAAGGGATCTGGTGTAGCTATGTTGAACATAGGGAAGGCTCTCATCCCATGTGTGAGGGTGCTTTGAATTATACATGCGAAGGATATGCACAATCATTCGATTTACGACCTTGGTTTGGCCATCTATCTGGGGGTGGAAGGCCTTGGATTTGGTGAGCTTCGTGTCCAGCAGTGACCAAAGACTGGACCAGAATGTGTTGAGAAATCAACTATCTCAATCTGAGACAATGGTTTATGGGATTCCAAAATGTACCCAAACTCGTTCAAAGAAGAGCTTGGCAGTGGCCTCTATTGTGATGTTCTTCTTGCATGCAACCAAAATCGTCATCTTAGAAATGCGATCAACAACCACAAAAACACAGTCATTTCCCCGCTTGGTGGATGGGAGGCCCGACATGTAGTCCATTGAGATGGATTCCCATGGCCTGTCAGGAGTAGGAAGAGGGGTGTACAGACCTTGTTTCTTAGTGTTCGGATTAGCAATATTGAAGGTAGTGTAGGACCTGATATACTTGTTGACCTCATGTCAAATTTTTGGCCATTAGATATGTTTTTGTAGCATCGCCACTGTCTTTTCGACACTAAAGTGTCCTGCCACCCGACTATAGTGGGATTCCCATATCATCTTTGCTCGCTCGCTCGCTTGATGGAACACAAATATGGCCCAAACGACACAACAACCCATCTTGAAGATCAAAATTATCGACCACTGCATTTGCCCCCAACATTTGGTAGGTGGTGGTGAAGTCTGGGTCTGTCTCATAGAGTTGGGGCCATCCAAAGGTCTCATGGCCGCAAGAGTATAGCACCATGGTGAGTGTTGCGACTAGCAGTCTACTGAGGCAATCATTGACATGATTGGTGCTTCTTGTTTTATACTTGATGTTGAGGTGGAATTGATTCAAATATGTGAACCACTTTTGATGGCGGTCATTCTAAAATTTTCCTTGTGTCTGCATGAACTGCAATGACTTATGATCAATGTGAATGATCATCTCCTTCCCAAGAATGTAATGTCTCCACTTGTTGCAGGCTTTCACAATGGAGTACATTTCTTTGTTGTAAGTAGGTTACTTATGGACAGCATTTGATAGTGTCTCACTATGATAGGCCACGGGGTGGCAGTGTTGAGTGAGAGCGGCGCCCACAGCATAGTCTGAAGCATCTGTCTCGATCTCAAATGGATGTTCCAGGTCTAGTAGTGAAAGTATAGGGGCTGAGCACAAGCGCTGCTTCAAATCATCGATCGCTTATTGTTGGGACCGGCCCCACGCAAATTTCGCCTTACCACCACCCCTGGTTATTTGGCTGAGGGCCCATTCAGTATGGGAGAATCCCAACACGAACCTATAGTAGAAATTGGCAAGGCCCAAGAAGCTCCGAAGCTCAATGAGTGTGGTTGGGGTTGGCCAGTCACAGATGACTTGGATCTTGGCTGGATCCATATGTACACCATGCTGATCAATGATGTATCCTAGGTAATGGACCCTGTCCATGCCGAAAGAGAATTTTTCCAAGTTGGCTTATAGCTTGTGTTGTCACAGGGTGTGCAGAACCTGTTGAATATGCTGCAAGTGTTTGTCCCAAGTCTTATTATAAATGAGAATGTCATACAAATACACCACTACAAAAGTATTGGTGAATGGTTGTGGGATATCGTCCATCATCCTCATGAAAGTGGTTGGAGCATTTTTCAAACCAAAGGGCATGACCACCCATTCAAAAATTCCTTCCTTTGACTTGAAGGCAGTCTTCTATACATCTGTCTGTTCTATCGAGACTTGGTGGTAACCAGACTTTAGATCAATCTTACTGAAGTATTTGGCCCCCGTGAGTTGATCAAGGAGGTCGTCGATTTGGGGAATTGGATACCAGTTTCTGATTGTGATTTTATTCAGAGCCCGACAATCAATGCAGAGTCGCCAGGTTCCATGTTTCTTTTGTACCATCACGATCGGGCTCCTGCAAGGTGATGAGATGGGATGGATGTGCCCCGTGTGGAGCAGTTTTTGGATCTGTCGCTTGATCTCCTCATTCTCTAATAGAGAGAGGAAATAGACTGGCCCATTGGGTAGTGGTGTGCCTGGGGTCAAATCGATGGGTTACTTGACCTGGGAGTGCATAGGTACCCCGGTAGGTGAGGAGAATATATTTGAGTATTCTTCCATGACCTTATCTACGTGCTTCTGTTGTGTGGAGAGGTCAGTCATAGAGACCCTGGATGTGGCTATTATCTTTCACTTATTCTGAGAGTGAATCACGAAGAAGACAAAATTCCCCATCTTAGAGATGACATTCCTTCACTGCTTAGCAGAGATCAAGAAAATAGCACTAGGTGGGATTGCCTCGGGTATCCTGTACAATTTCATGTTCAAAGTAATAATAACACTACGAGGCCTAGACTCATATACAGCATGATGTTTCCATAAATAAGGTTGGCCCAAAAGAACATCACAAACTTTGAGAGGAGCAACATCACACAATACCTCATCTTTGAAGGGCTTGATGTCGTATGACAGTTGACACTGTTGGCTGACGTGGATATCGCTTCCTTGGCAGAGCCATCCAATGGTGTAGGGTTGTGGGTGCGACATTGTCGGTAAGGCTAGCCGCTTGATGACCTATGTTGAGATGAAGTTCTTCTGGCTACCGCTATCAATGATGAAGTGCAGTGGGGTGCCTTTTACCCACATCTGTGAATGGAAGAGGCGTTCTCCTTCCTCTGGCTCATCTGGTTCACCAGGCTAGAGCTTGGTGGTAGCAACGGTGGCATCGAGTTCTGCGTCAATGATCTGTCTTCCCCTTTCTGGTTATGGCTCAGAGTTAGAACCCGCATTTGATTCAAATGCTTTCATTTCGGCCACCAGTGACTACTTTGAGCGGAAGTCAACATTTTTATGCCAAGGGATCTTATGGAAGTCACACCACTTCCCGGTATCCTTCTTTGTCTTTTCGGTGTCCTTCTTTTCTTGCAGCTTGGATTGGTTGTCCTGATACTGCCCATATTTTCTCTATCCTTTGTTCTGTGAGTTGGGGCTACCCTTTCCTGTCTTTTGTTGTGCGGGGTTCCCATGGCCAAATTTTTGCATCTTTTGTTTGAGCTTCTTCCACCAACGACTGCTTTGAGCAGCAGTCAACAGTGTTATGCCAAGGGATCTTATGGAAGTTGCACCACTTCTCAGTATCTTTATTTGTCTTTCAAGTGTCCTTATTTTCTTGTGACTTGGACTGGTTGTCCTGATACTATCCATCTTTGCTCTGGCCTTTGTTTTGTGGGTTGGGGTTGCCCTTTCCTGGCTTTTGTTTTGCAGGGTTCCCATGCCCAAATTGTCACGTCTTTTGTTTGAGCTTCTGCTTGATTTTGACGGCATATCGGTATTCCGCGCCCAAGGATGAGAAGTCCAAAAATTACATTTTGGTCTAGATGTACCTATGCAGAGCACCGCGATACTTGAGCACCAGATGTCGCTCTGAATCTTTCATACCCATCTTGGTGCGCAAGGTATGGAATATATTTGTGAAGTTTGGCACTGCTTGGTCTCTTTCTTGCCACAGTGTGGTCCATTTGGTATACAAGTCATCATAACTTCCGACAGGGTAGTATTGTTCCTTAATAACATCCCTGAAGGATTCCCAGGTGGTTGTGACTGTAAATAATGAGGGTTCCTCTGTTTCCTTTTGCTCACAGAAGGTTTCCCACCAGTCTTTGACATGGGGAACGGCTTTGAGGAACGCAAAAGTAATATTTTCTCCATTCGAAAAGTTATGGACAGAAAAATACCCTTCTAGTAGATTCAACCACTTGTCTACAGTGTCTATTTCTATCTGACCTTCAAATATAGGAATATCGAAGTTTATTTGTACCTTGAAGGGGGCAGTGCCTCCGCTCGAAGAAGATGCATCACCTATTAGTAGTCGCTGAAGGATTTGCACAAAACTATCCATCATATCATTCCTTTGTTGTGTGAGGGCTTCCTCAATCAACAGTTTGAAAGGATCTCTTGTCCTATCATCTTTTCATTCTCCTACCATGAGAGGTCACTTGGGCGTGTGAGATCTTTTGTCCTCAAGAGAAACAAGCTCGAGACCCAACTCTTTGTACTCCGACCTTGTTAGGGACATGCATTAAGACGATAAGGAGAAGACCACTCTGATACCACTGATATGGATTTTATGAGCAGAACGAAATGACTACAGATTATTAACAGGTGTTTAACACAAAATAACAGAGATACAATAAAACTGGTTTTCTATTCAATAAGGAAATAAGCTGAAACTGTAAAATGTAGTGGAAACAAGCTTGTTGGAATGGTGGCGGCTTATCTCTGAGAAGAGATGTGACAGTTGCACTCATTCACAAGAAGATGATTACAATGAGGCTCTAAAGGCATTTTTACAATAAACAAGAATGCCAAAAACCCTAGACATCTAAAAACCTAACCCTAGGAGATGAAGCACCAAAAGTCATGTGGGCCCTGTTTGGGTAAGTTAGTACATCAATTTCCCGGGGTCGTAACTTTTGCATACGATCTCCGTTTTAGGTGTATGATAGCCCGTTGGAAAGGTATCATCGAGGAGATTTGTTTTAGGGGAAATATCAAAGGAACTTACATATTGCAAACTCATTTTCCCAAAAATCATCGTTTAGGGCCTCAAAACGGCTCTGGAAGTGAAAACTGCTAAAAATAGTAAATTTATAAAATTGTTAGAAAATTGTTTTGAGCCAGTTGGAAAAGATGGGTGGCCACTGATATCCACTTGGATCAATTGATATAGGTGGATCAAGCACCTCTATCCAAGACTCCTTACAGGATGAGTACGCTAGAACTAAAGGAGTTGCATATGCAACTTGAAGAGCTTCTGAAGAAGGGGTATATACGCCCAAGTGTGTCATCGTGGGGTATGCCAATTTTTTTCATGAAGAAGAAGGATGGTATGATGAGACTTTGTATAGAATTCAGTTAGTTGAAAAAACTAACAACAAAGAACAAGTATCCTTTGCCAAGGATAGATGACTTGTTTAATCAGCTAAGAGGCACGTGAATATTTTCTAAGATATATCTCAGATCTGGATATCACAAAGTGAGAATAAAAGAGGAGGACATCAGTAAGAATTCCTTCAGAACAAGGTATGGTCAATACAAGTTTACAGTGGTGCCATTTGGGTTATTGAATGCACCGATTGTTTTCATGTGTTTGATGAATGGAGTTTTCATAGAGTATTTAGATAATTTTTTCATTGTATTTTTGGATGACATTCTTATTTACTCAAAGTTTGAAGAAGAGCATGAGAAACACTTGAAGATGGTGTTGCGAGTGTTGAGGGAGCATTAGCTTTATGCAAAGTTGAGCAAGTGTTCATTTTATCGACGACGGATTCATTATTTTGGTCATATTATTTCAAAATAAGGAATAGTTGTGGACCCAATGAAGATAAAATCCATTGAAGAATGGTCGACACCAATAAATGTTGAAAAAGTGAGATCCTTTATGGGACTGGCAGGGTACTACAGAAATTTTACTGGAGGATTCTCACAGATTACGCATCCAATCACATCCTTGCAGAAGAAAGGTGTGTGATTTGAATGGACTCCAAATTGCACAAGAAGTTTCCAACACTTGAAGAATTTGTTAACAAGTGTGCCAATTTTAAGAATTGTTGATCCAGATGCAAACTTCGTTGTGTGCAAGGATGCATGCAAGGAAGGAATCGGTGGAGTCTTGAGTCAGAATGCACATGGGGTGTGCTACGGGTCAAGGAATTTGAAATAGAATGAAAGGCTATATGCTATGCATGATTTAGAGTTGGCAGTTATAGTGCATGCCTTGAATATGTGGTGGAATTATCTCATGGGAAAGAGATTTGAGCTGAGAATAGACCATTGTGATCTGAAGTATTTGTTTGGACAACCAATTTTGAATGCCAGACAAAGCAGGTGGTTAGATTTCCTCAGTGAGTATGACTTCGACATAGATCATATCAGAAGAAAAGAGAACAAGGTGGTCGGTGCACTCAGCATAAGGATGCATGAAATGTATGCTACGACCATTAGCATGTACCAAACAGATTTGCAAGACAGAATTTTAGAAGTTACGAAATCAGATCTGCGCTATATGGATATAGGTGTGAATTTATAGCAAGGTATGTCACAGCTAAATTTTGAAGGTTATGAGTTAAGAGAGGATGGGATCCTCATGTATAGATGCAGATTTTATGTGCCAAATGATCAAGAGTTGAAGAACATTATTTTGTCACAGATGCATAAGGTTCCTTATGTTGGACATCAAGGTTATCAGAAGACAATTATCGCAGTCAAGAAACAATACTTTTGGTCAGGTATGAAAAAGGAAGTCACGAATTTTATTGCAAGATGTATTGAATGTCAAAAGGTCAAGGCTAAGCATAGATATCCATCTAGATTGTTGCAACCTTTTCCCATTCGTGAGTGGAATTGGGAAATTATAATGATGGATTTTGTAACTAAGTTTCCTAGGACTGCTAAGAAACATGATTATATCATGGTGGTGGTGGACACGCTTACTAAAGCTGCCCATTTTATTCCAGTGAAGTCAACATACAAGGAAGCTGACATTGCTAAGATATACATGTATGAAGTTGCTAAGTTGCATGGTGTTTCTAAGAAAATTGTGTCTGACAGAGATTCCAAGTTCACCTCAAACTTTTGGAAAGGGTTATTCAAAGGATTTGGGACAATTTTGAATTTCAACACAGCATATCATCTTGAGTCAAATGGTCAAACTGAGAGGGTAAACTGGGTGATTGAAGATATGTTGAGGATGTATGTGATGGATAAGACATAAAAATGGGAATACTACCTTCATTTGGTAGAGTTTTCTTACACCAATGGGTATCAGACATATTTAAAGATGAGCCCATTTGAGACATTTTATGGTAGAAAGTGAAACATGCCTGTAATTTGGGATAACCCAGTAGATCGCTCAGTTGTTGGGCTAGATTTTCTACAAGAAATGGAGGAGAAGATTGTAAATATCGGGCAAAATTTAAAAGTTTTCCAAGATAGGAAGAAAAGTTGTGTAGATAAAGAAAGAACCCACGGGTAATTTAAAGTGGGTGATCACATGTTTTTGAAAGTGAAGGCCAAGCACAGTTACTTGAAGTTGGGAAAGTGTTTTGAATTAGCAACGTGCTATTGTGGGTCATTTGAAATCCTTGAAAGTATTGGTCATGTTGCTTATATGCTTGCATTGCCTGCGTCCTTATGTATTCATAATGTTTTCCATGTGTTGTTTCTTAAGAAATATGTACCTAATGTTAATCATGTCATTGATTGGAATGTGATTTAGGTGGACCCAAAAGGTGTATTTCAAGTGTGATCGGTCTGCATATTGAATCGAAAAATCAAGAAGCTCCATAATCGAGTCATGGCTCTGGTAAAGGTCCAATGGACCTAGTATGGTCCTGAGGATGCAACCTAGGAGCGTAGGAATGTTATGCGAGAAGAGTGTCCTCATCTTTTTATGATGTTTGAAAATTTTATATGTACATGTATATACGATGCACTGAGGACAGTGCATAAATAAGAGGGAGGGGATTATAGTATCCCTGACACGGATCCCTTTGTAATTGTACATATAAGCTAGTGAGTTGAATTGGTACCAAGTGTAAATGTAATGAACATTTAGGATGGTGAGCCAAGGACACATGGTTTTGGTGTTGCACACATCAGGGTAGTGCATGGAAAAGTGTTAACAAAGACAAGGTGGCACAGTATATGTGTTGTGCGAACCTAGGTAAGTGTGCACATTGCATTGTGTTGCATGTACTTGGGATAGTGCGTAAGAATGAATGTTTATGTTTTGAGGTCGAAGAGCCTATGTGATTATGAGGCTGGTTATCCTGGACATAGATAGGCCAATGCACCTATCCATGTAAATATAATCATGAATATTAATACAATATTGCACCGTTGTGCACTAACTAACTCGGATGAAAAGAGATGGGGGGCCTACTCCAAAGGAAAAGGAAAAAGGGGATGAGTCATAAGTCTTGGAGAATATTTTATAATATTTCCAGGAAAAGTGTAATGTCAGAGATATTTTTTTATCCTAAGTTCATGAGGATAGGGAACGGGTCACCAAGTGGCTTAAAGCTACTTTTGGAGGTGACAAGTGTCAAGTCGAAAGAATGCAATATATATTGCTAGCCTTAGTGTATTTTGGGCATTATTATTATTATTATTATTATTGTCTTATTATTCATGTTGCAAGCTCTCATGAGTAGAAGGGGATCATATTGTATGGAAAATCTAATTATTACCTTATCTCCACAAAGAATCGTGTAAGGAGTTGTGGGCTATAATCAGAGATATTGCCAAAGAGTCGGGTTGAAAGATCATGAGCAGTCTCTCTAGGTGAGAGAATGGTTGTTGTGGAATTGTTTTCAGACCTATGGGCATACTCTCCAAGTGAGATTTTTGTTGATATTCATTCCATGGTGCCATGATCATTAGTCATAGGGCTCGGAGACTTCATGTCTGACCTATTGTTGGAGACCACAGGAAGGGAAGTGGGGCAGACGAAGGATTTTTGAGAAGAGAATGTGCACACTTCCTTGGGTGTGTTAGGTGCATGGGGAATGAGGGAATGTGGGCTAGATGTAGCAGTGGGAACCTAGGACTGAGTAATTTTGTGGAGTTTCAGACCATATCTTGGCGCTAGGAACCCTTTCTCCCAGTGGATTTGAGCCCCAGCTTGGGGGTGACCTGTTTCTAAAATCTTATGAGCAACAACATCTATGGTTGGGAGGAACATCGAAGTCAAAGCCTGATCTGAAAATAGGGGGATAACTTGTTTTTCTATGCAAGCACCCTCTACTCCATTAAAATATAAACTTCGGGACCTTGCTCAATGTCATAGTTGTGCAAGAGAAAGTGTGTGTCAAATTTATGCATCTTTTAGGTGTTTATGTTTGAGGTCTTTGAAAGGTTAAATATGTGGTTTAAATAAATACACAACAAACATAACTTGCAGCAAATAAACCATAAAACTCACAACAATAACAAGATGATAAAGGAGTTCACCCCCAACTAGGCTACATCTCCTTGAGCCTCCATCAATGGACTAGGCTCTCTGGGTTTACTTTGTCAAAGATTCTTTACAAGATACTGCTCAACTCCAATGGATTTAATAATTGTACCATTGGGTTCAGAATACATAAAAACCCCAAAAATGACTATTGGATCTTTGAAAACGGACCATGGCTCATCCGGGCATGACCTCTTCTACATGTGGCCTTGAGCTTCCCTGAGATTCCTTGTGGAAAAAACATCTGTAAAAGCCCTCAAATGCCTCTGAAACCTATCCCAATGTGTTCATAGCATAACAATTAGTCAAAAATGACTATTCGGTCATAGAAAACAGACTTGGACTCATCTGAGCATGGCCTCCATCAATGGGGGCCCTAAGCTCCCTGGAGCTCCCTGAAACTTCAATGGTGTAAAACCTGCAAAAGAAGTCTCCAAATACCTTTGAAAGCTATACCAATGGATTTAGAACATCCAACAACCCCTAGCTGGGCTTTTTCGACACCTCATTTGGCCAAAAACTGAAGAAGTTAGGCCTCCTGCCATTTTCCTCCTTCAATCTTGTTGTCTTTGGTTCGCCAAAACGCACTCCTATGTGAGTAACCTGGCTTATGGGCGTTTCCCATGCCTAAACCTAGCACCCGTGCGCATTTCAAAACTGGTGCCAAAATGTCGCACCATTAGCAAATTTTGAGCCCCCAAGGACGAAGGTGTTGGGCGCATGGGGGACCATATGGCCACGTCCCAGCGCAATTTCAGGGCTCAGTTACAAAGTGGAATGAGCACTTGACAAGTGTCCAGCTGTGTGGGTGTTAACCATTTGAGTAGTTTTGAATCTGCATGCAAAAGCATGTGAGGCAAGGTCATATGCATGCATATATGAAACCGAGAGCTGGGGCTAAGCCCCAGTCTGAACCCCACTCCAAATATAACATGGCACGCATTTAAATCAAGATTTAAATACATATGTGTTAAGAACTACCCATGGGTGCGTCGGCTGGGCGGCCTTTGCCAAGGCTCTGCCATATGTGGAGGTCCGGAGTTTGAACCCCACAGACTCCATATTTAATTTTTAAACACCACCATGGTATTAATTTAAATAAAATATCAAAGGAATATGGTTACAAATTAATAGTGTGGTGCGTTGGTTGTTCTGTCTTTGCCAAAGCATTGCACTATGGGGGGAGGTCTGGTGTTTGATCCCCATGGACTCCATAAACTTTTAACATCTAAACTTAACATGGTGCCACGTGGCACCACCCTATTTGACAAAAAGGATGCCACGTGTCGAAATCTAATTTGACCACTCATTTGCCCAAACTGCCAACTCAGCATTGACATGTTAGCACTTGCCACGTCAGCGGTCGTACCCCTGACACGTCAGCCTATACGGACTGTACAGTCATCGTTTTTTTCCCTGTTTGGCAAATCAAACAGATCGTGATATCTCACTCATCCAATGTCCGTTTGACCCCGTTCGAAGTGTGTTGGGTTCGTGACGATGAGGGATACACACCTATTCGTTTTGAAGCGATTCTGAACACTTTCATTTTTGGGCTAAATTTTGACCATTGGTCCAGATTCTGATTAAGGCCATAGTTGGTGGCTTTCATTTAAGATAAGTGTTACTTATGTACCTGTCTTAGTTACTGTGTGCATATTTGACTATGTTTGAAATGGGTTAATTATTGTATGTGTTGCATATAAGTATTTGTTGTTATTTGGTTTAATATATCTTGAACATGTAAATATAGTGCTTTTAGCCTTTAATTGTAACTATGCATGAGTATGTCATTTGATGGTAACTTTGCCTGTTAAGTTTAACCTTATGATTTTGGTTATGAGTCATCAAGAAGAGGATTGAGTGGCCAGGTGCATAGGATTGTAATCGGTATGCTCCAAAAGGCTAGAACTCATGTGTGTGTGTGGATAAGGAATTAGACCCCATACACAGTAATAACAGAAGTGGCCCATGATGCCCAGATGGTTGTGTGCACAGTTTTATTGTGGGCTCAGTATGTTGGTGCACACAGATGTTTGATTTAATTTCATTGCTTAAGGTTGTATTAAAATAAATTGTTACTTTTGTTGTTATAAGATGGGTGGAAAAACTCAAGATTGGGTTGAGCGCGTTAAATTAAAGTGATATTAAGTGGACTTGTGTGAAGAGTAGAAACTACGCAGTGAAGTTTCAGAGTAGCATGGTCCAGTAGTAGACTGAGTATGTTACATATTAGTATTAGAGAACAAATAAGGTGGTAACAGAACTTAGTGGGAGACTGGGTACGTTGCACATTTAAAACCTTAGAATCTCTTTCTTGCAAGTTTTCAAGCTCAAACTTCATTTCCTTCACTTCCAAACTTGCTCACTAAAAAGTTTGAAGATCAACATTAGTCACGGATACACATTGTATTGATGAGGAATCACTATTATCTACCGATACAGTAGACGGGAATCATCATCATCCATCAATAAAACCTATATCAACAACAATTCCCTATTCTCGCCGACACTATAAATCATTTCAACACTTAGAATTTTTTGTGTTTCTTCTTCTCATCGGAGTTGAAAGAGATTCTGACCCCCGACACACTTGTGGTGAAACAAATTCCAACCGCTGACACACCAGCGATGATTCCCTATTTCTCAATGATACAGTTCTCATCGACGCAAAATGCATAATTTGCTTCTTCTGTTGATACATCAATGAAATATTTCCATCCATCCCTACGCCCATTAATCAGGTTCTTTTTATTTTCAATGGTTAAGTAATTTGTGTCTGAATGGATGATTGATGTTTTATTTCTTGTTAATTTTGAGCTATGTCATGTCACAGTCTTGATTAAGTATGATAATAATCTTGGTAAGTTTGTTTGCATCATAATCAACGTTCATTACATGTACCATATCTACATGCATGTTTTTCTCCTCTTGATTCTATGACTAACCCTAATCACGAAAGTGCCATTTATCATTATGTGGGTTGATTACAAAGTCTGCAAGACATGGGCTAGATTTGAATTGCTTCTCGGATGAGAATTGGTACTCCTATAGCATACTCAGTCTAAATATATATATATATATATATATATATATATATATATATATATATTATTAAAACAAAGGTTTTAATACAAAGAAATATGAAATAATTAAAGTCGATTTACCATTGACATATGTGGTTAAAGTTTAGAATGTATGTTTTAAAACATGTCAAATGATAGTAGTGTCACGTGGAAGCGGGAGGGGCCATAGCCCTTTCGAACTCCCCTTTTCTATCTCCTTAAACCCTTCCTGAACCAATGAATCGTGTAACTTGTGAATACTTCACATCGGTCAAAGAAACATGATTCTTCACCCGCTACACATAGACCATAGAAACACGATTCGAGCTCTCAAACAGTGGTCATGAAACGTGTCTGTCTTGAAACACGGTGTAAGCCCTGGCCCCCAACATAGCGGGATAACAATGCAATTTAAACCATCAACACAAGGATTAATGGAAAAGGTGGGAAACATGTTAAGGTAATGTTTTTTAAAATGGTATTTTTAGATGAGGGTGTACATGGATTTTATTATTCAATGTTTGTTTTTTTAATTTTTTCACCTTTTGAAATACTTACTCCTTGCCAAAATGTTAATCATTCACAACTTTTGTGTTTCCATATTGTTTAAAAATCTTGCTCTCTATAAAATCATAAACCTCCTCATTCTAAAACATATATCAGAGCTCACCCAAGATCTAATGAATCTAGAATTCAGATACAAGATTGAATTCAGATACAAGGAGTATAAGAGGTTGAATGCGTTAGTAAGTGCATTGAGAAACTCAAGATGTGTTGCCTCAGACTTGGGTGGGGAGCGCAACCCAACGCACTAGGCAAGACCTAGCTCCCAATTTTAATTTTTCCATAAATTTTGACTCTGAGATTCATTTTACGCATTACTTATACCATTGGAAAGGTCTCGCTAAGATTTACAACTTCTCAATGATAGGATTCAAGAGATTCCTCACCAATTTTAACAATTTTTAGGATTGAACACTGGCATGTTGTTAACGACCCAGAAGCTCAAATAACACATTATTTCAATTAATATCAGAGGGCCCAGGGACTAAACTTGGGGAAGCATATATGAAATTCTCACTTAGCTACTATTTCAATTCTATAGATTTAAGTGTATATTTTTTTAAGTGTATTCTAAGGTTTTACTCTGGAAACTCGTCTATTTTTTGATGAATGGCACCAGGTACTAGCACTGGAAGAAGATCATACTCAAAAATATGAATACATGGAGTGTGAAGGAAGCAAACTACAAAGATACATATGTTATACATCATAATAAAGAAGATATGATGGTATGCAGCGGTGCCTTTGCGAATGCGATCTGTAGCAAAGGATGATATACCACCACCAGCAGTAGAAACCGAGTAGAAGAAGAAGCTAAATGAAAGAGGAAAGAAGATGAAGTAGTAGCAGCAAATGTAGAAGCATAGAAGCAAGAGAGATCCCTAATGTCCAAATTATTCGCCAGATTGTATGAGGGAAACTAGGGCCAAAACTCATGATGGCCCACAAGCACTAAAATGACAAATTTGAAATGTTAATGTACATGATGTATGATGTCACACCCCCAAGAGTCATTCCCAAGTCCAACCTTAGAATCTCGTGGACATGCGGCACCGCAGTGGTTCTCACTTGGAAGCTTGGCTCAGCCAAGGATACTTCACCCGAACTACACCTCTTCACCTAGAGCATACCCATACTATGTTCTAGGATAAGGGTGTGTCACATCCTTACTCTATTCAACTCAATTGTATACTAATGTAGGAGCATCGCTCCACCTCAGCACGCGCTAGCTAATTAGCACGAGTGGTGCGCATTCAAGGAAGGAAGAGGCGTCGCCCTCTCATTTTTGCCTTCGAAAATCTAAATCGTGATTAAGGAAATTAATGCTGACAGGTTGGAAGAGCCAAGTTGTGCCTTCGCACAAGATGTATGTAAGGTCACCATTAAGTGGTTGACGGTAGGAGGGATCTGCATCTGATTCGGATAAGATTTCCATCATTGTAATCTGGCCATTAGACAGGCGTTTTTGAATGGTGATTAGACACCACTAGCTTAGCTTGGAGGGAAGTTCATCGAGCCCTCTTGTATAAACTCTTGTATTGTTGCCAGTAGAGCATAAGGGGAGATAATAGAGGATAGAAGAGATAAGCAATCGTAGGAGGAGGAGAATTGAGAGCCGAGACTCAATCGTAGTTCGGACTCATATATTGTGCTTATGTTGTAGATGTATGTCAGAAATCGCCTGTAGGGATAGAGATATAATCTTCTATATGTGAGTGTGTTGGATTAAGTCTAGTTCTCAAGGCTAAGTGCAAGGAGTGCGCGACAGAGGGTGGAAACTCTATGAACTGATGCAAGGAGTGCATGTCTAAACTCGCTCGAGTCARAAGAGAAGCTGCCAAGAGGGCACACCAGGATAATTCACAGACTTGGAGGGAAATTTCAAGGTGGTTGGGTACCTTGGAAAGAAATATTGTGTAGGAGGAAGCACAGTGCAGAGTTACTGAATACTCTATAATACTCTTCCAGGAGGGCATAGAGCGAGTACGAGTGAGTACAAGGGAAACACATTATGAATCATTGGAAGCATTGAGAGAACCCCAGGGTTGTTGAACACTCTGAGGAAGGAAGACTTTGCAAGAGTGCATTGACAAAGGAAAGGAGATGCCTTAATACTTTTTGAAGGGCTTAGGGAGAATCCATCAAAAAGCTTAGCCAAGCCCAAGGAGTGTGCCAAGGATACAGTAAGTTCATCTTACAAGCTCAGGAGGAAGCGCATTAATTTTCCAGGAGGGCACCAAAAAGTCCATTAAAGGACGCAGAGGAACTGAGAACCTCGAAGGTTTCAAGCCGAGCAAAATCTCCGAAGAACCAGCACAGAACTTTGCAAGGAGTGTAGAGGGAAGGTCGAGAATAGTCTAATTCTCTAGCAGAAATTGTGCTAAGTGTGCAAGAAGGTCGAGGACTTTTCGAAGTCCCAAAGACCGTTAAATCGTCCATCATCGGGAGGAGACAGGTGGCAGAAGATCAAGAGATTCGGGATTTGAATCTCCAGAAGGTTTGCCAAGAGCAAACGGGAATCTCTGTGAAGTCGTGAAGAGCAGTTTGAATCTAGACTATTGGATATGGAAGGGACGTGTGGAAGCAATCCACACCTTTCAGAGGAGTAGTACTCCAAGAGATATCGAAGGAAGATATCGAGAGACTTCCGAAGGCGGTAGTCCGAAGAGATCACAATCGTCGATCTAAAGGAGGGACGGGGACCATTCATCCTCACGCCGTTTGAGTTCGTCGATTCGGAGTTCAGGAACGTAAGAGTTGGCTGTCATGGAAAGAGTCGAAGCCCGAAGAGATTTGTGTGGTTGAGCCCTGGGACACAACCCAAGGTCATGTGATAGAAAGGGTCTAGCATAGAGAACGAGTGTCACCGCCAACTTTCTTCGAAGGGCCAAAAGAGAGAGGCGTGGGGTTAAGAGGAACTGCACTTTGAAGAAAGGAAGGACCTGTGATAGAGTTGTCGGGTTCCAGTAGGGAGTCAAAGTGTCAATCTGACTCGAGTGTTGAGAACGATCCTAGATCGAAAGGTCGTGTGGCCCCCATAGGGGGAGGGTCTATGCTAGAGTGGTATCAAAGACACAAAATTGATTTATGTAGGCAAGAGAGACAGAGTGTGGTACTCAGTGGAAATTGTTGCAAGGTGCACAGCAGATGGTAAATAACCAAGTGGGTTGTAGGTGAAGCAATATGACCGTTGGAGGTCATGAGCACGGTCGACGAGAAGTCTTCCCACAGAAAAGCAAAGAGGATATGGACAAGGAGCTCAGTGAAATATGAGCGGAGATAGAGAGGCTAGCATTTAAGATGCAGTAGGAGGCAAGAGTGCATTGGAGATATGAGTGGCCTTTGAAAAGGACAGCTAAGTGGCATGTTTGGAATTTGTTGGCTAGGAGGCAACAACAGGTGTTGAAGAGGTGGTTGAGATATGTCTAAAACCTGAATAGCAATGGAAAGAGATATGGGAAGAGTCTCGTAGGTTTCCAGGTAGGCAATACGAAGGGGTTAGTTGATCTCGTAAACTTCTAGGAGGGTAGAGGAGACATCTCAAATTTCCAAGTGGGAAAGGGAGAAGAGATGATCTCAGCTGAGAGTCCACGTCAGCAAGGGGTGTTGACAGATGGAGAGGAGGAGGAAGAAAGGCCTCATCCATATGAAGATTCATGCAGAACTACAAGTCGCGTGAATGAAGATGATGACAAGTTGGAAACTTTCATCACAGTGGAGAAGGATCAGAGGTGTGTTTTGGTTATTGGAGGAGTCGAGATATTCCTGCCAAGTAGCTTAGGAGAGGTTAGCACAGGTGTTACAGATGAAACTAGAGGACAGCAAGTTGAGACTGTCATGGAGAAAAAGGAGCAGATACTGAAGTCTGTCCCAACAGAATAGGAGCACCCAGTTGAGTTACTCACTCAGTGGGATATGGATTTAAGGGAACTAGAGGATTGGTTGGACAGTCTGGAACTAGAAGGTGGTTGCCATGAGATAGCCATGCTAGAAGAAACATGCCAGTAGGAGTTGCAGTTGGAGGAAGCTGGAATGGAACCAACCGAAGAACTGACAGGAGTTAATTTGTCAGAGGAGGTAGTTGAACAACAGCTCAGTGGTGAGACTACGGAATTGGAGTCTGTAGTCGAGTGGCCAGTCAGCGTCACAAGAGATGGAAGTAGCATGGGAGATTAGGACGATTCGCCCATAGTGCAGCAGGAAGAGTTGCATCTGAGTAGACTGCACAAGGTGAACCAGTCGATGAAGCAGATGGAAGAAGTGGGTAGAGGAGATACAGAGGCTGATGTTGCAATTAGCAGAAGAAGCGGACAACAAGGAGGAGTTGGATAGAAAGGAACCTACATGAACAGCAGGGAATATGAAGATGCAGGAGCAGCAGTAGAAGAAAAACAGAGGAGCAGGAGGACAGCTCCAGGAGAAATTTTGGGATCCAGGAGGATTTCAACAGAGCTGGAAAGCTCATGAGAAAGAGCTCATGAATTTTCATAGTTGTGGAGTATGATGCAAAAGCATCTCTCCACCACAGCATGCGCCAGTTGATTAGCACGAGTGGTGTGCATTCAAGGAAGGAAAAGGTGTCGCCCTCTCATTTTTTCCTTCGAAAATCTAAATCGTGATTAAGGAAATTAATGCTGACAGGTTGGAAGAACCAAGTTGTTCCTTCGCACAAGTTGTATGTAAGGTCGCCATTAAGTGGTTGACGGTAGGAGGGATCTACATCCGATTTGGATCAGATTTCCATCATTGTAATCTTCCAATTAGATAGTCATTTTTGAATGGTGATTAGACACCACTAGATTAGCTTGGAGGGAAGTTCATCAATCCCTCTTGTATAAACTCTTGTATTGTTGCCAGTAGAGCATAAGGGGAGATAGGAGAGGATAGAAGAGATAAGAAATCGTAGGAGGAGGAGAAATGAGAGTTGAGACTCAATTGTAGTCCAGACTCATATATTGTAATGAACATTCCACCATTAATAGAAAGTAACAGATTTTCCTGTTTGCAAATTTTCGTGTAATGGATGTTTAGTTTTGAATGTCATTCGTATGTGCTTATGTTGTAGATGTATGTTAGAAATTTTCTGTAGGGATAGAGATATAATCTTCTATCTGTGAGTGTGTTGGATTAAGTCTGGTTCTCAAGGCTAAGTGCAAGGAGTGTGTGAAAAAGGGTGGAAAATCTATGAGCCGACGCAAGGAGTGCATGTCTGAACTCGCTCGAGTTAGAAGAGAAGCTTCTAGGAGGGCACACCAAGATAATTCATAGACTCGGAGGGAAATTTCAAGGTGGTTGGGTACCTTGGAAAGAAAGACTGTGTAGGAGGAAGTACAACGCAGAGTTACTGAATACTTTGTAATACTCTTCTAGGAGGGAAAAGAGCAAGTACGAGTGTGTACAAGGGCAACACATTCTGAAGTGTTGGAAATGTTGAGAGAACCCCAGGGTTGCTGAACACTCTAAGGTAGGAAGGCTTTGCAAGAGTGCATCGACAAAGGAAAGGAGATGCCTTAAGACATTTTGAAGGGCTCAGGAAGAAGCCGTCGAAAATATTAGTCAAGCGCAAGTAGTGCGCCAATGATACAATAAGTTCATATTACAAGCTCAGGAGGAAGGGTGTTAAGTCGCCAAGAGGGCACGAGAAATTCCACTAAAGGACGCAGAGGAACTGAGAACCTCGAAAGGTTTCAAGCCGAGCAAAATCTCAGAAGAACCAGTGCAGAACTTTGCAAGGAGTGCAGAGGGAAGGTCGAGAACATTCTAAGTCTCAGGTAGAAATTGCGCTAAGTGTGCAAGAAGGTTGAGGACTTGTCAAAGTCCTGAAGACCATGAAATCGTCCATCGTCAGGAGAACACAGGTGGAAAAAGATCAGGAGATACGGGAGTTGAAGCTCCGAGAGGTTTTCCAAGAGCAAATGGGAATCTTCATGAAGTTGAGAAGAGCGGTTTGAATCCGTACCGCTGAATCTAGAAGAGAAGCGTGGAAGCGATCCACACCTTTCAGAGGAGTAGTACTCCGGAAGATATCAGAGGAAGATATCAAGAGACTCCCGAAGGTCGGAGTTCGAAGATATCTTAGCCATTGATCTAAAGGAGGGATGGGGACCATTGATCCTCGCATCATTTGAGTTTGTTGATTCGGAGTTCGAGAACGTAAGAGTTGGCTGTTGTGGAAAGAGTCAAAGCTCGAAGCCCGAATCTCTTTGTTTGGTTGAGCCCCAAGACACAACCCAAGGTCACGTGATAGAAAGGGCCTGGCACGGAGAACGAGTGTCACTGCCAACTTTCTTCAAACGGCCAAAAGAGAGAGTCGCGGGGTTAAGAGAACATTCACTTTGAAGAAAGGAAGGACCTGTGATAGATTTGTCAGGTTCCAGTAGGGAGTAGAAGATTCAATCCAACTCAAGATTTGAGAACGATCCTAGACTGGGAGGTCGCACGGCCCCCAGAGGGGGAGGGTCTGCGCCATATACTTAGACTGTAACATACTCAACCACCAACTAGGCTATGCCACTTAAAAAATTCTTGAACTCTGATACCATATTGTAGTGTCTCCATTGCCATCAATTCAACAAAATTTCTTTGATACTAATTAAAACATATAAATACTCTGCAATGCACGGTTATATACATAATCAGAATAGAAATATATATATATATATATATATATATATATATATATGCAACATAAACATCATAAACCTAGAAAAGCAAAGTCATAATTATTAATGCAACACATGATGTAACACACAATTGACACTTATATTTGATTAAACGATACCAACTGCGGGTATACCTTCCATGTTCCACCCAGCTTTAGACTGCCCTGCTCATAAATCTCAGCAGAGGATCACCCCCGAGTTGGGGATACACTCCACTTTGGTAAGGTTTCCTAACCAAGATAAAGTATCTCACTCAACAAGAAACTCAGTCACATGTAACAGTCACAGGTGACTCGATCACAAGAAACTCCCTCACAGGTGCCAATTCATACTAACAGCATACAGTCCCTCATTCCTCAAATGCTTGTCCACCCTAGAAAGTGTGCCCCTTCTCTGCTCAATAGTCCTTTGGATGCCCACTTCCCTTCCAAGGATTCAGCAACAGGCCAGACAGGAAGTCTCAGAGCCCTGTCGCTGCAATTTGGCACATCGGGAAAATAATTCCCTGCAATTATCTCACCTGGAGAGAATGCAATGTCCTGCGAGCATGACAACCTACCTCTTCAGTCCATCTCTTCTAGCTAACCAAGGTACAAGTATATGTGATAGTAACAATAGGGTCCGATGACTGTAACAGAAGGGTCATGATGATCAAATAATAGCAAAAATGTACTAAGCCCAAACTATATGAATGCATATTCCCAACTTGAAACTTTTCATGTTGAGAACTTTCTTTGGTCCACATGTCTCCCTCCTTCGAACATAGGATAAAATAATATCCATATTTTATACTTTAAGGAATATTAATATAATATTCATTTTTGGGTTTAAGCCCCCTTAACTTAGCCCCTTAACCTCAAGTAGTGTATTTTTATCCCCTCATGCTCTTTTACATGTTTGGTTTGTCGTAGTGATGTGTTTTCATTATATTTGCATGTGATTACATTTACATTCTTAGTACAAAAGTACTGGTATTTTTGCATCTAGGCTCACCAACCTCAAAAACACAATGATCACACACTAGACCAGTGTGCGTGGAACTGTTGGGATGTGTGCACTCTTCTTTTAGTGTGCCACCCTCGTGCACTTTCACAAGTGTCTGTTACAACATATCATATATACAAAAGGCTCTCTGGTCTCCAAAATCGCACAGTAAGTCGATGTGCGTTGAATCATGGAATGTGCGCATTCTTCTTTTTAGTGCACCATCATTGTGCACTTACACCAGTGCGTGATGAATAAATTAAGTTTTGCCTCTTTTAGTGTGCCATCCCCATGAAATTACACAGGTGTGCACTAAATACATTAAACTACGTGTTATATTCATTGTAAAAATGTGTGCACTCTTTTTGTACGAGATTCACGTGCACTGACTCAATGCACACATAACCAAACCAAATATCTTGTTCCTTCAACTTACCAGCTTATATGTAAATTACAGTTAAATTTAGATATACAATTGGGGTTTATCCTAGGGGTATTACATTCCCCTCCCCCTTATTTATGCACTGTCCTCAGTGCTGTATATACGCATATACAACCAAAATCTCAAAAGTCTTCAAAAATATGCAAGTATTCTTCCTGCATAGCATCCCCATGCTCCCAAGTTCCATCCTCAGTGTCGTACCAAGTCCATTGGACCTTTAATAGCCCTATGGTTCAATTTCAAATTTGCTTGATCTTCCGATCCAATATGCACATTGGATGCACTAGAAAACCGCCTTCTTGCTCCACCTGAATCACATTCCAATCAATGACATGATTACTATCAGGTACATACCTTTTAAGTAATGATATATGGTGTTGTCCCTTGGTCATGTATCAAGGAAGAAAGCAAAGATTAAAGAAGAAGAAAGACAAAGAATAAAGTGCATGGAAGGCACACAAACCAAGGAGGGTTTGAAGTGGTTAAAGAAGCAGAAAAGAAGGAGCGAGGTAAAGGAAAAGTGAGTTGTTAAAGGAGAAGATCAAGGAAGACAAAGCAGAAAAGAATATAGATCGTGGACAAATCAACAAGCAGAAGAAGATACTAATGGGTGCTTTGGAGCACCTTGCGGAGAAGAAGGAAGAACTGGTTGGTGAAGCCCTTAAAATGCATGTTATGTGGACCTAGGGTTTTGGAATTTGGGGTTTTGGACCTAGGGTTTTGACACCCAGACTTCGGTCTCGGGTTTTCTAAGAGTCATGGAATGTATAAAAAGAGGTCTTGAAAAGTTGAGAGGGGTTGGTGATATCAATATTGAGAGATAGAAGTGGATTGTTGTAGATCATTCTTGTACTTTGGATCTTCAGTTGCGTGGGAATACCAACCCTGCAGCTGGGTGCACGAGGGGAAATAAAGAGGAAGAGAGAGAAGGATCTGTAGCTAAGTGCGTAGATAGAACTGTATGTTTTCATCTATTACATCAAGAAACACAGTTATGTGGATGTAGCCTTAGGGAGAGGGTGAACCACGTAAATATTGTTTTTCTTTGTGGTTGATGTTGCATTATTTGCTATCTGTTATATTGTTATTGCATGGTTGTTCTCCCTATTATATATAGGAGGTATAAACTAACTTCGTGAAGCTAAGTATAATACTATTAATAATATCTAGGTTGTATTGTGTTGTTGTTCTGGAATCATTTTGCATTTCCTCTAGTTGTAGACACTTGTGTCCTGCAACCCCCCTATTGCTACTTTGGGTGAGAATTCATCTAATTTACAGTTGTTTCTGAAAGGGCCAGTAGTTAGGGTTTGTTGGTGCATTGTTAGATTTTAACCCTGGGTTTTCCCTTATGCCAACAAATGGTTTTGTTGTCGGGACAGGGATCTTCTTGAGGGAATGTCAAGTTGGTTTCCATCAAAGACAGAGATTTAGAAGTGGATAGAAGAACAAAAAAGGGACTTAGTCAAAGCTCAAAACAATAACCTTGACATTAGTACAGAAGACTAGTTGGGAAGGTACGTCTTTACTGATGTACAAGAGATTTTCTTTGCAGGAGTTCACAAGGAGTTGTACGAGTGGCTAGCCAGGCTAGAAGACACTCAGTTTGAGGTCAAATCTAGACCACCTGTGGTTTGGACAGCAGCGTTGATTAAGAAAGTCAAGAGATTCGATAACGTTGTGTCTAGAGTGGTGGATCTTTGGTTTGATAACACTATTGGAGGGTATATTAATGACTTTTCTATTGACAGAGTGGAATCATATAGCCAAGCAGAGATATATTTCTTCAAGGGACCTAGAGTAAAGTTTCTACACTTTTTGAAGCTGAAGATTAAAATGTTATTGCATGAGAAGAATATCTTGAAGATACAGTAATCAATTGGATTTTAAAGCTAATGTTCAAGAATTCAGACAGCAACAGTGACACAGAGGTTGGACACATGTGCAATGGGAGATCCTTCAAGAATTTTCCTCTTGCGAACCTATTTAAGCAAAGCTACGGGCCATTGGAACAAGACGAATATTTCGACGGTGGAGAAGACACAGGGCGATCAGACGAAGAGTAGTTTGTGATGGCAGAGGAAGTAGATGTTGTGGAACTTCGCCAAGAAGAACCAGAAACTTCAGGGACTGTTCCTCCTGACGAAGTAAGTATTATTACTCCTCCTATTTTTTTAATAGCATTAAGTAACCAGAGTAATCAGAGCACTCAAAGTACTATTACAAGAAGTTTAGTACATACTCGGTCAAGAACCCTAGGAAATTCCATGGCGGATGAAATGAGACTACCCATTTTCAAAGGAGATGGATCTGAGGATCTTGACCAGCACTGGTTCTTATGTGAAGTTGTATGGAGCATTAATCAAGTCACCAACGAAGTTGTTAACAGAGCTCAGTTTAGTACTACCTTGAGGGATCGCGCATCGATCTAGTATATGAAGTTTGTTTCAAGATATGTACAACCTAAACCATTGAATGAAATTAAGACTGCGTTGAGTGTGGAGTTCAATAAACCCAAGTCGGAGTCACAGTGAATTACAGAGTTGAAGAAAATCAAGCAGAAAGTGCCTGAACCTATTTGGGAATTTGATCAATGGTTTAAGACCCTGACAGACCATTTAAGTTTTCAGATTTCAGATGAACAGCATAAGGAATGGTTCATCGCTTCCCTCCTATCACACATCAAAGTTCCTCTGATGCAACAGAAGGTTGCTTCATAAGCTGAAGCATTAGATATTTCCATGAAACTCGAAGCAGCCCTTGTAGGAGAATCCAATCCAGGTATGAGTCAGATTTTGAATCAATTAACTAGTTTATCTTTACAGGTCGAAGACATGAAGAAAGATAAAGGAAAAGAGAAAAGAGAAGACATCTGGTGTATCCAATGTAAATCAGAGGTCTATGACAGATAGAAATGTCCCTTTTTTAATGAATACTTGGACTCTGGAGCCCCTAACCCTTTAAATCAGGATATTATACCATTGTGTGAAGTATGTAGAACCAGACATCGCCTTGGTGAATGCTATTATATGCATAAATATGTCCAGACACCCACCAATATTTATTGTACATTCTATAAATATGTGGGGCACGATGAGAAGGATTGTAGGGCTTATGACCTCATGCATGAAAGATCAAGGGATACATATATAATTCAAGGAGAATTGCAGAAAGAAGGGAATGTTGCGCAACTCAACTCCCCAACTTCAACCCTTGTGGTGGATTCAGAGCAAGAGGACGAGGAGAAGGCATGGGTCGAGGTCGATGTCAAATTATTTTATATAACTGCGTCGAGCCAGGATATTTGGCAACGGATTGTTAGAACCCTTGTACTACTTGAAACTATTGTAATTCATTTGACCATGTAATTGAAGACTGTCCAGTACTGTTAGCTAAACTTTAAGAAAGACGAGGTGGAAACCAGGAAGTCCAACTAATATCAGTGGAACCTCGCGGCGAGGATCCCAGAGTCGTTGTTATTACTAGAGGAGGCACTATTACAGGAGAAGCTAGGGTGACTCCAGGAAAGACTACATATGGATCAGGGATCAGAAGAGCTTTAGAGAAGATACCATTGTTTGATCCAAGGAAAGAAAAGCATATTTTTGAATAAGCAAGAAGAGAATTTGTAGGTGAATAGGATTCTTCATCTAGGGCACAACCAAAAGTAAAGGAATGTGAAATGCCTCCAGCATTTGATCAGTCTGTCCCACTCAATCAAGGAAAAGAGGTAAGCAAGCTTATATACTTCTTGTACACTTGCATCAACTTGATTAAAGATGAAAGAGTTGTGCAGGAACTACAACACATGATAAGACAGTATGAAATTAGAAGAGTAGATCCTCTGTTAAGTAGATCTGTGAATCAAGTATCTAGGAAAATGAGGACGAGCAAGGAACTACACCTCAGTGCTCATATTGGAGACCATGACGTGGAGTATGTGGTCCTCGACCTGGGATCAGAAGTAAAAGTTATGACGAAGCATACTTGGGCATTGATGGGAAAACCTAGATTTATTTACTCTCATATTAGGCTCTGGATGGCTAATCAGCAGGCAGTGAGCCCCTTTGAAAGACTAGAACATGTCCCTGTGGACATCGATGGACTGAGGACATTTGCAGATTTCGAAGTGATCAATATTGTTGATTATAGTTGTCCCTATCATGTGTTCTTAGGAATTGATTGGGCTTTCAACAATATGACTATTGTTGACCTAAAAAAGAGAAGAATGGCATTCGAGGGTAATGTCCTTGAGGTCATTACACCCCTTGATCCTGATGAAGGTCGAAGATACACAGAACCTATAAGGGAAGAAGACCATGCCTATGAGCTAGAGAACATCTATAAACTGACAGTAGGACAAAAAGATTATATTAATCCTACAACAAATGGAAATCTAAGTTGGCTAAGTGAGAGTGCATGCTCATCAAATTCAGAAGAAGCATTGGAAAATTGGCAGAACATAATGTATGAAGTCTCTATGTGGAGGTGTGCAAGATTGACCAAGGTAGTTCACTAGATTGGCACAGAAGTAAGTAATCTTCCTACATTTGATGGCTTGAATAATTTAGAGACATTTATATGTGAATTTGAAGGAATTGTACCAGTACAACAGAGGTTGTTGGCACTAGATGAAGCCTTGAAAGCAACACCATCTAGATGGTGGGGAGCTCACAAGAAGAACATTGTGGAATGGGTACAATGTCGCACCTTATTGACAGAGCACTTTTTAGACCAAGTTGAAGGTTGTGAAGTTCGATACATAGGTCAAAGTTTCCCTAAGGACCATGTGCGAAGTTGCAAGGAAACCTGGAGCATCATTCCCAAAGAACAGTGGGCACATAAATTCATTAGCACCTTAGATACTATGTTTATCAATTGGTATCTTCAAGAAGAATTGTGCTTAGCCACTACAGATTGGTATGATATGACCCAAAAATTTGTAGCTACATTCTTATTTGAAAGTCAATACCCCACAGTAGATCAGGCTTTACAAATTACAAGACAGAAGGTCTTTGAGGAAGTATCTAACCCCCCCTTCTGAACAAGAAGAAGATGAATGGACTGCGCCTTTTCAGCGGTTACAAGATTTTTATAATATTAATTCTGATGAAGATGATGATCCTAGGAATGTGAACATTTTAGAAACTGAAGGACAAAGAGATATAGAAGGGCTAGGGATTGAATTACCTTTTGTAGGGCATCCTATTAAAATTAAAAAATCTAACATTGGAACAGAACAAGCACCTAAGCTAGCAAATGTTGGAGACTATTGGGATGATGCTACTATTAGTAAGATTACAAAAATATTGCATGAGTATCAGGACTTGTTTCCAACCAAGTTCACAGACATGAAGGGCGTTAAAGGGTCCATGGGAGAAATGAAGATCCCTTTGAGAGCATATGCAAGACCTATCAAGCAGAGGCCTTACAGACTGAATTCCAAGTACAAGCAGAAAGTTAAGATTGAATTAGATAGAATGTTGGAAGCAGGAATCATAGAACCAATTGAAGAATCTAAATGGATCAACCCTATGGTAGTCCAAGATAAAAAGTCAGGAGAAATCAGAATTTGTGTAGATCTGTTGGCCCTCGATGAAGTTTTGAGGAAACCTTGGTCAGGTTTGAACACTTTTTGGACTTCGACAAGCTGGTTGAAGATGGAGCGCCCATGCAGAGCTGAGATCATGGATATCACTTATTTTGCAGGCTATGTGGACCCAGCAAGGGGTTCCTTAAGGTTTTTGTAATGGGTTATGGGATGTCGACCCATGGGTTTACCCATGATTAGGACTTTTTGTAAGGGATTGTAAAAGTATAAATAAGCAAGAATGTATGATAGAACAAGGGACTTAGGGAGACTCAGAGAGAGAAGTCTAAGTGGCTAAGTGAAAGAAGTTTTGAGTTTATTTGTGCAATAGAATGTATATGTAAGGCTCTGTGCTCGATAAAGGAGTTGGCTTTGTGCCTTGACCTAATTTTGGGGAAGGAGGATCTGGTGCTCAGTGCACATATCTCATGTCCTCTACGAAGCTTGGTTCTGTGGCTTAGTGCACAGGAGCGGATGAATGTAAGAGATTGAATAATAATAAAGAAGATGAAGCAGTTGGTGGATGTAGCCCCACACAGGGGTGAATCACGTATATCTTATGTCTTTAGCGTGCTTTGTGTTGTGTTATTCTTGTTGTTTATCTACTTGGTGCCTTTGTTATTATGTATGATAGATAGATTTGTTGTTGCTTAGTGCTTTATTTGTGTAAGAATGAGTGGATGTTAGATCTAACTTATAATTCTAAGAGCTATTGTTATATTTTTACAGTGTCGATCTATCTTAGGGTTTGTTCTGCGATGTTAATGAAGCTAATGAACTAATGCATATCATCTTCTAAGTGTTATTAAAGTACTTTGTGAAGTGTTGTTATCACAGATCTATGTCCCAGCTCGGTTACAGACACATGTGTCATGTAACCCCCCCTTCTTCTACCTCAGGTCATACTTCACCTGCTTCACAAGTGTTTCTGAAAGGTCGGTAGTTAGGTTTTTTTTGGTGCATTATTGAAGCATTGAACCCTGGGTCTGCCCCTGTGCCAACAAATGGTTCCATTTCTGGGACCTGAAACTGTGATTGTTGGGAAATAAAGTAAAGAAAAGAGAATCTTTGTGCATAGATCTGCTACTGTAGTGCGCAGTACTCTACTTGATTTGTGAAGTTTTGTGCTAAGAAAGAAACCTGATATGAAGAAAAGAGGTAAGATCTTAAAAGAGGTAAATCTTTGTGCTTTGATAAGATTAAGATAAGTGAAAAATTTTGTTTCGAAATCATGAATTTAGTTATGTTTAATAGATTCTATCCTATTCTGAAAGATAGGGCACAGTTGGAAGAAAGATTTGATATGAATAAACTTGATAGAAATGAAGAAAGATATGTTATTCCTATGCATAGAAAGAGTTTTTGGACTAATAAGTGGATGCAGGAACCTAGAAAGAATTTTTGCAGATTGCAGGTCGAGCATTGTGATCCTATTGCGCAGTATAGGAGAGGTTGGGGAACATACAAGAGAAAGAGATGATTGACACTATGTTATAGCTACAGAAGACTGGGACATATTGCTAAGGAATTCCCTAGAACATGTCCTATTTTCCTTTGTTGTTAGATTGTTGGTCATAAGGTTGAGGATGTTCGACAACACATGTATTCCAATAGAGGATGAAAACCTTCAGTAACCACTCACATAACCATATCAAAGATCAACACGCCGATGTTTTCACGTGGTAAAACCCCTACGGGGAAACATCCATGGCCCCAGCCAATGCGACCACTTGAAGCAGTTTATTAATGCAAAGTTAAAGATTACAAAGAGATTTTACAAGAGAGTTTATCACAATCGATCATCCGGAAAATGACCCTCCATGCTCTTTAAATAGATATCATGGACCAATCGAGTGTTAAGCCATGGATCAATGGTCGTTAAGATCGAGGAGAGTATGAACCGTCGGATCACTCTATGTCGAGAACATATCATGACCGTCTGATTTCCTAAATACAAATGCATTCTAAAGAAACACACTAAGAAACACACTTTTACCTAACAACACATTAGACCAAGTAGATCTTAACTAACTCCTAAGTGTCTAAATATCCTAACATCCCCCCTTAAGAAAAACTTGGGATAGGATTGAAGGATTTACAATAGTGACACAATAGGAGAAGGAAGGAGGCATTAGAGCCTATCCCCCCTTAATGACAACTTCATAAACTCCTAACATAGATCAAAGTTTGGAGAACTTCGCTTCTGTAAGATACTTTGTGGAAATGTCTGCAACTTGATCTTCTATAGGGCAAAAGAGCACTTCAATAACTTGATCATGAATGAGTTTTCTGATGAAGTGCATGCATTTCTCGATGTTATTGTTGCACTAATGTTAAAATGGGTCTTTGGCGAGCTAGATGGCACTTTGATTGTTGCACCAAAGGCTGGTCAGATGATGCTGCTCAAATCCAAACTCTAAAAGGATCTATCGAAGCCACAAGGCTTCCTGACTTGCATTTACCATTGATCGGTACTCTTCTTCTGCTGGAGAAAGTGAAATATCCTACTGTTTCTTACAGGCCCAAGTGACAGGTCCTGAACCAAGGCTAAAAACATAACCTGCAGTAGACTTCCGATCATCAGGGTCGTCGGCCCAATCTGAATCAGTGAAACCAACCAATAAAGGAGTCCTCCCTGAAATGTAATGTATCTCGAACTGAACTATACCACAGACATAGTGAAGTATCCTTTTAGCTGCTTTCCAATGGCTTTCATGGGGTGTTTGCATATATCGAGCAACAAGACCAACGGCAAAGGAAAGATCAGGATGAGTATGAGTCAAGTATAAGAGGCTACCAACTAACTGATGGTACAAGGTGGCATCAACTTTAGGAGAAGTACAGGTGGCAGTAAGCTTGAATCCAGACTGGAAGGGAGAAGGGGTTGGTTTAAAATCATCCATGTGAAAGCGATGAAGAAGGTCACAAGCATACTTGGACTGTGAAAGAAAAATTCCTTCATTGGTTTGCAAAACTTGGAGGCTAAGGAAATAGTGCAAAAAGCCTAAGCCGATCATTTCAAATTTCTTCTTAAGGATGGTTTTCACATGGTTTAAAAGTTTTGAGTCACTACCAGTAAGGATAAGGTCATCAACATAAAGGACAAGGATTATGAGATGGATTCCTACTTTCTTGGTATAGACATTAGGATCAGAATGGCATCTAGAGAATCCAGTGGCAATAAGAAAGTTGTCCATTTTGGCATACCAATCTTGGGGAGTTTGCTTTAGACTATAAAGAGATTTCTTGAGGTGATAAACAAGGCTAGAGTCATTCTGGACATATCCAGGAGGTTGTTACATGTGTATTTCTTCTTTCAAATCACCATGCAAGAAAGCAGATTTAACATCCATCTGATGGAATTCCCAGTTATGTGAGGCAGCAAGGGAAAGAACAAGGCGGATGGAATTCATTTTGGCTACAGGGGAAAAGGTTTCATTATAATCAATTCCTTCAACTTGGGAAAATAATTTGGCAACTAACTGAGCCTTGTGTCTTTCAACACTTCCATCGGATGCATACTTAGTTCTGTAGAACCATTTACATATGACAAGTTTTCTTCCTTTTGGAAGAGGTACAAGATCCCAAGTATTGTTTTCCATTAAAGAATGATACTCTTCATTCATTGTTGCATCCCAATATGGATGACCTGAATCTTATGCAAATGTCTCTAGATCGTGAGTCTCTAAAACTTGAGCCAGAAGAGAAGAGGCTTGCTAGAACTATGAATGTGTTCGATGTTGATCTGAAGGATCACCGACAAGATCACCAGCTGCTTCTCATGTTGAACGGACCCATCTAGGAAGCGGTGTAACTGGTGCTTGTTCAAGTTCAAAGGACTCATCTGGAGGAATGTCAGCAGGCGAAGGTGGATTATCATCCTCACTTTCATCATCTGAAGAAGAAACCAGAATAGGAACAGAAGAAGGCACAAACATCGAAGATGGCTCGTAGGCCGAAGAAGGCACAACCGCCGAATTACACTCGCAGACCAAGAGATTTTCATCAAATTTAACATCTCTTCTAAGAATAATTTCATTACAATGTGTTTGAAGAATTCTATAACCTTTTACATCCTTAGAATAACCAACAAATATACACTTCTCACTTTTAGGCTGCAATGCTTTCTGTTTCTCATCAGGAATGTGAGCCCATGCTATACTGCCAAATACACAGAAGTGGCTTACATCTAGTTTATTTTATTCCAAGATTCTTCCAATGTTATATTTTTAAGAGCCTTTGTGGGAGTGTGATTGACTATGTAATTTTCACAATTGATCGCTTCCGCCCAATACTTTAGACTTAATCCCTTAGATTGGATCATACAATTTGCCATTTCTTTTAATGTGTCGTTATTTCGTTCGGCAACACCATTTTGTTGTGGTGTATATGGAACAATGTGTTGCATTTGGATGCCCTATGTAGTGCAGTAACTTGTAAAATTATTGTTCACATTTTTACCTCCATTATTTGTTCTTAACTTTTGAATTTGATGTCCAGATTGCTTTTCTACAAGAGCCTTGTAGGCCAAAAACTTGTCAAAAACTTCTCTCTTAAGTTTTAAGAAGTAAACCCAAGTACGTCTAGAAAAATCATCAATGAAAGTTAAGAAACACTTGCACCCGGAAAAGGAAGGAGAATAAAGTGGACCACACAAATCAGTGTGAACAAGCTGTAAAGGGCCTGAGGCATGCCAAGAGGCATGTTTGTCAAAATTGTCCCGATGATGTTTGTCGAGAACACAACCGGCACAAACACCATCTTTGCATGAAACAAGAGGAAGACCAGTCACCATCTGTTGATTACATAGTTGTTGCAATGAGCGATAGTTTAGATGACCAAACCACTCATGCCAAAGTTTTTTCAAGTCATTGCTATGAGCAACAAAAACTGATGAAAAAGATGATGACCCAATGTTGTCAAACTTGTACAACCTTGTAATATCATCAGCAATTTCAGTTGCAAGAACATGCTTAGGATATTTTAGATCCTTTATTACAACTTGGTGAGGTGAAAACTCGACGGTTTTACCTTCACCTAAATGAGTGATTTGATATACTGATAGAAGGTTACAAGAAAGACTTGGAACACATAATACATCATTGAAATGACCATTATCTACTTGAACTGTTCCATATCCTACAACACTAAGAGATCTATCATCACCAACAAATATTTTCTTGGTGTTACATTCATTTAGAGCAGAAAATATGGCTTTATCCTTAGCCATATGATAAGATGGTCATGAATCAATAAGCCACTCATAAGAAGAAGAAGAAGTAGTAGAATTTGAATTGAAGGAGAAACCAGAAGCAGAAAGTGCATGTCCGTGAGAATAAGTAGAGTCAATACTGATGTTGTGTTTCTTCATCGCTACTTCTAAGTTTCCATCTTCTTGAAACATTTGGACTCATCATGACCATATTTATCACAAAATTTGCAATGTCTGTTAGTATTCTTACTTTTATATTTTTCTCCTTTGTCACCAGTGGGATTTGAAGCTGTCTGAGCAGGTTTGGGACCCTTATGTTGTTTGTTGTTGTAGCGAGGATGTTGCTTCTTGGGATACTTGGGTTTATCTTTCTGCTGGGTAACTAAGGATTTGTTGGAGAGACCTGCAATGTTGATCACTCCAAATTGTACAAGCTTATCTTCCTCTCGAATCAAAGAAGCACAAAAGGACTCAAGAGTGGGTTTTTCATAAGCTTATTCCACTAGATCCTCTCTCATGGCATAAAAGGTAGATACAAACACAGAATATGCATTGCCTAGCTTAGAAAGAATAAGATAGATGCAACGCTCTTCCTCCATATTTATCTTACATTCTTCACATAAAATTCTAAGTGTTTTAAACCTATATAAATAGTCTCCAATGCAAGAAAAATCATTTGGACTCAAGATCAGTATTTTATTTTCTAATTGTTGTGCTCGAATAATATTGAGTTTACCAAACACAGATTCAATCATGTTTCAAGCTTCTTTAGGGTCATCAATATCTTGAAGGTGGTACCTTAAATCAGGAGAGATGGAAATTCCGATTAGTCCACGTGCTTCGTCATTCCTATTATCCCACGTGGCTTTCTTATCAGCATCAGTGGGTTATTTTTCCTTTCCCAAGGTAATCCAGTACAAGCCTTTACTTCTTAATAAATCTTCCATATGAGATTTCCATTAGAAGTAGTTGTTGTTGGTAAGAAAGACAGTACTTGTAGAAGTCATATTAAATATGCAGATAATGTGGATTTGAGAACTGAAACTGATGATCTGGATGGAAAGAGATTGAAAATTTATGTGGTTTTAAAAAAAACGGCACTGAAAACGGACTTTCAATGTTAGAGTTATGCCCTTTTTAAAAAAGGCACAATCAGTAACTAAATGGCCACGTGATTGTGTAAGTTGCTTTATGAAGTGACCCACTTTTATAAAGAGAAGTGAGGATCACTTTTACAATGAAGTTATTTTATAACAGAAAAGATGTATGCAAAATAAATAACTCTAAAATAAAATATTAAAGCTACTTATAGTGATTCACTTTTATACTTGAAGTGAAATACACTTTACAATTTTAGCATGAACGTTATCAAAAAAGGTAACAAAAGAGAGACTTGAACTTAAGACCTCTTACTTAATAAGGCAACTTTTAACCAAATGATCTAGCAAAACATATTGTAATGTTCAGAAGGAGGATTGGGGGTGTTGTTGTTGTTGTTGTTGTTGTTGAAGACAGCCTTGGAGAGCGTGCTCAAAAAAAACTCTTTTCACACAAGAAAAAAAATTCGCTTCTCGATGACAACAAGCGTTAGATCTCGATTACCTTACCTGAAGGTAATTGAGGTGTTGTTGTTGTTGTTTTTGTTGAAGACAGCCTTGGAGAGCGTGCTCAAAAAAAACTCTTTTCACACAAGAAAAAAATTTCGCTTCTCGATGACAACAAGGGTTAGATCTCGATTACCTTACCTGGAAGATGCACCTTTTCCTATATGTTTCTGATTTTCCAAGATCACACAGGGCGCGGGGAAAAGAGAATACACAGACCTAAAAGTGTAGCAACCTGTAAATAAATAAAACCAAAATACTACTTTGCAAAAATTTTAAAGAAATTTGTATTCAAGCTTTATACCTCTGGATCTGACTGTAATGGTCATATCTTGGGCAAACAGAAACCTTTTCGAGTGAAACGAAAAGTGTTCCTGACTGAAACACTCCAAACACAATGGAACAATCCTCTCAGCCCAAAAATGTACGGAAATGATATAAAATGGAGATGAGTCAACTCAGCTTCACGATCTTGATCTGCAACAGGAGTGGGTCTTCAAATAAGCTCTGATACCATGTTCAACAACACATGTATTCCAATAGAGGACGAACACCTTCAGTAACCACTCACATAACTAGATCAAAGATCAACACACCGGTGTTTTCACGTGGTAAAACCCCTATGGGGAAACATCCATGGCCCCAGACAACGCGGCCACTTGGAGCAGTCTATTAATGCAAAGAAAAAAATTACAGAGAGATTTTACAAGAGAGTTTCTCACAATCAATCAGCCAGAAAATGACCCTCCATGCTCTTTAAATAGAGATCATGGACCAATCAGGTGTTAAGCCACGAATCAATGGTCATTAAGATCGAGGAGAGTATGAATCATCGGATCACTCTATGTCGGGAACATATCGTGACAATCAGATTTCCTAACTACAAATGCATACTAATGCATACTAAACAAACACACTAAGAAACACACTTTTACCTAATGACACATTAGACCAAGTAGATCTTAACTAAATCCTAAGTGTCTAAATATCCTAACAGAGGATTGTCCAAGAATTATTGCTAAATTTAAAAGGATGAACATGAGACAAAAAAACTATGAAGTAAGTCAAGAGAGTAAGGGCCTGTTAGGAAGCCATAAAGAGAACAGATCAGAGGAAGTCCAGACTACATTACTGCAGTTGGAAGAAATGATGGATGTTCATAAAGATGTTAGTTTACCAGAAATCTTGAAAGTAAAATCGCGCATAAGTGAAAGAATAGGAGACTTCGACATAGACTGTGTGTTGGATGAAGAAACACAAGTGAATATTATGACAGAAGACACTTGGGAAATTTTGGGAAATCCTACTATGGTACCTTCACTGGAAAGGATAGAATTGTTTAAGGGTAAGATGATAACCTTATGTGGAAGAGTTACTAACGTACCTATTATTATCCATGGAACATCGACCGAAGAGGAATTTGAAGTCATTAAGTTTGTTGAGAACAGTGCCATGTTCCCACTTTTGTTATGAAAGGCTTGGATTGAGAAAGATCAAATCAGAAGGAAAGCAGAGGAAGAAGCTATAGAAAAGAAAAAGCAATAACTAAGGGATTTCATAGCTAGAAAAATAGATCGACTAATAGAAGAACAAGAAGATAATTCGAAGCAATAGAAGGCAAGAGAATTAGTTGTCTAGGTTGAAAGAACGCAAGAAGGTTTGAAGGACCTATCCATTCAAGAAAGAAGTATATCCACCCAGGAATTAATAAGAGAAGGGATATTAACTTCGAACCCTTTGAGATCACATCAGCAGTGTGAAGTCACTACACTAGGAGAAGATAAGAATAAGAATGGAAAGAGGAATCTAGAAATAGTTAGAGAAACTTGGATTACAGGAAAGAAGGCAAGGAAGCTCAGTAAGAAGAAAGCCAAGTTGGAAAATCTACAAGAAGTTACAGAGAACAAATGGAAGAATTCGCAGGAGGCGGGTTTCCAGGATTCGAACCTCGTCGGAACAGCAGGACCGCACAGAATGGGACTTCACCCTAGCAAAGCTATATGACCATTGGAGGTGCCCCACCCATTAGAACGACGCTCTGGAATGGCTAGAAAACACATTTATGAGTGGATGGACTGCGTTTGGGATGTTGATACCACGCTATAACTGACAGATTCGCATTGATGGAAGCATGTCTGCCCATTGGAAGAATCCATTATGATGCTCACTTATTTAACCCGTCAGACGATGCACCAGGACCACTTTTTTCCACCCGTAATTATCTTAGACAAGAAGAGAATTGATAGTGTATTGAGTTGTGCTATCTGAAGCTAGACCTCACCATCCATTTTTTACCCCACCTGTCTATTCTCCTATCTGACCTATCTTTTTAAAAGTGAGAATGTCGGGCGAACCCACTGAGTTAGAGAAGTTCGTCGAGGAGGTTCTTAAGAAGTTCATGGCTGATAGAGCTATATCTGAAGGAGTACAGGCGTCGTCGACTAGAGGACTACAGGCCTCCCCTTAGACTGGACGTCATTCTGGCCGTGTTAACCCCATGATTGAGCATCGAAGTAAGCATCGCAGCGATCTGGCTAATGTGAAGGAGACCCTGTTGATCTTACCAGAGTATATCCTACCTTTGACTGGCGTGGTTAATCGCGAAAGCATCCCACGGGACTTCGAGTGCACTCTGATCACCGTGTACATCCTGAAAGGAATACGTGTTGTTGGGAGTCATTTGAGACAGATCCCACTACTAAAGAACATCGACTTTAATCTCGGAGATAGAAATAGCTATGATATTCTTACACCCCGCCGATATTTGATGAAGACAACTAGGATGAAGCCTCGCCTGGTCTCCTAGCTATGGATTAAGGAGCTGGCACAGTCCATTATACTAAATGTGATGAATATTCCCCATTTTGGCCATCACCAGGAGGTTAAGGCTTATGTTAAACTCCTCTTGTCGTGCTACCATGGCGGATACATGTGGCTCGATCGAAGGATTACTGTGGATCTGGTGTTGATCCACTTGATTAAAGGATTGAGCATGCAGGGACCCGAGCCTCAACAGTTTTACCCAGGGAATACCTTGGACCACTCCCTGGCATAGTGCATCAAGGAGGCTTATGGAAAAATCGAAAAAGGAAAGTGAGGCTACAAGGTAGCCTCTATCCAAGATGGCATAGTGCGCATCTCTTGCCAACTCATAGATGGAAAGCTCGTAAGAAAGAACCACTCCACATAGGTCACCGGGTTCATGGTGGACCTCGCAGGAAAATGTGTGGAGGGCATGCAGATGAATTGGGAGAGTTACCTCATCAATGAACTCGAGAAATACTATCAAGAAGCTCAGGATCAGGGATACAAATTCCACTTCATCTAGTTGATTGTGTTGATCGCATTTGTCACTTGGGAAATGCCTAAAGGAGCCACCTTCCCGAAGATCGAACCATCAGAGTCGTTGGCCGCTAGGTTCTCCACCTTGTGGTACACCAATGACATGTTGAAGCAATGGCAGTCCAACGATGTGTTCCATGTGTATTATCAGCAACTGAAGGTTGCCATCAAGTCATTCTCGTGCATGACACCGTGAACCCTACACTAGTACAGACCAATAGCCAAGTTTCGCGCAGATCCGCCCATGTGCCAAGAAATGACCTAGGGTTCAATGCTTCAACAGCACACCAACAAAACCCTAACTACCATCCCTTTCGGAAACACCTGCGAAGTAGGTGAAGTCTCACTCGAGGTAGAAGAAGGGGGGGTTACAAGACGCAGGTGTCTATAACTGAGTTGGGACACAGATGTGTGATAACAACACTTCACAAAGTACTTTAATAACACTTAGAAGATGATATGCATTAGTTCATTAGCTTCATTAACATCGCAGAACAAACCCTAAGATAGATCGGCGCTGTAACAATATAACCATATCACTTAGCATTATAAGTTAGATCTAACATCCACTCATTCTTAACACAAGTAAAGCACTAAGAAACAAGAGATCCATCTATCATACATAATAACAAAGGCACTAAGTAGATAAACAACAAGAATAGCATAGCACAAAGCATGCCAAAGACATAATATATATGTGGTTCACCCCTGTGTGGGGCTACATCCACCAATTGCTTCATATTCTTTATTATTCTTCAATTTGTTACATTCATCTGCTCATGTGCGCTAAGCCACAGAGCCAAGCTTCGCAAAGGAGAGGAGATCTATGCACTGAGCACCAGATCCTCCTTCCCAAAAATTAGGTCAAGGCACAGAGCCAACTCCTTTATCGAGCACAGAGCCTTACATACACATTATGTTGCACAAAGAAACTCAAAACTTCTTGCACTTAGCTACTTAGACTTTTCTCTCTAAGTATCCCTAAGTCCCCTGTTCTATCATACATTCTTCCCTATTTCTACTTTTACAATCCCTTACAAAAAGGCCTAATCATGGGTAAACCCATGGGCTGACATCCCATAACCCATTACAAAATCCCTAAGGAACCCCTTGTTGGGTCCACATAACCTGCAAAACAAGTGAGATATGTGATCTCAACTCCACCTGGGTGCTCCATCTTTGACCAGCATGTCGAAGTCCAAAAAGTGGTCAAACCTGACCAAGGTTTCCTCAAAACTTGGCTGAGGGCCAACAAGATCTAAGGAAATTGAACGATGCATGTTTACATGATCCATTTCCTACACCTTTTACTGATGAATTTCTAGATAATGTAGGTGGACAAGAGGTTTACTCATTCACAGACAGATTTTCAGGCTATCACCAGATCAAAATTGCTAAGGAGGACAAACATAAGACTACACTTGCAACAGAATGGGGTTCTTTTCAGTACATTGTGATGCCTTTTGGGTTTAATAATTCCCCATCCATCTTTTCCAGGGTGGTGGTCGAAGCATTTAAAGAATTCTTACATAAGTTCTTGGAAGCATATTTGATGACTGGACCATTTTTAGTCTATTGAAAGATCATATTGAAAGTTTGAGATTAATGTTGGATAAATGTAGGCAATGTCAGATTGCCCTAAACTTGAAGAAGTGTATTTTATTTTCACCTTTTGGAGTGTTATTAGGACACATTGTGTGTAAGCAGGGGTTGTTGGTATATCCCTCCAATATTGCTATCATTGTCGATCTAGCTCCTCCTACTTCGGTTAGATAATTGTGCACTGCATTGGGACACACTAGATATTATAGAAAGTTTATTAAAGGTTATGCATAGATAACAACACCTATGGAGAAGCTATTAAAGAAGGATAGTAAGTTTCAATGGAAAGAATAATGCCAATAGAGATTCGACACACTAAGGTAGAAAATGGTCATTGTGCCTATCTTGGTTTTTCCAGATTGGAGTAAGAAGTTCAATGTTCATGTCGATGCTTTGTCCACTGCATTAGGAGCAATCTTAGCGCAACCAAGAACATGAGATATTGACCACCCTATAGCCTTTTCTAGCAGGAATCTTTCTACATCTAAAAGAAATTATACTACCACTGAAAGAGAAGGTTTAGCTATGGTATATGCGCTACAGAAGCTTAGACACTACTTGTTGGGCGGACATTTTAAGATGTTCACTGATCATTCTGCATTGAAGTACTTAGTCAACAAGCCAGTGTTGGGGGGGAGAATATGCATATGGTTACTATTATTCCAGGAGTATGACTTTGAGATCATGGTCAAGCCAGGAAGAATGAATAAAGGACTTGATCACTTATCCAGGTTAGAACATGGCAAGGAACCTACCAGTATAGAGGATACATTGTCAGATGCACAGTTGTTGGCCATGAGAAAAGTCTATGATCACTTCACCGAAATAGTTTAGTTCCTGTCCACGGGAATGGTACCTCGCAAGTATACAGTCATTCAGAAGAAACAATTGGTAGTCCACGCTGTAGATTTTCAACTTATAGTTGGAAAGTTATATAAGATGGGACTAGATGACATCTTAAGAAGATGCCTTATGGAGGAAGAAAGTCCATTGATTCTTGCAAAAGCACATGAAGGCACCATAGGAGGACATTATGTAGGGAAAGAAATAGCACAGAAGGTTCTCAAAGATGGCCTTTGGTGGCCCACTTTACATAAGGATGCTAAGGAATACTACAGAGCCTGCGATGTATGTCAAAGAATAGGTAAGCCTTCTAAACGGATGAGATGCCTTTAGCACCTTAGTTAACTTTACAGGCATTTGAGAAATGGGCTATTGACTTTGTGGGACCTGTCAACCCAACAGGAAGGCACATAGGAGCTCGATACATTATCACTACTACAGAGTATTTGACCAGATGGGAAGAAGCAAGAGAAGTTAAGGATTGTAGTGAAGGTACAGTTGTGCGGTTCATCTTTGAGGATATCATAACCATATTTGGATGCCCGTAGATCCTTATGAGTGATCAAGGTACACACTTTATTAACAAAACTATCGAAGCACTGACTCGGGATTTTGAAGTTCACCATCAGAAGATAACTCCATACCACCCACAGGTGAATGGCACAGTCAAAGCTTTCAATAAGATATTGGAGACAACGTTGACTAATATTTGCAGTGTTAACAAAGATGATTGGGATTTAAGAATTCCAGCAGTGTTATGGGCTTATAGAACTACTTGAAAAACATTAACTACGTAGACTCCCTTTAAGTTAGTATATGGCTTGGAAGTCGTGGTACCTATGGAATACTTGGTTTCTAGTTTCATAATTGCAGCATTTACAGGCATGGATGACACCAACGTTGTTCAAGACAGGCTTGCATAGTTGGTAGAATTAGAGGAAGATAGGTTCATTGAAGGATTTCATTAGGAGGTACAAAAAGAACAAGAAAAGGCTTACCATGACAGACATATCAATAAGAAATCATTTAAGCAAGGATATTTGGTATTGTTGTATGACAGCAACTTCATGAAGCATCCAGGAAAGTTCAGGACACATTGGCTCAGACCATTCGAAGTCTCCTATGTTACAGAAGGAGGAGTTGCGTAGATGAAGACTCTTAATGGAGAATGGAAGGATGGTTTAGTAAATGGGAGCTGGTTGAAGATGTATTGTGACAACCAGCTGTCGTGTAGCTCACAATAAAAGAAAAGGAAGAAGAGTCTAGGTACCAAGTGCAGTTGAAATTGGGTACCAGACATCGAAAAGGAAGTCTGCACATGATAGGGAGGGACAGAGTAGAAATTACAGGCTACTCTGAGCAATCTGTAGTCGAAGTAATACAAAAGGTTCAACCTTGCAGTGACTCGGGATGAGTCACATGTGAGTGTTGGGGATCTCTTGTCCCTTGGTCATTTATCAAGGAAGAAAGCAAAGATTAAATAAGAATAAAGAAAAATCATGAAGTGCATGGAAGGCACACAAACTGAGGAGGGATCGAAGTGGTTAAAGAAGCAGAAAAGAAGGAGCGAGGTAAAGGAAAAGAGAGTCGTTAAAGGAGAAGATCAAGGAATAAAAAGCAGGATAGATTGTGGACAACTCAGCAAGTGGAAGAAGATACTAATGGATGCTTTGGAGCACCTCGCGGAGAATAAGGAAGAACTGGTTGGTGAAGCCCTTAAAATGCGGGTTATGTGGACCTAGGTTTTTGGCATTTAGGGTTTTGGACCTAGGGTTTTGACACCCAAGCTTCGGTCTAGGGTTGTCTAAGAGTCATGGAATGTATAAAAAGAGGTCTAGAAGAGTTGAGAGGGGTTGGTGATAGAAATATTGAGAGATAGAAGTGGCTTTTTTTAAATCATTCTTGTACTTTGGATCTTCAGCTAGGTGGGAAGACCAACCCTGCAGCTAAGTGCGCAGGGAGGGGAAATAAAGAAGAAGAGAGAGAAGGATCTGCATCTAAGTGCGCAAATAGAAATGTATGTTTTCATATATTATATCAAGAAACACAGTTCTATGGACGTAGCCCTAGGAAGAGGGTGGACCACGTAAATCTTGTTGTTCTTTGTGGTTGATGTTGCGTTATTTGTTATCTGTTATATTTTTATTGCATGGTTGTTCTCCTTATTAAATATAAGAGATATAAACTAACTTTGTGAAGCTAAGTATAAGACTATTAATAATATCTAGGTTGTATTGCATTATTGTTCTAGAATCATTTTGCATTTCCTCTGGTTGTAGACACATGTGTCCTTCAACCCCCCTATTGCTACTTCGGGTGAGACTTCATCTGCTTCGCAAGTGTCGCCGAAAGGGCCAATAGTTAGGGTTTGTTGGTGCGTTGTTAGAGTTGAACCCTCGGTCTACCCCTGTGCCAACATATGGAATACATTATGAATACACATTGATGCAGGCAAGGCCAGCATGTATGCTACAGCCCCAATACTTTCCAAGATTTCAAATGGCCCATAAAAACGAGCTACTAGCTTTGAGAAATTTCCCAACTTTAGGGAACTTATGTTGGCCTTTACTTTTAAGAACACATGGTCACCGACTTTAAATTCCCTATGTGTTCTACTCTTATCAGCATATATTTTCTTCTTGTCCTTGAAAGCCTTTAAATTATGCATTATTTTTATCATCTTTTCTTCCATTTCACTGAGTAGTTCTTGCTCAACCACTGCACGGTCTATTGGGTTATTCCAACTCACTTATGTTTCATTTTCTTCCATAAAGTGCCTCAAATGGGTTCATCTTCAGGGATGCTTGGTACCCATTGTTGTGAGAAAACTCTTCCAAGTGAAAATAATCCTCATGTTATTGCTCAATTTGTACTTATTCCAAAGGAAAGGGTTAAGGAAAGGAAAATTAGCATAACAAGAGGTTATCTTATCACTGTCACCTGAACATGATACCTCTTTCTATTTAGGGTTGATGGCCCAGAGAAGACGTCCCCGGTGACCTAAGGGTTTAAGAAGGCAAAGGTTCAAGCTTCTATAAAACTATCCCCTCTCACAAATCACATTGATCAGAAAGTCCCAGGGTTTTAACCAATGAAGTAATGAAGTATTCAGATGTACCGGCCTAGAACAAAGCAACAAGAAAAAATATTTTTTGCAAGCACAACTTGTTGTTAGTGCTTCATAAAACCATGGACTTTATCAATAAAAGCAGTAGTTGATATATGATGAAGAAAACAGATTTTATAACAGCAATGTTTATAAGATAATAACTTCACAATAAATTCCTTAAAATGATTTCACAATGACCAAGAATAATTACTCAATAATAGCAAAGTAATATCATTTGTCAGAAGCTCAATAGGTGGTGTATTAATCAACTTTTCAATTGCTTTTAGGTGCTTTTAGTGCTGCAATAGATGGTTGTAGCCTATGTTTGTAACAACAGCAAATAGGTTAGTAGATTAGTCTATTCTAGGGTTAGGAATAGTTAGTAGAGAGCTTAAGGTAATAGTTTTTAGGTCATCAATCACTCAATTGTAAGGCTTAGATCAGTGATTTTTAGGGTAAATGGAGTCTCTTTTAACAACGAAAAACTTGTAGGAACACAATGATAATAAGAGAGCTAGAGACAAGAAGTTTAGTGATTGAACTGTTGGTAGCCCAAGGCTTTGATCACTAAACCTTAGGGGGGAAATGGCCTCTAGGAAGTAGGTAACCCTAGGCCCTAGCGCTTTTCCTCCCTATTATCTCAAAGATGAAGTAGGTGATGGCTAGATGAAGAAAAATATTCTAGGGTGTTGCAATGGCAAGGCCCTTAGCAAGAAAACTTCAAGAAAATTGGTTTTCTAGCATAATCTAGTAGGTGAAAGTTATTAAGGCAAGAAAAATAACATGTGTTTTAGCCTCCTAGGGTTTTAAGCTAGAAATTTCATAATCATAGAATAAATTCAAGATAAACACGACCATAACCATTCAATGAAGAAGAATTGAATAAAATCTACTTACATTCACCAAGAATCATCTAGCAATAAGCCTAGTTGAACACTTCCACCAAGAAAAATGCTAAAATACTCCAAAAATAGCCTCTTTCAAGAAGTGTGCACTAAATTTAATCTAAGAAACCCTAATTAGGGTGCAAATTTCAGACCTCACTTAATTCTGAGTGAAAGATGATGAAAAATAAGAGTGATTTTTCCCTTATTTATATAGTTACAATGACCAAAATTAAGTCAAAAAGACTGGCATGGCCAGTTTACATGTAATATCCAATTTTTACATAAAAATGACAATTTAAACCCTAAATCAAGAAGAATAGGTGACATCATGCCCCTTTAGGGTGACGTTAGGCCTCTCTAGTGAAACTTTGTCCTAGAGGAGCAAAACGTTAGGCCTCCCAAGGCCTCTAGATCAAACCACATGTGCCACTTGGCACATAACTGCCTCCAACATGTCCATCAAATGTTGGTGACGTCAAGGCTCACAGAGGTGACGTAAAGGCTCACAGAGGTGACATCATGGGCCTTTCAAGGCCAACATCATAGTAGGAGGGTAAGACCCCCCTGGGTCCAAGCCTGCCAGGCTGTCTCTCGTGGAACTTCCTCCTCTCTCTCTAGTGCAAGCCTTTGTCATGTCTTTGCCCCTAGATGGGGTCTCAACAACCATCTGGTGGGATTTCAACCCTATGGAGGTTGGAACTAATCATCTCCCCATGTGTACCTATTTTTCAAGTGTGACCCTACAACAACAACAAGTACGCCCTCCATGGGATCATAAGTCACAGGGATCATAGCAATGCCAATCACATCTAATAATCAAGTTTTTTAAACATGTGCATAAAACCCCCCCTTTCCCAGACAAGTGCTCAAAGACATTATGCTATTCTACAATCCAAGTTTGGAGAGGACATCAGGAGGTCCTAATGGGCTAATTCTCATTGGATGTGGGATGTTTCCGGGTGAAGAAAAATCCAAGCCATGTAAGCGGATGAGGTGATGAGGGATGTTAGAGAAATGGGTGAAGTGATGACAGGGGAATGTATGGATTACATGTGGGTGCCTCTGAAGAGGGTGAGTTGCACCTTTTCATTGAAGCAAATGTCTCCAAGCCCATTCAATGCCTTTTTATCTTTTATCTTATTGCTTTTTCTTTCAAGAGACTAGTTAGGGGACACTACTCTAGCGTGGTGACCAGTGGTGACAATGTTACCCACGAGAATTTCACGGAGATGAGAAGGTTGGCTCGTGATGAGTGTTGGGTATGTGTTATATTCTTTGCATGTGTGTGTGTGGGTGTGTCAGATTCGACAACTCCGTCGAATTTTTCTATTTTTAGCGGTTTTCTAAATTAATCGTGGATTAAGGGATTAGGGTTTTGGTATCTATGGAATACTTAAAAACATTGTATATATATTGTATGGTGAATGGTGAAATAAATACAATGAAGTGTTGAAAGGTTTTCTCTTGGTTAAGGGTTTTCAGTATAAATCTATGTGTACTATGTGTATGAGCCATTGATTAATTTATGTTTTTCTTAAGAATCTATATGCATTGCTTTACTTCACAGGTTTAAAACTTACATGTGGTATTAGAACTCGTTTTTGGCTTCAGAGGGACACCTTTGTTGCTGAGGGTTTGGTTCGGTCTTAATAGATCAAGTTTATCTTGGGTTTGTGACAAACCTGGGTTTAGTGGGAGATTTTGCAATGGTGATTTGAGTGTAGAAAGAGGAATGGCGAGCTCTTCTAGAATCAAGATAGAGAAGTTCAACGGTAAAAAATTTGAGTTATGGAAGCTCAAGATGGAGGACCTCCTTGTAGATAAAGAACAATTGATCGTTGTGGATCATGGTACACATCCTACTAGTACGCAGCCTACTGGCACACAGTGGATGGGTACACAACCTACTAGTACACCACCTACCAGTATGTCGAAGGAAGATTGGGAGAAGTTGGACAGAAGAGCAAGGAGTACTATTCGACTCTGCCTGGTAGATTTTGTGTTGTTGAATGTATCGAGAGAATCTATGACCAAGGAACTATGTGATAAGTTAGGGGATTTGTATCAATCAAAGTCCCTGGTAAACAAGTTGTTTCTTCGAAAGAAGTTGTATCATTCTAGGATGGAAGATGGAGATTCTATGACAGAACATCTAAATGCCTTTAATACTCTGATAAGTCAACTTGTCTCTGTTAATATTACCATTGTAGAAGAAGATAAGTGTATTACTTTGTTATGTTCTTCGCCAGACTCTTGGGATAATCTGGTTGTAGCAATTGGTAGTACCACTCAATCTACATTAAAGTATGAGGATGTAGTTGCATCCTTGTTATCTAAAGAGATGAGGCGGAAAAGCATGGATGGTCATAGCACAGATGCTTTATCTATAAGAGGTCGTACCCAAGACAGGAATCCTGGTAATTCTTCGGGGGGGAGATCTAAATCTATAGGTAGATCTAAGTCTCTAGGAAAATCTTTGAGGAAATGCTCGAAGTGTTGTAAAACAGGGCATTATAAGAAAGATTGCAAGTCTAATAAAGTTGATAAACTAAAGGAATCTGATAGTACATCTTCCACGAAAGTGAAAACCTCCATTGAATAAGGAGGTGATGTTTACCTGGCATCTACAGGTACACATGCAGACCGTGACGTATGGTTGATCGACTCAGGTGTGTCATACCATATGACCCCTCACAAGGAGTGGTTCTCTGAATATGAAAAATACGATGGTGGTGATGTATTCCTAGGAGATGACTCGACAATAAAAATCATGGAACGTGGAAGGGTTAAGTTGATGCTAAAAGATGGAAGGATTAGAACTCTCCCTGGAGTTCTGTACATTCCAAAACTAGCCAGGATCCTAATATCTATAAGCAAGTTGGATGATGCAGGAGTGGATATTGTATTTGGAAAGGGCACTTGCAAGATGGTACAAGGAGCATGTAGAAATTTTAATACAAACTATGTATTGCCTGGATTCTCCTGATCCAACAATTCAAGAAGAAAGATCAATTGCACATAACATAGATGTTTTACCGGGAAATCATGAAGCTAAAAACCCCACTATAATATATTATGTATATCATGGATCATGAAACAATATCATACAAAACTCTAATCCAAGAGATCTCAGTAAAATATACAATCGTCTCACACTATCATACAAAAATCAGCAAATACATGTGCCAATTCTCTGCCTCCAGATAGCCTGCCTCCTCTGCGCAATCCCTGCAATGGAAAACCTGCAAATGATTTGAATTCCTCTTGCCTAGGCTACGCATTTCTCATGGGCACATCCGTTGTGTGTGTCATTGCATGAGTGCACTCACTAATGTCACAATTGATAGTCAAACTGTCCCTTTCACCTGTTATCTCAACTGGGTCTCCACTGGATTTGACATGCATGTAGTTAATAGTGGTAAATCTTCAGTTGCATGTGACAACACTGATTGTGAATTAATTAATAATTAACTCACTAATCTCTCACTAGTGTAAGTTCAGTTACAACTAGTACAACTGAGCTTAACTCACTTAACTGAGTTAAACTACTTTCAAACTCACAGAACTACACATATAACTCTGTTACAACTTCAAATCATTCAGTTACAACTAATTTGACTTGCATGTCCCACCAGTCAACCTTTGAAATCGAATTTCCTATAGCTAATTGATTTTCCACTTTAGTTAGCTATTTCCAAGTGCTCATTGAGAATAGATTAATATTTATTGTCCAACTATTATTAAGGGATAATAATAGTTGACATACATCTATAAATATAATTCGCTCACCATCTATAAATAGAATTTTCTCATCATCTAAAAATAGACTTCCACCTAAAAATAGCCTGAGGCTCCATCCTAGTGTAGGTGCATAATTTTCACTAGGATATTCTTGTTGAATCTCAACACTCCCTCTCAACAAGAAAGGGATTATCCTTCACCCCGTTCCTATCTCTATGGTATTCGAATTTTCTCCTGGTGAGCACCTTCGTCAAAATGTTTGCATCTTGATCTTCCGTAGGAATGTACTTAAGAAGCATGATCTTTCGTTGCACATAATCTCTGATATGATGATACCGGATATCTATATGCTTATATCTATCATGAAAAACAAGATTAATCGAGAGTTTAATGCAACTCTGATTATCACAATGAATCATTTTCAGATCTAAATGAGAACCAAACAAACCAACCAAGATCTTTCTCATCCAGATAGCCTCACATGCAGCTTGACTCGCTACCATGTATTCTGATTCCGCTAAACTGAGTGCCACGGATCTTTGTTTTGTGTTGTACCAAGAAACAGTTGTAGATCTGATACTAAAGATCCCCCCTGATGTGCTTTTTATGTCCGTTGGGCTACCTGCCCAATCTACATCTATGAAGCCATGCAACTTCACCTCATTTGTCTATTTGTACCATAATCCATACTCAGATGTGCCCCTCAGGTATCTCAGGACATGCTTTCCCACCTTCCAAAAGAGCTTGGTAGGCTTAACCATTGCTTGACTCAGTTGGTTAACCGCATAGCAAATGTCTCGTCTCGTGTTCACTAGATACATTAGCGAACCCACTAACTTTCGATAGACAGTAGCATCCACTACCTCTCCAAAAGCAGCATCCTCTTTCCTCCAGTTTCCCGGAAGAGGAGTATCCATGGGTTTGTATCCCTCCATGTGAAACTTACCCAGTATCTCCCTTGCATACTTTCCTTGAGACACAAAAAGTTCACCATCTCGCTGCCATATTTCCAATCCAAGGAAATAATGAAGGAGGCCCAAATCCTTCATCTCGAACTCCTTTGCAAGGTCCTCCTTGCATGAGTGTATCAATTGCTCATCACCATTCAATATTAAATCATCAACATAAAGAACAATGATTAAAATCTTACCCTCCACCACAATTTGGTATAGGTTTTCATCCGCTTCACTTTTGGTGAAGCACAGTCCAGTGAAATAACTGTCTATCCAAGTGTACCAAGCACGGGGTGCTTGCTTCAGCCCATACACCGCTCTCTTGAGTCTGCACACATGTGACTCCCTATCAAAGATCTCAAAACCTTTTGGCTTCTCAATGTACACTTCTTCCTCAATGATCCCATTGAGAAACGCATTTTTTACATCCATCTGATGAATGTGCCAGCCCATCTGCATTGAGAGTGCAAAGATGGATCTTATGGAAGAGTACCTTGCAACAAGTGCAAAGGTATCATCATTATATATCCCCTCAATCTGTGAGAATCCTTGGGACACAAACCTGGACTTGTATTTCTCCACACTCCCATCAACAGCTTGCTTTACCTTGTAGATCCATTTCGAACCTACCACTGATTTGTCGACCGGTCTTGGGACAATTTCCCATGCACTGTTTTTTACAATAGAGTCATATTCCTCCACCATAGAATCAACCCAAGTGGGATCTTGCACTGCTTCCTAAAATGAACATGGCTTAGTCACAATACATTTTCTCATGAGAGCCATGTATCCAGTAAATCGATCATGAGATTGTTTCTGTCTGCGCTATGAAGTAGGGGCTCCTACATTCTGTGCAGCATCTAGTCTCAATCTATCAGCTTCCTTAGTGCGCTTTTTGCCATTTCTGATGGATGGATCTGCATGAGTGGCTTCCTCCACTCCATGAACCTCCCCATGTGTCTGATCCACATCTTGAGACTCATCTTTGGGAACCATCGTTCCTCCTATGCATGCAAGTCTATCTCCATCTCAAGCGACAACCGCATGGATTTCCCCTCATTGAATTTTATATCCCATCGCATAATAGTCATCTTACTATTAGGAAAATACACACGATAATTATGGGGTGTTTCTGTGTACCCCACAAATATCCCAACTTCAGCAGTCGACTCCATCTTCTTCCTGGCGTTCTTGGTCACATGCACATAAACAGATGAGCCAAAAATATTAAAATGAGAAACATTAGGTTTCTTACCAGTGAAAGATTCTTCAGGTGTACTCATGCCAAGTACTCTATGAGGACAACGGTTTTGCACATAAACTGCAGTGTTGCATGCTTCCGCCCACAAATGCATTGGTAGTCCCTAATCATGCAACATCGCTCATGTTGCACCCACGATCGTTTTGTTCTTCTTCTTCGCAACCCCATTTTTCTGTGGGTTATGAGGTGCTATGAGTTCTCTTCAAATTCCTTCTTTGCTGCAGAAGTCTTTGAATTCGTTAGAGATGTATTCTCCACCATTATCGCTCCTCAGAGCCTTCACTTGCTTCCCCAACTCTTTATCCACCAATGCTTTAAACTCATAGAACTTTGAGAATGTTTGATCCTTCTTCTGCATGAAGAAGATCTAGCATTTATGAGAAAATTCATCAACAAAAATAACATAATACTTATGTTTTGTTGTTGAAGCAACTGAGAATGGTCCACACACGTCTGTGTGAATTCTCTCGGGAATCACCGAAGCACGATTCTCCTTTTCATGAAAGGTGGACTTTACATACTTCCCCATGGTGCAACCCTTGCACTGATCTAACTGAGCAAGTGTTCCCATTGGAATTCCAGTAGATATTTGTTGCATGATCTTCAAGGCTCCATGATGAAGATGGCCCAATCGTCTGTGCCATAATTCACCCTCATCCCGGCTCACCACTTTTTATGACTTGACCATCATGGCAACGCAGCCATCTACCTCCAGCATGTAGAGACTCTTAACTCGAATCCCTATCCTCTTGACTTGACCCGTTGTTTTATGTCACAGAAAATATTTTCCACCACTGAAAACAACGTCATAGCCTCTATCCTCCAACATTGCGACTGAGACCAGGTTTTTCTTCAGACCTAGAACATGCATAACATTTTTCAATTGAAATGGTTTACCTGACTCCCTCTGAAAGGTAATGGTACCAATACCAGTCGCATTGTATCGTCCATCGTCTCCCATCTCTATATGCATTTTGAGATCTCTCTCCTCCAAGTCACTAAAAAACTCCTTATCTCTCGTCATGTGGAAGGAAGCGTCGCTATCCAAATACCACACAGATCCCAATGTACTTGAATCTATGCATGCGATCAAGGAGAATTCAAGTTCAAATTGTGAGGAAAGGGCCTCACCAGTTGCAGCTCCAACAACCTTCTTGTTCTTGTTCTTCTGGGGACAGTTAGTAGCAAGATGCCCATGTTCGTGATAGTGAAAACACTTCACTTTGGACAAATCCATCTTCTTGCCTTTAGACTCAGATTTTGAATAGAATTTATTCCCCTTCCCTTTCCTTGCCTTGGCATCCAAAGCACAATCCTCTTCATCATCATGCTTTGATGAAGAGCCATCTATGGTGTTCTGCCTGAAATCCTCCTACACTAGATCCGACCATAGTCATTCCCAATTTGGCAATTTTTCCCTTCCATTGACAGAGTCTTGATAACTGTGCCAACTCTTGGAAAGTCCTAGGAGAGCCAAGCTCACTAAATCATCATCGGCGACTTTTATTCCCACACTCCCCAACTCATCCCGACATTGGAAAAACATCATGAGATATTTTGGAATGGAGTCACGCTTCTCCATCTTGATCTTCCTAAGTTTATCTTTGAGCGCCAATTTCCTATGGTCACTGTTGTTTTGGAATAGATCCGTCAAAACCTTCCACATTGCATGTGGTGTGGATTTCCCATGGAGTCTTGAGACAATGTGGTCTCGTACTCCCTCCAACAGAATCATGCTCGCCTTTGCCACTTTATTTTTCCATGCATCAAGATTTGCATCATCTGGCTTAGGAACATATTTGTCAATGAACTCCTTCAAGCCATTGTCTTCGAGTACTGGCTCCATCCTGCCCTTCCAAGAAATGTAGTTTGAGTTTCCCTCGAGTGCATACTCTAACCTCAAGCCATTGAAATCCATTTCGATATTGAATCAACATGTAGCGTCAAGAAATTCTTTCTACAAATTCAAATTCTATCCAGTCACAAACTCATCTTCTGCAATCTTCTGCGCTCTGATACCATGTAGAAATTTTAATACAAATTATGTATTGTCTGGATTCTCCTGATCTAACAATTATATGCCACTATTAAATACAAAATCACTTCTACAAATATTCTTGTGGAATTTAAAACACGATCGCCAATTGCAATATCAAGAAGAAAGATCAATCGCACATAACACAGATGTTTTACTGGGAAAGCATAAAGCTAAAAATCCCACTATCATATATTATGTATATCATGGAGCATGAAACAATCTCATACAAAAATCTAATCCAAGAGCTCTCAATACAATATACAATTGTCTCACACAGTCATACAAAAATCAGCAAATACATGTGCCAATTCTCTGCCTCCAGATAGCCTGCCTCCTCTGCACAATCCCTGCAATGGAAAACCTGCAAATGATTTGAATTCCTCTTTCCTAAGATGCACATTGCTCATGGGCACATCCACTATGTGTGTGATTGCATGAGTGCACTCACTAATGTCACAACTGATAGTCAAACTGTCCCTTTCACCTGTTATCTCAACTGGGTCTCCACTGGATCTGACATGCATGTAGTTAACAGTGGTAAATCTTCAATTGCAGGTGAGACCACTGATTGTGAATTAACTACTAATTAATTCACCAATCTCTCACTAATGTTAGTTCAGTTACAACTAGTACAACTGAGCTTAACTCACTTAACTGAGCTAAACTACTTTACAACTCACATAACTACACATATAACTCTGTTACAACTTCGAATCACTCAGTTACAACTAATTCGACTTGCATGTCCCACCAGTCAACCTTTTAAATCAAATTTATTATAGCTAACTTATTTTCCACTTCAGTTAACTATTTGCAAGTGCTCATTGAGAATAGATTAATATTTATTGTCCAACTATTATTAAGGGATAATAATAGTCGACATACATCTATAAATAGAATTCACTCACCATCTATAAATAGACATCATCTATAAATAGAATTTTCTCATCATCTAAAAATAGACTTCCACCTAAAAATAGCCTCAGGCTCCATCCTAGTGTAGGTGCATAGTTTTCACTAGGATCTTCTTGTTGAATCTCAACATAGCAATGGTGTTGATGAGGGGAGTTCTGTGTGGAACTTTGTACAAGTTGTTGGGAAGAACTTATAGTAATGGGTGTAACAATTATGTTTTCCATGAGTAGAGAAATGAAGGGGGCAAGACCAATACTGTCCCAGAAAAGAAGACCATGTTGTGGCATCAAAGACTGGGGCATATTGGAGAAAAGGGCCTTCAAACACTACACGGTAAAGGTATGGTTGAAAGTATGTCTAATTGCACTCTGGCTTTCGATTTCTGTGAACATTGCATATATGGTAAACAGAATTGAGTAATATTCTCATCTGGTGCTACAAGAGCAAAGGGAATCTTAGAGTTGATACATAGTGATGTGTTTGGACCTATTCATGTTCCATCCCTAGGTAAATCTGTGTATTATTTTTCATTCATAGATGATTTCTCAAGGAACACATGGATTTATTTTCTTAGAAATATATCTAAGGTATTTGATAAATTTAAAGATTTTAAGGCTCTGGTAGAAAATCAGACAGAGAAGAAAATAAAGGTATTGAGGACAGATAATGGTGGATAATTCTAGGGAAATCAATTCGAAGAATTCTGTAAGAAGTGTGGTATAGCAAGGCAGAAGACTACTCCATACACACCTCAGCATAATGGAGTTGTAGAAAGGATGAACAAGACATTGATGGAAAAAGCAAGGACCATGCTCAGTGGTGTCGATGTAGGATAGGAATTCTAGGCAGAGGCAGTGGGTACAGCATGTTACCTGGTCAATCGATCACATTCATCAGCTTTGGATGATAAAACTCCACATGAGGTATGGATTGGAAAGAAACCCTCTCTTCAACATCTTGGAGTGTTTGGTTGTGATGCTTATGTACATGCTCCAAAGGAAAATAGGATTAAGCTGGATAAAATGGCTAAAAAGTGTATCTTTATTGGTTATAAAGATGGTGTGAAAGGTTATAAGCTTTGGAACCCATAAACCAAGAAGACTGTTTACAGTCGAGATGTTGTTTTCAGAGAGGTAAAAGATTTTTCCAAACAGGAATTCCTACCAAGGCCAGAAAAACCTAAGAAAATAGAGTTGGATTTGGATGATGCAAAATATGAATCATCTGAAGAAGATGAAGATGAAGAAGAAGAACCTCATACCCCAGTATTGAGGATATCAGTGAGGGAAAGAAGGCAACCCGAAAGGTATAGTCCACCTGATTTTCGTTCTAATTTTTCTTTATCTATTATTGATGATGATCCCAAAACTATCAGGGAAGAAATGAATTCAGAGGATAGTAAACTATGGAAGAAGGCCATGGTTGAAGAAATGGATGCCTTGGATAAGAATGAGGCATGGGATATAGTTGAGTTTCCAGCTGGAAGAAAATCTGTTGGTAGAAAATGGTTGTTTAAGAAGAAGTTTAATGCAGAAGGTAAAGTGGATAAATACAAATCCCTGTTAGTATCAAAAGGTTATTCCCGGGTAGAGGGAATTGAATTGGTAATATTTTTCTCCTGTTGCCAAGTTAACATCTATTAGATTTTTTTTATCTATTGCTACTGCTTTTGATCTTGAAGTGGAACAGATGGATGTGAAGACAACATTCATACATGGGGATCTGGAAGAAGAAATCTACATGAAGCAGCGAGAAGGATTTGTAGTGAAGGGAAAGAAAGAGATGGTATGTAAGCTAAAGAAGTCACTATATGGTCTAAAGCAATCACCTAGGATGTGGTACCAAAAGTTTGACACATACATCCTTGGATTGGGATTTGTGAGAAGCAGGGTTGATCACTGTGTATATTCCAAGAAGGTTGGTAATCACTTCATTTATGTAGTTTTATATGTTGATGACATGTTGTTGGTAGGAAATAACATGGATGTTATCAAGGAGGTGAAATCGCAGCTATCCTCCAAATTTGACATGAAGGACATTGGTGTTTCTAACTTCATTATGGGAATGGAGATTAAAAAAGATCGTGCAAAGAGGAAACTCTGGTTGAATCAGAGAAAATAAGTTGAGACGATATTGTAGAGGTTTAATATGCATGGAAGTAAACCGGTCAAGGTTCCTATTCCTATAGATGTAAATTTATCTACAAATCAGTGTCCCTAGACACAAGAAGAAGAAGAGGACATATCCCATGTTTTGTATGCCAGTGTAGTTGGTAGTTTGATGTATGCAATGGTCTGTACTAGACCGGACATTGCACATGCAGTGGGAGTTTTAAGAAGGTATATGTCAAAACCAGGGAAGGAGAATTGGACAACAGTAAAGAGGGTCTTCAGGTATTTGTGTGGCACTACCAATTATGGATTGTGCTACCAACGAAGACCAGGATTGAACAGAGTGGTGGACATACATGGATTTGTTGATGCAGACTAGGCTGGAGATCTAGATTGCAGAATATCTACAAGTGGGTATGTGTTTAACATATTTGGAGGAGCAATCGATTAGATGAGAAAAATACAGGTTGTAGTGTCACTCTCAACTACAAAATTTGAATACATGGCAGCCACGCATGCAAGAAAGGAAGCAGTATGGTTACAGAGATTATGTTCAGGTATTAGGTTGGCACAACAAGTAGTGAGATTAGATTGTGATAGTCAGAGTACAATCTTCCTGGAAAAGAACCCAGCTTATCATTCAAAGACAAAGCATATTGATGTTCAGTATCACTTTGTGAGAGATATGGTTGAAGAAAAGAAGGTGTTGTTGGAAAATTTTGACACTTTGAATAATGTTGCAGATTCATTGACAAAGTCTGTAAGCACAGAAAAGTTCTCCTGGTGTAGAGTAACAATGGGCATTGTTGCCCTGGATTGTTGACTATATAATCCTGTGGACCTGTAAGGTAGCTAGAGAGGTAGTGGGGGGGCCCAGAGGGCCCATAGTGATAATAGTGGAGGTCATTCAATGTAAGGTGGACTAGGTCCACTATATTATTAAATAAGGCCCACTATGGTAGTTAGATATAATAAAGGGGTAATTAGATATAATAAATGTAAGAGGACTTCTTAGAAGGTTCTATTTCTAGAAGATTCCTCCTCTAGAATGTTCTTAGGTGATGGTAGCACTATATAAAGGGGTTCAAGCAATGTAATGAGACATGAAGAGAAGTATTTTATTTGGAGTGGTAGCTCATTAGGAGGTTGCCCCCTCGAAGAGGCAAGTGAACAGGAGAGGATCCCTTCCATAATAGGATCCATTGTATGGTGTTGCCCTACCCTAAGGGTTTGATGGTAATAAAGAAGATTTTGCATATTGTTCTTGTATATATGTTGTGGTGATTTTGTATTCATTCTTTGGTTCTTAACAAGTGGTATCAGAGAACTTTCCATGGGCAGACATTGTGGGCAAATATTTTTTATTTTTGCAGATTTTTTTTTTCGGAGCAAAAAAAATTAGGGCCGCGACATTCTCGAATTTTTTGATATATTTCTATGAAACAATTGCAGAAAATGGTTGTATATCTGAGTTCCTCTCATAAAAACACCCAATTTGAAAAAAAAAATTCATCCGAAACGAAGTCCGGGAAGTCAAGATATTGAAGTTTTAAAATCTGCAAATTTTCAGGATTTTTTCCGCGGACGGCGGCGAGAAATTTTTTATTTTTGTAGCATATGGAGGCCGAATTTGCCCAAATAAATTACAGATATGAGTTTCTCTCACAATTTCACCCAAGTTAAAAAAAAAAAAATCAGCCAAGACGGAGTCCGGGAAGTGAAGTTATGAGCATTTTAACTTCAACAGTTTTTTTAGGGTTTTTCCAGAAAAAGCCGCGATTTTCTACCATAACTTATTGGGTGAGTTCATAGGATGCTCAGATGGCTATTTCTTCTCAAAACCTGAAAGAAATTCTTGAATCATTCAAAGCCCAATTGTTTCAGACATTGGATGACAGATTGGATGCATTTGTACATGGCCTCACAAACAGCCTCACAAACAGCCTCACAGACAGCCTCAATGATAGTTTTCGTAGTATTCAAGATTCATTGAATAATATGCAGGAGAGATTTTTTATGGAGGGCCTGAGGGATGAATATAATCAAGAAATATATGCTTGGTATGATTTTGAGGCAGATTGTGATGATTGGTATATGGATGGTTGTCATTTCTGGGATGACAACCACTTTCATATTTTATTTGATGACTCTACTCCACCTTCTGTAGAGAACATCAATGTCCCACATCAGGAGCTAGTTACCAGCGTTCAGTCTACATATTCTACAGTGGTATTATTCATTCCATATTCTGTTACGACCCTTTTCCACTATGTGGATGGATCTTCTTATTTGGATTCATATGATAGGTGTCAGTCTTTGGAGCATCAATTGGAGTTGATTATTGGGTTCCAAAATCTTCCACGGGGAGTTCACATGAGCACTTGGACATGGGACCCAGGTTTACAATGGTGGTTGGACTACTTCATCATGGTGGATTTCATTTCTACATGGGACCTTGGTTCTTCAGTCTTCTTCAGCATTATGGTCCACAATTATCCATGGGACCCTGGTATATGGTTGTACATCAAGCATTGAGGACAACGCTTTCATAAGGGGGATGGAATGTAAGGTAGCTAGAGAGGTAGTGGGGGGGCCCAAAGGGCCCATAGTGATAA
>JASDQU010100509.1:253097-275366 GCA_032191745.1 Picea mariana | reverse complement strand
AAAGGGGTAATTAGATATAATAAATGTAAGAGGACTTCTTAGAAGGTTCTATTTCTAGAAGATTCCTCCTCTAGAATGTTCTTAGGTGATGGTAGCACTATATAAAGGGGTTCAAGCAATGTAATGAAACATGAAGAGAAGTATTGTCTTTGGAGCTGAAGCTCATTAGGAGGTTGCCCCCTCGAAGAGGCAAGTGAACAGGAGAGGATCCCTTCCATAATAGGATCCATTGTATGGTGTTGCCCTACCTCAAGGGTTTGATATAATAAAGTTGTGTTTTTCTATATTGTTCTTCTATATCTGTTGTGGTGATTTTGTATTCAGTATTGGGTTCTTAACAGGACCCTTGGATGCAAAGAAAACAACAAGTGGGAGAATGTTGGGTATGTGTTATATTATTTGCATGTGTGTGTGTGGGTGCGTCAGATTCGACAACTGCGTCGGATTTTTCTATTTTTAGCGTTTTTCTAAATTAATCTCGGATTAAGAGATTAGGATTTTGGTATCTACGGAATACCTAAAACATTGTATATATATTGTATGGTGAATGGTGAAATAAATACAATGAAGCGTTGAAATGTTTTCTCTCAGTTAAGGGTTTCTGGTATAAATCTTTGTGTACTATGTGTATGAGCCATTGATTAATTTATGTTTTGCTTAAGAATCTATATGAATTGCTTTACTTCACAGTTTTAAAACTTACAATGAGACCCAATTTCTCTTGGTTATTCCACCAAGAGACACTACCCTGGCATGGTGACCAGATGAATGGTAGTGTTATATCTCTACATTCCCATGGACCTAATAGGCTAGCTCGTGATGAGACCCCCATCCTCCAACTAGGTCTTGATTTTATTATTTTATGGGTCCCTTTGTTTCTTGTTGAGAAGCATTTTATTTCTTTCTTGGGGATCCATGGGAAAATAATCTGAAGGTTTTGTTCTTTTGGATTTTATCTTTTGCCAGCTACTTTTACCCTCTAGGCCTTTAGCCCCTTCTTCCTGCAAGGTAAGGTACCACCCTTTGCTAGCTTGGTAAACCTAATGCCTGAACCAATGTAGGGGATAGATGAGAGGGAAAAAGACGAAAATTGATAAGTATGATGGGAATGGATGATGACCTTTCATGAACCAACCCAGTGGAAAATCAAACCCTATGGGAACCAACTTGGTAGGGCATCCTGTCATTCCCCCTAGGTGTGGAAAAGTGGAAAGGCATAAGGTCCAAGCACATGTCAAAAGTAAAATTAATTAAATGCACATATTCAAATGTTTTGAGAATAAGAGTGACACATATCATGATACTTGGACTCATTACCTCATGGAGAAAGACCTATTGTTGTTGAAGGACCAGACCAATGGGATGGATGTTGCTGCTGACAAGGTGGAGGAGCTGAAGAAGAAAGATGGGCCCTCCAGGGCCAGGCTCAAGTCAATATGGCTCTTGGTACTCCATGTCTAGGACCTGTGGGCCTCGAGACATGATCTCCTTAGTTATCCCTAGGCTAGGGGATAACATTTGGCTCCAACTCAGGGACAAGTGCTCACTGTAGAGTGCATGAGAACCTCAGTATCTCTGGCATGACCTATGACCTACTTGATCTCAAAAAAAAAATTATTAGTAATCATTTGGGGTGGTGATATCACCCCTGGCTCATATATGGTACAATAAATGAAAATAAACAAGCATATATACAAATTGAAATACAACTACTCTAGCATGAAATGCAGATGGTATATACAATGAATGCAAATTCCTACCTACTTACCTCTACTTTCCTGTTGGTTGAATTCTAGGTGTAGTCAAATAGCCAGTGAAACCATCCTAGCAATGTCTCACCATACCTGCCTCTGTGCTTCATCATAAACCAAAGCAGTGATAAGTTAAGCACAAAAATAACGTGAGTTAGAAAATGCATTATATCATTGGAAATCATAAGGTCTAGCTCATGGAAGTGGGTGGGAGGGAGAAAGTGGTGCCAAGTCATACTTTCAGGAAAGTGATCAATCCATCTCAGAAAGGGATCGTGAAAAGTCAAAGGTTCAAAAGACTGACTCAAAGAGTTTGAAAGCTAGCTACCTTGGATGTCTTCACAATCTGAGGCTTGGGAAGGGATTAGCAAGAACCGAAAGGATGATCGACAATTCCTTAAGGGGAAGTTGTAAGATTGTGATAATAAGCTTCTTCTTAAGGTACCCAACCTCCCCCCAAAAACCAAAAGGAGTCTTTGTCCTACAGAAGACTCAAGATAAGGGACATGTTTCCAAACCATACCCTCATTGGCATAGCAAGGTAAAGTAATCAAAGGGAGGTAGAAAATATCTTCACAAGTATTCTTCTTTAGGCAAGAAACTTCCTCACTCTCATCGAGATCTGAGCAAAATGATGGTTGAAAATTTTCTTCATAGAATAAATCCAAATGATCAGAGGAGTACTCATCAAAATCCTCAAGGTATGACCGAAAATCATCAGGAGAGTATAGGACTAGGTCATCACTAGGTGTTTGGAAAGTATCGGTAATTATATCATCTCCTTGTTGCCACTTGTCAAAATTAAAAGTAACATGTTGTGATAACTGTAAAGGAAATACTTGGAAATGATTCTCAATGTCGTAAATGGGATCCATATCATAACTAACTACATCCCACTTACATCTCCCAACATGTATGAATTCGTTAATATTATTAACCATGTCACTATTTGTATCATAACATGAAGGATTTAAAGCATTCAAGGGCTCATCTAGCTCCTCTTCACTTTCCACATCATAAGATAAAGAATCATTAAAAATTTGGAAAGAGAAACAACTCACCTTTATTACTTATTCTTGTGTAGGAGCTTCAAGTATTTGGATAACTTCATCAAATGGAAGACTTGTTTCTACATCTTCAATTTTATAAGGAGGGTCTATCTTGTTCAAAGGCTCCCTTTCTTCTTTCCTCTCTGAATCATAAAATAAGTCATTATCAAGAACCTGAAAAGGAAAGTGACTAACCTCATCCTCTTATTCTTGTGTAGGAGGAACAGGCTCTTGGATGGCTTCATCAGAGGGAGGAGCACATATCGATACTTCATCATCATGTTTGATATCTCTAAGCTCTTACTCTTTAACCATATCTTCGTTATCTTTGGTAGAAGCATGAGTAAATTATTTCCCTTCCTCATGGGATTGGAAAACCTCTTTAGGATCGTTCTCCTCAACCTCATTTTGGTTGATTACTTGTTCCCTTCTTTCAAATATATCAAGGGAGAGTAATCTCTCTAGACCAAGGGTATCTGGGGTACCTTTTGGGTCATCAACTTTGGTACCTAGAGAGAAGATGTGTTTTCTCTTGGACAAAGAGATATTCTCCTCAATTTGCATGGCCATGTAATAGGCATCATCAATTGTTGTTGGCCCCTTTTTATTGAGGAGGAACCCTAAATGCACTAAGAGTGCATTGGTATAGAGATACACGATGTACTTGTCTACAGGATGATGGCTTCTAGGAATCTGATATAGCAAGTTCTCAAACCTATTCTGGAACTCCCTGACAGTCTCATTCTCAGTTTGTTTTATATAGTCGAGTCTTTTCAGTAACGTTTGGATATATTTCAATTTAATACCCCATCATTTGAGAAAGGTTTCTTCTAACTAGTCCATAGATGTGATGCTACCATTAGAGAGATTTCATACCATTTCCTAGCATTTCCATGAAGAGTGGAAGAGAAAATTTTCATTGCCAAATCTTCAGCATAACCATTGATAGGATGGAGTTGAAACAAATCCCAAAAATCACTCATGTGATATTCGGCTCTCTCCCCATCTCTACCTGGAAGAGAAAAGTTTCATTGCCAAATCTTCAGCATCATCATTGATAGGATGGAGTTGAAACAAAGCCCAAAAATCACTCATGTGATAGTCGGCTCTCTCCCCATCACTACCAGTGAATCTAGGGAGCCATTTCTCATACTTTGGGGGAATTTTTCGAGGGTATCCCAGGATTTTACTCATGTCTAAAGGTTTGAAGTTTCCCAAGTCCCATTGAGAAGTCATGGTTGGCTTCATCATTAGTGGAGTTGCCAGATAATTTTCTTGAAATTATCAAAGGGATGAAGGGATCACTCTTAGTGGAGTCGTTAGGTAAGCTATGAAAAGTAAAGGATTTTGAGGAAAGGCTTACCGAGAAGTCTCATCTTTGAGGAGAATTGACTCAGTGTTCCCTGAAAATGGTGCAAAAATGTTATCGCTCAATTTGTACTCATTCCAAAGGAATGGGTTAAGGAAAGGAAAATTGGGGTAACAAGAGGTTATCCTATCACTGTCACCTCAACAGGATATCTCTTTCTATTTAGGGTTGATGGCTCAGGGGAGATGTCCCCGGTGACCTGGGGGTTTGAGAAGGAAAAGGTTAAAGTGTCTATAAAATTATCCCCTCTCACAAGTCACATTGTTCAGAAAGTCCCAAGGTTTTAACCAATGAAGTAATGAAGTATTCAGATGTACCTACCTAGAACAAAGCAACAAGAAAAGATATATTTTTCAAGCACAACTTGATGTTAGTACTTCACAAAACCATGGACTTTATCAATCAAATTAGTAGTTGATATATGATGAAGCAAATAGATTTTATAACATCAATGTTTATAAGATAATAGCTTCACAATAAATGCCTTAAAATGGATTCACAATGACCAAGAATAATTACTCAATAATAGCAAAGTAATAGAATTTGTTAGAAGCTCATTAGGCGGTGTATTAATCAACTTTTAAATTGATTTTAGGTGCTTTTAGTGCTTCAATAGATGGTTGTAGCCAACTTTTGTAATAGCAACAAATAGGTTAGTAGATTAGTCTATTCTAGGGTTAGGAATAGTTAGTAGAGAGCTTAAGGTAATAGTTTTGAGGGTGGCTTTCATCAATCACTCAATTGTAAGGCTTAGATCAAAGTTTTTTAGGGTAAATGGAGTCTCTTTTAGCAATGGTAATATTGAAGGAACAAAATTATAATAAGAGAGATAGAGACAAGAAGGTTAATGATTGAAGTGTTGGTAGCCCAAGACTTCAATCACTAAACCTTAGGGGGAAAATGGCCTCTAAGAAGTAGGCAACCCTAGGCCCTAGAGGTTTTCCTCCTTCTTAGATAAAATATGAAGTAGATGATGACTAGATGAAGAAAAATATGCTAGGGTGTTGCAATGGCAAGGCCCTTGGCAATAAAGCTTCGAGAAAATCGGTTTTCCAGCATAATCTAGTAGGTGAAAGTTATTAAGGAAATAACAATAACATGTGCTTTAGCCTCCTAGGGTTTTAAACTAGCAATTTCATAATCTTAGAATAAATGCAAGATAAATACAACCACAACCATTCAATTAAGAATAATTGCATAAAATTTACTTACATTCACCAAGAATCACCTAGCAATAAGCCTAGTTGAACACTTCCACCAAGAAAAATGATAAAATACTCCAAAAATAACCTCCTTCAAGAAGTGCGCACTAAATTTCAACCAAGAAACCCTGATTAGGGTGCAAATTTCAGACCTCACTTAAGTGTGAGTGAAAGATGATGAAAAATAAGAGTGATTTTTTTCTTATTTATACAGTTACAATGACCAAAATTAAGTCAAAAAGGTCGACATGGACAATTTACATGTAATATCTAGTTTTTACATAAAAATGACAATTTAAACCCTAAATCAAGCAGAATAGGTGACATCATGCCCCTTTAGGGTGATGTTAGGCCTCTCTAGTGAAATGTTGGCCTCCATGAGCAAAATCATGTTAGGCCTCCCAAGGCGTCTGGATCAAACCACACGTGCCACGTGGCACATAACTGCCTCCAATGTGTCCATCAAACGTTGGTGACATCAAGAATCATAGAGATGACATCATGGGACTTTCAAGGCAAAGATCATAGTAGGAGGGAAAGAGCCCCCTGGGTCCAGGCCTGCCAGACTGTCTCTGGTGGAACGCCCTCCTCTCTCTCTGTTGCAAGCCTTTGTCCTATCTCTACCCCTGGTTGGGGTCTCAACATCCATCTGATGGGATTTCAGCACTATGGAGGTTCAAAATAATCATCTCCCCATGTGTACATATCCATCGGGTGTGGCCCTACAACAACAACAAGTACGCCCTCCATGGACTCATAAGTCACAGGGATCATATCAATGTCAATCACATCTAATAATCAATTTATTTAAACATATGCATAAAACCCCTCTTTCCCAGACAAGTGCTCAAAGACGTTATGTTATTCTACAAGCCAGGTTTGGAGAGGACGTCAGAAGGTCCTATTGGGATAATTCTCATTGGACGTGAGATGTGTTAGCACTCTGTAAATTTTTTTGGCTGATAAAAAAAATGACAAAGGTAACCTACAAACCAACTTTAGAGCTAGGTACTAGCCTGCTCAGCTCAGAGGGGGATCTCTCGTGTCACTTGGTGTTTCTTTGGCAATCAATGGCTAGGTTTAGTTTTTTTTTTCGGGGGGGGGTTTATAAATTTGCTGGCAAGGAAGGGGGAGGACACTCAGGGCTATGGAGTCGAGTTTCTAAAAAAGAATAGGAACATTGATTGGTCAGTAGAACTCTCCATAGGATAAAGGCTAAATGAGGTGATGAATCTAAGTTATAATTTGTAAGTTGCATAGTGTAAGAAGAAAGGATAAAACAAGTAACTGCATCAGAGCATTAGTGAAATTAATTCTGAATTAGTTATGAAGAAACTTACACAGTTTAAATTGCTTAAGCCAAGAGCATCACAAGATGAATTATGGGCCTTTAAACTATCCAATTTAAACATACGACAATGCTAATGGAATCAAAAACACAGGAAATACGTACAAAGAGAGAATACAAAACTCATATCACCACCATTAGAATATTTTCATGGAGACTTCAAAGACTTCTGCATATATATTCTATTCAGCTTCAGAAAATTACAATTGAGTTCAGAACAACTAGAATTGTGTCCTTGCACTTATGCCAACATTAATACATTTGGAACTTCTAATACTTATACAATTCGAGTTCCTTTAGTTGGAAACCGAATACAATAGATGAACTGAAACGTTTGAGCTTCTAAAACTGATTATAATGATTACAAATGACAATTTTGGTATGAGAATCGACTACAATGATTAATTGGAAAACATTTTATGATCCAGTTGTTGATTCCTCTGATGCTTCAACTCCTTGCTCTGCTACACTCTCTTTGAAATGTCACTTTTACTCTTTCAAATCTAATTTCATTTATCCATATTCTCCTTAAATATTTGGGAATAATATATTTGAATAAAAATAATTCCCAAATATTTTTTATCCTGTAGAATTAAATTTCCATATTTTAATTCATGCCCGTGGTTTTGAAAAACCATTTATTGCTTGCTTCCCATGATTTTGAAAACCATGTCTTGCTTTGATCAATAAATATTTACCCTTTCACCGTGAAAACTATTTACTGGTTTGTTTCCCATGGTTTTGAAAACCATGTCTTGGCTATGATCTTTGGTAAAATATTTTTAATCCTCTTCTTTTACTTCTGTAAAAACTTTGGATAAACAATTATCCAAATATTTAGTCCACGTACATTTTCTCATTCGAAAACCTTTATTTCTCTACCGTAAAATTTGATTTTCACCTATGTGAAATTTTTCCACCGGGAGGAAGAAATTTTTTATGGCATTGGAAACTCCATGATTTGTTTTGAAATGCATTCCTGGAAAACTATCATCATATGTGGCACGTTTATGAAAACAAATCATATATTAAATGTTTTCCATAGTATTCCAGGCTTGGGAGGAGTGGTTTTAACCCACACCACTTTTACCCTCGAAACGCATCACGTAAGAACATGTCTCCCCGACCAAAAACCACGGGTTAAATTTTGGCCCGCTTTCCAAATTAACCTTCGTTTACTTTCAACCACCGAAATGTATATGCGCCCTCCATCCACCCTTTGAATTTTCAATGTTAAAAATTGAGATTCGTGCCCATGATTTGACGTGAGGCCATGAATTAAATATTGGATTAAATATAAATATAAATATAAAAATATAAAAATATTTATATTAATAATAATAAACCCTTTTTCCATTTTCTAAGGACTTTGGCCATATGAGGCTTATCACATGACTTTGTGGATAGGATAAGAGTGCTTAAGATTAATAAAATGAATATTTTTAATTTTCAACGGGAATATGATAATATGGGTAAAAATGAATGAAGTGATGGAACCGAGGGATTTAAATAAACATTAAGGCTAGATATAGGTTTGGGATATTTTCCAATTTTTGACTCGTGGAGGACATGACTATTTTGGATGATCAGTCGAGTGAAGGATTTAGGTGATGGGAGATTGATGAAGCTGGTGAAAAAGTTTTAAAATCTGAGTGGAAAGATAGCACAAGGACAAGATGCTTTGGAAAAATTAATGCAAATTAGTATGTGATAACATTGGCTCCAGTGGGGATGTTATACTCCTAGTGAGGTAGCAAAGAACTCGTAGACCCGATGCCTAATCCATTGGGCTGCTCCCAAAACAGGTGTGCGTTCCCTACTCCAACCTGTCACCAGTGTTCGCTGAAAACCAAAGTCTGCACACTGCTCTCAACCAGAGACTGAATGCTAAATACACCACTAAAATCTGACTGTACACACTACTGAAAATCCAAACTGAAAAATTCTTGACCAACAAGCTTATTTGCACCTACCTACCCTAGCTACTGAAATGAACTATCAATCAAGTGAAATCATAATGCCAATGAAACCATGCAATCATTTTATCCACTATTTTTTTTCTTTGCACATGCTTGCTCCAAAACATGTTAACTGATAATTCATTCAAGAATTTACCTATAAATTCAAATCTAAAAAAAATAAAAACATTGGGACTATTTACTGCCTCCAACAAAACTGCAAATGGATCCTCTAAAACATGCAAAAAACAACAATCCTGTTTCACCCCTTCCACTACATTCTTGTTTTCATGTGATTTAACATGTTGATTGCTATTAAGAGGCTGAAAAATCTGTTGAGACTACTGGAAAAAAAAACTTCTGAATCAGAAGACAGTTTTGGCTTAAATGAAACCCCTGGTGGAAAGCAATCCATATCTAACACTGACGTTGATTGACCATCATCTTTATTTCCAAGGTGGTAGTTGAGCACAGGCTGCAAATTTGAACTGAAATAACCTTCCATGTAATCAGTAACATGATCATTAAATGCATGAGAAGGTTGTTGGTATTCCCCACTTATAACAATGTTCTCATGTAAAACAGTGTCACTATGAATGCAGTCAGACTTCCCTGCTTCCTTTGTTATCTCATGATTTACTTTCAACAATTCAAAGGAAGAAAAACACAATGGAAGATAGTTTTCATTTGCAAGTCCATTTCTTTCTCCATATTCAACATCATGCCTGGAGGATTTATGATTTGAAACATTATAAACATTTTGCTTCAGCAATTTGAAAGAAGCAAAACACAATGGCAAGGTTCTTTCACCTAATTCAAAACCTTCTTTATTTTCTTCATTGATGTCATATGCACATTTTTCAATATCTTTGGATTGTTGAACACACTCATTTTTAGATTCATCTTCGACCAATGGCTGCAATTTTGAACTAACAAGACCTTCTACATAACAAGTAACATGGTCATCAAACACGTGAGAATATTGCTGCAATTTCTTGTCAATTTGTTCCAGTGAATCAGTTTGATTTGGCATCATCACATATTCCTTTGATTTAGTGATGATCTTAGAATTTTCTTTCAACAATTTAAATGAAAAAAAGTATAAAGGTAAAGAATTTCCTTTAGCTGATTCAGTACTTTCTTCTTTGTAACTGTGATATGTAGGCTGATTGCTCTCATTACATTGCTAAAAAAGAATATTTTATGATAGAGAACATGCAGTTGGTTGTTCAAGGAAGTCAACATCATACTCATCATCACATTCATCATATATAGGCAAATCAGCAACATTTTCAATGTCATATAACAAGGAAAATCTTGGAACATCAACCTGCTCTTCAACAAGTTGATTTGTAAATTCATCTTCTTGATTGTCTACAAATGAATACATAAAACAATCAGCCCCATGCTTATCATGGGATGGATCAGAAGCTAAATTAGCACCTTCTCTTTCAATAAATGGAATATAATCCTTTACAAAATCATTAGCATTTAAAACTTCAAGAGGGCCTATGATATTATTAACTCTCTGATCAAGATTCAAATCAATTGTTTTCTGTTCATATTTACTGTCATGTTCTTTAGCATCCAAATCCTCGTTTTGAATCTATTTACAAGTTTGGATATTGTGTTGAATATCTTGAGCATCATTAAACATTTGTTGTAAGGAATTAGGTCTTCCTTCCATCAGGAGGAAAGACAAATATGGATGAAGAGTTGTTGTATAATGGAGCATGGCAGCAGCTTCAGTGGGTTGAATTTCTTTGGGAAAATTGTAATAAATAATAGAAAACCTTCTACTGAATGTAGAAATAGTTTCATTGCTCTGCCTTTTTAAGGCATAGAACTCTGTTGTAGATCCAAATATTTCTTCTTGCCCCAAAACTTCAAAAAGACATTCTTCAATTCCTCCCATGAACTAATTGTCTCTGGCTGCAAATGTTTAAACCAATCTTTGGTATCCCCTTTCAAGGATTGATAGAAGGCCCTCATACAAACATCATCATGATAAATCTCAAACAAATCTATAAAATGTTCAAAATCTTGGATGTGTTTTTCAGATGTGATGGCATTAGCTTCTCCATCAAACACAGGTAGGTACTTATAGTGCTTTGGAGGAAAATCATGAAGGATGTGAGGTAATTTTAAAGTATTGTATCTATGTTGAATCTTGGAGGGTGTTGGATCAAGTACAAGAGGTGAGACATCATCCTTGGTTTCATGAGGCTCATCAACTTGGCTATGCTCATCACATGGCTCAGATGGAAGATTTTGATCAAAATCAGTGATAAAATAAGGAGATATATGTACAAATTTAGGAGGAGAATATATAATTGCAAGATTCTCTCTATCATCATTTGAATGCACCAGGTAAAGAAAAATTTGTTTAGCATGTTCAGGAAAGGACAAAAGGTACTTAGTAACAAAAAATATTATGTCTTGGAAAAAACTCAACTTTAGGTACTTGTTTTCTCCCATGATGTCATTTCATAGCTATGTCAATGGATCGCATCCTCCAGTGGAGTCTCTGAATCACATTTGAAGTTTGATTGAAGTCACCAATAAAATCTCCAGGCTACTCAGTCTTTAGACAGTGGAGTTGCCATGAAAAAATTGAATTCTAGATTCTTGAAAATGGAGTCACCAAGTGAGTGATGTACATCCTTTCTGTGTCTGAATACTTTTCACCATCAGTACTTAGATTTGAACTTTGTCATTTCTCCCAGGGAAGATTCCACCTTCACCCCCAGAAATGGCACCAGAATGTTAGCACTTTGTAAATTTGTTCGACTGAGAAAACAAACGACAGAGGTAACCTACAAACCAACTTTAGAGTTGGGTACTAGCCTACTTAGCTCAGAGAGGGCTCTATCATGTCACTTGGTGTTTCTTTGGTAACCAATGGCTAGGTTTAGTTTGTTTAGGGGGGGGTTTATAAATTTGTTGGCAAGGAAGAGGGAGGACACTCAAGGCTATGGAGTTGAATTTCTGAAAAAGAATAGGAACATTAACTGGTCAATAGAACTCTCCAGAGGATAAAGGATAAATTAGTCTATGAATCTGAGTTATAATTTGTAATTTGCAAAGTGTAGAAAGAAAGGAGAAAACAAGTAACTGCATCAGAGCATCAGTGAAATGAATTATGAATTAGTTATGAAGAAACTTACACAGTTTAAATTGCTTAAGCCAAGAGCATCATAAGATGAATTCTAGGCCTTTAAACTATCCAATTTAAACAGAAGACAATGCTAATGGAATCAAAAACATGGGAAATACATACAAAGAGAGAAGACAAAACTCATATCACCACCATTAGAATCTTTTCATGGAGACTTCAAAGACTTATGCATATGTATTCTATTCAGTTTCAGAAAATTACAATTGAGTTCAGAACAACTAGAATTGTGTCATTGCACTTCTTCCAACATTAATACACTTGGAACTTCTAATACTTATACAATTCGAGTTCCTTTAGTTAGAAACCGATTACAATAGTTGAACTGAAATGTTTCAGCTTCTAAAACTAATTATAAGGATTACAAATGACAGTTTTGGTATGAGAATCGACTACAATGATTAACAGAAAAATGTTTTATGATCCAATTGTCGATTCCTCTAACGCTTCAGCTCCTTTCTCTACTACATTCTCTTTGAAATGTCACTTGTACTCTTTCAAATCTAATTTCACTTATCCATATTCTCCTTAAATATTTTGGAATAATATATTTGAATAAAAATAATTCCCAAATATTTTGTATCCTATAGAATTAAATTTCCATATTTTAATTCATGCCCATGGTTTTGAAAAATCATGTATTGCTTGCTTCCCATGGTTTTTAAAACCATGTCTTTCTTTTCTCAATAAATATTTACCCTTTCACTGTGAAAACTATTTATTGGTTTGTTTCCCATGGTTTTGAAAACCATGTCTTGGTTACGATCTTTGGTCAAATATTTTTAATCCTCTTCTTTTACTTCTGTAAAAACTTTCGATAATCAATTATCCAAAACTTTAGTCCACGTACATTTTCCCATTCAAAAACCTTTATTTCTCTGTCGTAAAATTTAATTTTCATCTCTATGAATTTTTTCCACCAGGAGGAAGAAATTTTTTATGGCATTGGAAACTCTATGATTTGTTTTGAAATACGTTCCTGGAAAACTATCATCATATGCGGCACATTTATGAAAACAAATCATATATTAAATGTTTTCCATAGTATTTTGGGTTTGGGAGGAGTGGTTTTAACCCACACCACTTTTACCCCTGAAATGCATCATGTAAGAACACGTCTCCCCGACCAAAAACCATGGGTTAAATTTCGACCCAATTTCCAAAATTAACCTCCATTTACTTTCAACCACCCAAATGTATATGCGCCCTCCATCCACCCTCTGACTTTTCAATGTTAAAAATTGAGATTCGTGCCCATGATTTGACGTGAGGTCATGGATTAAATATTGTATTAAATATTAATACAAATATTTTAATATAAAAATATTATATTAATAATTATAAACCCTTTTTTCCATTTTCTAAGGACTTTGGGCATATGAGGCTTATCACATGAATTTGTGGATAGGATAAGGGTGCTTAATCTTAATAAAGGGAATATTTTTAATCTTCAAAGGGAATATGATAATATGGGTAAAAATGAATGAAGTGATGGAACCGAGGGATTTAGATAAGCATTAAGGCTAGATATAGGTTTGGGATTTTTGCCAATTTTTTACTCATCGAGGACATGACTATTTTGTATGATCAATCGAGTGAAGGATTTAGGTGATGGGAGCTTGACGGAGCCGGTGAAAAAAGTTTTAAAATATGAGTGGAAAGATAGCACAAGGACAAGATGCATTGGAAATATTAATGCAAATTAGCATGTGATAACAGGATGTTTCCAGGTGAAGACAAATTCAAACCATGTAAGTGGATGAGGTGATGAAGGATGTTTGAGCAATGGGTGCAATGATGACAGGGGAATGTATGGATTACCCGAGGGTGCCTCTGAAGAGGGTGAGTTGCACATTGTCATGGATGCAAATGTTTCCAAGCCCATTCAATGCCTTTTATCTTTTATCTTATTTCTTTTTCTATAAAGAGAGGGGACATTGCCCTGGCGTGGTGACCAGTGGTGAAAATGTTACCCACAAACATTTCACAGAGATGATAAGGTTGGCTCGTGATGAGACCCCCGTTCTCTTGGCTATGCCACTAAGATCCACTACCCTGGTGTGGTGACTAGATGAATGGTAATGTCATACCACTACAGGCCCATGGACCTAATAGGTTGGCTCATGATGAGACCCCCATCCTCCAACTAGGTCTTGATTTTGTTATTTTATGAGTCCCTCTGTTTCTTCTTGAGAAGACTTTTGTTGCTTTCTTGGGGATCCTTTGTCAAAGCATATGAAGGTTTTGTTCTTTTGGATTTTATCTTTTTCCAGCTACATTTACCCTCTGGGCCTTTAGCCCCTTCTTCCCATAAGGTAAGGTACAACCCTTTGCTATCTTGGAAAATCCAATGCCCGAACCAATGTAGGGGATGGATGAGAGGGAAAAAGATGAAAAGTGATAAGTGTGGTGGGAAGGGACTGTGACCTTTCATGAACCCACCCAATGGAAACTCAAACCCTATGGGAACCAACTTGCTAGGGCATCCTGTCATTCCCCCCAGGTGTGGATAAGTGGAAAGGCATAAGGTCCAAGCACACATCAGAAGTAAAAATAATTAAATGCACATATTCAAATGTTTTTAGAATCAGAGTGACACATACCATGATACCGGGACTTATTACCTCATGGAGCAAGACCCATTGTCGTTGAAGGACCAAGTTGATGGGATGGATGATGTTGCTGACAAGGTGGAGGCACTGAAGAATAAATATGGGCCCTCCAAGGCCAATCTCAAGTCAATATGGCTCTCAATACTCTGTCTATGACCTCTGGGCCTCGAGACATAATCTCCTTATTTATCCCTAGGCTAGGGGATAACACCTCACAATTGGATAGTTTATCCATTACATACATCCTTATCATATCTTCTATTACATGATTCACCCTTTCTGTTTTCCCATCTGACTATGGATGATAAGCTATGCAAAAATGCAGATTTGTTCCAAATCTCTTGAATAATCCTTTCCAAAAATTTGATGTAAATTTGTATCTCTACCAGACACAATTGTCTTGGGAATTCCATGTAATCGAGCTATTTCTTTCAGATAAATATCAGCTCTTTTAGCTGCCTTGTGAGTGAGATTTACTGGAATAAAATGGGCAGCTTTGGTAAGCTTATCGACCACTACCATGATAGAATCATGTTGTTTTCTAGTTCTGGGTAGTTTAGTGATAAAATCCATTGTTACAACTTCCCATTTCCACTCAGGGATGGGCAATGGATGCAACAAACCAGTTGGGTGTCTATGCTAATCCTTGACCTTTTTGCATGCCAAACACCTGGAAAACATCAGCGACTTCTTTCTTCATGCCTGACCAATAATATTTCTTCTTGACAGCTGCAATAGTTTTCTAGTAACTTGGGTGTCCACCATAAGGCACATTATGCATTTATCCCAATATCATATTCTTCAATTCCTGAGAATTTGGCACATAAATTTTTCCCCTTTACATGAGAATTTCATCATTTTCTAGCTTATAGTCTTCAACTTTCTGCTGTAAATTTGTCAGGCTGCTAAATTGAAGCTTTTAAGTGACCTGAAACACTAAATTGTCAAACCAGGGTTGGTAAACTTTGAGCTGATACACAGTATGTGCAGGTAAGCGTCTAGTCTCTATCTGAATGCTATCCTAAGAATAAAACACACACCTATTCTGAGAACTTTAATTTTAATAACTATCTTGAAACTGAGCATTTCCTATTTAAGTCATCAACAAAAAAATGGTCTTGTGCTCAAATGTTGGTACTGCTATTTCTATTCAAGAGTGTGGTTCCACAAGATTATTTTACTTCTATGTCTGATCATCTACCATCATCATTTATGTTCAAGTCATGACACAAAAAGTATTTTCGAAAATGCATTCCATCTGATCATCAAAAATAAATCTAGAGCTGTCTACAGAAAAACAGAGTACTTTCCTACTTACTGGTACCAGGAGCTCCCCTTTGATTTAACTATAATCTAACTGTCCTAAGTAAGTAGGATAACTAACTGTCTAACAAAGAAAGTTCATTCACACTCTAAGTTATGCTCGAATGGAAAATGAAAATCCAAACAAACCACGTTCATACTCTTAAACCCTACAGGCATCAGTTATGCGTTCAATACCCATCAATATAAAAGATAACAGTATGCTGGCATGATTCAAGTGAAGAATAAATAAACACGATTCTGTAACAACTAAATCGATGACACACTATGAGCTGTAGGTATATTGTCCATGTAAGCAAATGTTAACACACTAAAACAACTAGATCTATGAACGTTAAGCTACCTCCTATGCAAGTTCTAACACACTGAAATGAACTAAATCTGAAACGAAGTAACACAGTGAATTGCACCGGTTTGGCAGGCCCAACCAAACAGTACAAACGTTGGAGGAAAGAACCAGAACGAACTATAGCATTCTATGCAAGCATTGTGCAATCTTTACGCTCCATTAACTCAAAAAAGAATACTTCAAATCACATCAGTCGAATAATATAACGTAACAGCAGTTTTTATTCAAAGACATAGGTTCACGGCATAACATAATCCAACAACAATAACAACAACAACTCGTTCTCAGGAGTGAACACGGGTTTATATGAAAATCCTACTGTTTGTAACAGTCTAAAACAAAGATGCATAGAAACAAATGGATCCCCGATCCGAGAATAGTCTTGGAATCAAGTGTTAAAACGTATCTCACATCTTCGTGACACGTAGTGTCATGAAGTGTGAACGATGGAGAATCACGACCCATTTTGATCATTATGCCTTCAAGCACCCTGTGGCGATGACTCCAGTTGTCCTGTGAATCTTTCTATCTCTCATTCAAACCATAACACACACCATAACGCACAGATCTCGAGCGGCTCCATTGGTACCTCCACAAGTACGAGCTGGTACCTGGTACCGGTATCCTGTTCCAAATATAGAAGGTGGTACCTAACCCAAGCGATATTAGTTCCAAAACCAATTTAAAGCATTAAAGTGCATAAAAATAGCTTGAAATGCAAAGATACCTTAGGTAACCTCATTGAATGGTCGGGAGATGTCAGTTATGTCCAAAACAAGGCTAAAAGGGTGGTACTGGTAGATAAATGGAGGTTTGTGGCATATAATGTGGGCAAAAACATGATCAAAATCGGGGACCAACATACCCCCACACTGAAGTCCTTGCCTGTCCTCAGGCAACAAAAATCAAAACTGGTAGCCATCAAAGGGTTGCAGCGGCTGCAACCAACATCTGTAGCCTCTCCTGCTTCTTCAAATTCCTAATCTCTTTCTTGAGGGTTCTGTTGATTACAACATGCTTCCTGGAAATCCTCTGAAGTTGCCTATTCCTTTGGAAAATATCTTTCTTCCTCTGCTTTAATATTTCAATTTTTGACAAAAGGTGGGTCACCCTGAGCTTCAGGAGTTCGTTTTCAGCTTTAATATGTCTGTCCAGTACAACGTACTCGTGTAACTTCTCCTTTAATATGCTATTCTTGCTCTCTAGTTTCGCCACCATCGGTTTTAAGGATCGGCTGGAGGAAAGCTGGCAGTGAGTTTCAAAGGTTTGCTCTTGTTCCGGCTATGCTGGAGGGCTAGACGCATGAGTGAGTTCTTCGGGACTTTGAACAGGGGTGTGGAATCTATCAGAATTGTGGTCTGAACTGAATTCAGGAGTGAATGCATCGGGGCTGCGTTCATAAGTATCAGCTGGGTCAAAATTACGATCTGGGCTGGGTTCATAGCTGTCAATTAGATCTGGATGAGCTGGGCTACGTGTAGAATTGTCAACTAGATGGGGTTCAGGGGTGAGCTCTTTTGGCATCTAAACGGGGGTACCGGTTGGTACTTGAACGGATTCATTCTGCACAATTTTCTTGGGTGTAGTGGCCTACCGATTAGTTCTACGATTTTTTTGAATGAGCTAGGACAACGTCCAGGTCATCTTAGATGGCTTCGGGACCTCCTCGTGACCATCTATGCTTTCCAATATTTCTTGCATGGGTTAGCTGGGTACCGAGTCGTCCATTCCTGACAATACACTTTTACATTTCCTCTTCGGGTTCCTCCTAGGCTTATCAGCTGACTCGTCTAGTTCCTCCACATCGATTATGTTCTCGGTAGCTGGGGGAGAACTCGGGGCTTCGATGTCCGCTTCTGTAGGTGTGGTGGCCTTCCCAGTTTCAGCATTGGTTTCTACCTCGTCATGAATTGGAGGTTCAGGCTCAGGGTCCCTAGCGGTGTCTTTAGTCAGGGTTTTGACTTTCTTTTTCTTGGGGTGCAACTTTTTCTGTGGGGAAACATGCTTCACCTTCTTAGCTTTAGACCGAGCACAGGCGAGGGTTTTTACCATGAAGAGGTCCCACGTTTCTTGCTTTTTCAATAGTGCAGATGTAATCAATATTTTAACTAGGCCAAAGTGAAATAAGCTCCCCCGAAACTCACTAACCCTTTGGACCTGTTCAGCCATCCTTTTTAAGCTTTTTAACAAGAAAAAGGGTATGTTCAGTGGAGTACATGTGAAGTGTAATAGAAGTCGCGCATGGCAGGGGAATATAATGGTATATCGCCCCTCACACGTTAGGTAGTGCTGGAGGATGACCAACACTTGAGCCCACTGTGGCTCCAGCCAAGACCGCGACATTCCCCCGGACCATTTTGCGTCCCGGTACTGGGGTTTCAACAACTGCGCACAGAGCTTTTTATCCACCAGTTGTCCCTTCGTCCATCTTTGGCCTGTGGCGGGTAATTGAATTGCCTCGGCAATGAACTCCTCTGTGACCCCGAACTCAAGTTTGCCCACCTTGGCGGTCTCACCATCGAAATGCAGCGCAAACTGGAGTGTGATTGCATCGTTATACCCATCAAAATTTTTTAGAAATGGTTCCCACCCTGCTTGCTTGAAAATGTCTCTCGTTGCCCCATATTCTGGGAGGGCTTCCAGGTCGGCGTATGTTTCTGGTTCGTGGTGATTGGCTACCATGGCTCTTCTTGGCATAATAGGGGAAGTCGATCAGTGGCAGTGGAGGTTGGATGAGGGCAACAATGGTTGGATAAGGGCGACGAAAGGAGAGAATGTGATGGAGAATGTGGTGGAAGGAACAGTCGGGAAAATGATATGAGAAGATTTGAATTGGGGTGGAGATAGATAGGGTGTCGGATCATGATGGAGGTCGTACGAGGGTGTAGAGTTATGATATCCAGTCAAATCGAACTTAGTTTCGGTAATGGTGCGTGTTTATGACACGAAATGTTATGGTAGGTTAGTTCGTTTAGGTATGGGTCGGGAAATGATGAAACATTATGGAGTAGTTAAGGTACCTTTAGTTCAAACATTAATATGCAGATTAATACAATAAATCAATACGAACTTAAACGCACCTGAGTTACATTACCTTTACCCATTGTTATGCAAAGCTTGCTGTGAGATTGTCCTTTGAAGTTAAGTCTGGGTTTGAAGGGCGCAAAAATTATAGYTKCTCTRGTCTTTCTGATGAATCTGTGATGATGAACTCTGCGCTGGTACCGAMTGGTACTACTRGAACATTCAGGAATCTTAGTTACATTACCTCTCTCCATCGATATGCAAGTCTTGCAGTGGAATTGTCTTTTGAAGTTAAGTCTGGAGTTGAAGGGCATGAAAATTGTAGCTTCTCTAGTCTTTCTGATGAACCTGTAACTGATGAACTCTGCGCTGGTACTGACTGGTACCACTGAAACATTCAGGAGTCTGTAGAATAATTTGAACAAATAATGTCGTCCTGAGAAAAAACTTCCTGTGTATAACAGCAGAGTATCTTAGGATGACCCCTGAACCTGTCTTTTGTTCTGGCCTGAAAAAAATCAACTGAAATCATGTCTCCATACAGCTTCAAAGCATCTCCCATGGTACAATTCTGATTTGTGTGAATAGATGTGTCGGAGTCGAACACAAACAGAAATCATCGGATTACCAGCCATTAATGAATGCTGTTAACCGATGCGAGATGACCCACCTGTGATGTCAATGGGAATCAAGGTACCTACAGCACATCCTAAATAGGTACGAATAGAGGTGTCGGTGTCGAGTCACCTGTAGGATCTATCAACCAAGAGACATTGGTGTATTCCCATGGTTGTTAGCAAAGACATCTGCCATTAAGGCATGCAGAGTCGAGGGTGTTGAACAATCTCTAATATCTGCTCCAGATAAGGTGCTGATGTCGATGGAGTGAGATTCGTTGGAAGGTGGACCTTAACGTATTCCACATCATCCAACACGAGTGCAGATAGAAATTTTGCAGACATAATTTTTCGAACAGTAATCACCTGTTTGTGCATTTTATGAGCCCAAGCTAGTTCATGCTCATTGCTTCCTCATATTTGGAGAGTCTAAGGAAATGCAAAAAGAAGACTCTAAGGGGGTTTCTTTCCCATAATAATTCACCAGGTCTGGTAAAGAATAATCCTTCCTGATAAATGCCCCTTTCATTTTTAATGAGCAAACGAAGGGAGCAAACTAGCTCGAATGTACCTGGTGCAAAACAAGTTAGCCGTGTTGATAAGAAAATCTCATGAAATAAACAATCTTACCTTCTTACCTGTTGTAATTTCAGTTCTGCACTTATTCTGGGAGGCCTGTAAAACTGAAAACAAAATATCAACACATCCAAGAGAAAGAAGAAAACAAATGTTTTTTTCTTTTTATATTATTTGATTTTTTTCTTTTTCAAAAAAAACCTACTATTTACAGAGTTTTAAAACAGTATGCATGATCAAGGAGCAGCAGGAGAGGAAGACTCCTCTTCTACTATCTTTAGTTATGTTTGCTTGGCCACTTCCTGTAAGAAATCATCTTTTGACAAAGGCTTGTTGTACACTTTCAATCGATGTCCATTCACTACAAAGGAGTTCTGAGAATCGTCTATGGTTTTAATCCTGACAGAACCGTTATCAAAAATAGTTTCTACTTCGTAAGGTCCCAACCATCTCATTGTAAGTTTTCCTTTGAAATTTTTGTATTTGGAATCGAAAAGTAATGCCCAATCCCCTGGTTGGAAATGCTTTTTCTTAATGTATTTGTCATGCCACTTGCTGTGTTGATTTTGCACAAGGATGGTCCTTTGAAGAGCATCCTGTCTCATCTCTCCCAATTCATTAAGTTGCATGACTCTCTGTTTCTATGCTTCACTCAAATCCAACCCCAAATATGTTGCTAGGCGGAATGTATGGATCTGAAACTCTATAGGAAGGAGAATTTGTTTACCGAATACCAATTCGTAAGGAGTATGACCAGTGGTGTTTCTCCATGTAGTCCTATATGCCCATAAAGCTTCTGGAAGTCTATCTGCCCAATCCTTATGATGTAAGTGTATGGTTTTGGTCAGGATGGCTTCTAGAACTTTATTGGTGGATTCCACTTGCCCATTGGCTTGTGGATGGTATGGAGAGGACTTACAGTGTTTGATCCCATATTTGTCTGTGAGTTCTTTCATCAGTTTGGAGGTAAGTTGAGCACCTTGGTCTGTGACAATCTCTCGTGGAACACCGAAGCGGGTAAATATCTCTTCATACATAAACTCAATCACTGATTTCTTAGTGGCCTGATATAGGGCTTTTGCCTCTACCCACTTGGTCACAAAATCTGTGCACACCAAGATGTACTTTTTCTTCCTTGACATTGGAGCAATTGGCTCTACAAAATCTAATGCCCATTTATCGAATGGTTCAATTACAACTTATGGTCGTAAGGGCATCTCGTCTGCTACAGTGGGCCTTCCCATCCTTTGACAGCTGTCACAACTTCTCACATACTTTGTTGCTTCCTTGAATAGTGTCGGCCAATAATATCCTGATTGTAAGACTTTGTATGTTGTTCTCTTGTCATAGAAATGTCCTCCACATGGCCCATCATGATAGGCCTGGAAGATCTCAGGAATTTCATCTTCCCGGACACATCTCCTAATAATCATATCAGGACTCGTATAGAAGAGATCACTTCCCACCCAAGAATAGTAAGCACTCTATTGGATGATTCTTTTCTTCTGTGGTGCTAATAAGTGGGCTGGTACTCTTCCTGTGGCTAAGTAATTTGCCGTATCTGCAAACCAAGGGGTCTTGGCAGCTACTGCAAACAAATGTTCATCAGGGAAGTTATCATCCACTGGGGTCTCAGTACTATCTTGGGGAATACGAGAAAGAAAATCTGCAACTACATTTTCTTTCCTTGGTCGATCAACTATGGTAATGTTGAATTCTTGAAGTAGCAAAAGCCATCGGGTGATTCTACCAGTAGTGACTGGTTTGTTCATCAAGAATCTAATTTCTGAGTGGTCAGTGTGTACAAAAACCTCATATCCAGTAATGTAGTGGCAAAATTTGTTGATGGAATGAACTACTGCTAAGAATTCCTTCTCTGTTACCGTGTAGTTCAATTCAGGGGGGGTCAAGTTCTT
>JASDQU010100509.1:238927-250928 GCA_032191745.1 Picea mariana | reverse complement strand
GATAGCTCGTTGGAAAGGTATCGTCGAGGAGATTCATTTTGAGGCCTCAATTATGCCTTTGGCTATAATTGAGAAACTCGATCTCGAAAAAACTTCATTTAGGCCCTCAAAATGGCCCCAGAAGTGAAAACCTGCTAAAAATAGTAAATTGCCAAAATGGCCAGAAAACTGTTTTGAGCCATTTGGAAAAGGTGGGTGGCCCCCGATATCCACCTGGATCAGTTTTGCCTCTGGCATCTGGAAATATATGTATTCATATATTTATGCTCATAAGCTGTGAAACTGTGAATGTTCTCATTATAAGAAGGTCTGTATGGTATTTTGATCAGTGCTAGTAGTTGTATATTCTCACAACAAAGAAATCACGCATGGCTTACGTTGATAAATGAATCCAATTACGCATGAGTTGAACCCAGTCAGACTTCCAGTCCGCTCTCGGGAATTTGTTTTCCCCTATCTGTCTCCAGGAATGCCCTGGATTAGATCTCTTCACAGAGATTCCCTTCTTAGAAAGGCTTACCAAGAACCTGGAAAAAGGAATTGAATGTACAAGTCTTAGTGACCCTGTATGAAGAGGAATGACCCTCTTAAAAATCCCGAAGTAGCAGCGTAGGGATAAGTATTGATCAATGGATGAAATCCTGTCAGGGAACCTGCGGTCATTCACGATCGTTAAATCGAAGAAATGAACGAGGGCGTTAATTGCCTTAACCCATTTTCCTCTATCTTCGTGGATAGCGAGGAAATCCGAATCATAGACCCCCAGGCTCCATGAGAACATCTGGACCATTGGTTTTTCCACGTCCAAAGAACTGTAGGAAAAGGCGCAGCATCGGGATCGATCTGAACCGTCAGATCTTAGCTAGGAAACCTGACATTCGTTAGATCTATAGGGAGATAGACGAGGGTTAAGCCTCGTGAATAGGGAACTCGTGAACTTGGAGGTTCGCGAGGTAAGAGTCCAAAAGTTGGATGCCCCAAGTTGCAAGTGGCGATGCCACGAGAGGATTAGAGCCGTCCATCCGAGGAGGACAGGTGGCAGAGATCCAGGGATCTCGTGAACTCGGAGGTTCGCGAGATAGGAGCCCAAAAGTTGGATGCTCCAAGTCACGAATGGCGAAGCCACGAGAGGATCAGAGCCGTCCATCTGAGGAGGACAGGTGGTAGAGATCCAGGGATCTCGTGAACTCGGAGGTTCGCGAGATAGGAGCCCAAAGGTTGGATGCTCCAAGTCGCGAGTGGCAATGCCACAGGAGGATCAGAGCCGTCCATCCAAGGAGGACAGGTGGTAGAGATCCAGGGATCTCGTGAACTAGAAGGTTCACGAGATAGGAGCCCAAAAGTTGGATGCTCCAAGTCACGAATGGTGAATCCACGATAGGATCAGAGCCGTCCATCCGAGGAGGATAGGTGGCAGAGATCCAGGGATCTCGTGAACTCGGAGGTTCACGAGATAGGAGCCCAAAGGTTGGATGCTCCAAGTCGCGAGTAGGGAGAACGCAAGAGGAAAGATTAAATATCGCTTCTCGAGGATTCGTGAAGGGAAGGTGCCAAGGTTCGACGCTACAACTCGCGAAAGGGCGAGTTGCGAGTAGTACGAAGGGAAGGTCAACCTTCACTGACTTTCAAGTCTCAGAGGATCGCATAAGGTAGGATCAAAAGTTCAACCATTGAACTCACGAAGCGGCAAATAGCAAAGAGGAGCTAGAGTTTAGCCTAGCCGGCGGTCATGCGCAGAGGACTCTGACGGAAGGAAACTATACCCTTCTCGTGATCTCGGGTATCGGTGAATGGTGAAGAAAATTTGAGGGTCTTTGACTCCCGATTCGCGAGATCGCGAGATGTGAAAGGCACCTGGTTTGGTTGGCCTGTGGTCCTAACCCACGATCACATGGAGGTGAACAGGGAAGAACTAGCATGCACTACACCCCCATAGGACTTCGGGAATTTTGTCCCTTGAGGAAAAACAAAAATTTTACTACATTATAGTGGGTATGTTACAGTTCTCTTCTATTCCAATATTAACTTTATTTATCTTTAGTGGTGCAACAAATTCTTTTGACTGTAATTGTGGGCCTTCTACTTCTCTTTCCCCTTCAACTTATGTTATCTAAATATCGCATGGATCCTCTTATGTTGGGTCATCTTCTGCGACGTGGTAACAATGTAACAACTGTCTAATTGTTTGTTGATTGTGATTCTGATAGGCTGTTACAATTTCAACTTCAGGTTCTTAAAATATATTCTCTTTTATCAACTTCAGTGTTGCATCTATCATTGTATTCTCATGTTTAAATGCAAACGTGATAACAAAGTTCTGCTGAAAATCTTTCCAATTTACAGTTCCTCTGCGCAGTTCCAATTCTATATACCAATTTCTTGGGATGCCTTCTAATGTATGAATGAAGTGATGTGGCCATTCCTTTGGTGGTACCAGTCTCCATCGAGTTATGCATCTGTCTATATGTTCTCTGGGTTTTCCTATTCCATCATATTTTTGCATATATTTATTCTCCTGTTCTGTGCCAAATCTGATGCGCATTAACCTTTTGCATTGATACCAATCATGGATCTTCTCTTTGTGCATACCCACCAATGTGCAGGTTTTTCGTTCAAAGCAATATCTAAAACTAATAACATTTGACTTTCCAAGACTTCTATCTCAAGCTTTGTTAAGAATTATTCCAAATCATTTTGACCATAAAAACTTGGAGGTTCTCGTACCTTTGTGCCAACCCATCTTAGTGTGCGCGTCATTCTTGCACACCTTCTGGTATATATCTCATGTATGCATTGTTATCAATTCTCCAATCCTGTGTCAGAATCTGAAGCACAAGAACGGATGCTTCTCCAGCAAAGCATTCCATTTGTTGTTGGGTTAATGTAATCTTCCTCGCACGCGGTAGTTTTATAAAACTGGTTTCTCTCTTATGTGATGAAGTTCTTTGTTGTTGGTTCAACATATCTTCCACCTTCTGAAGGGTCTAATGGTGCTATGACTCTATACTATCCTGATTCAAAAATAATTTTCCAAGTCTTCAAATTGATGATGGTTTGATTGTCAAATTATCAATCTAGTCCCAAAAATGTTGTATAAGGTGTAGTGTTATCCACTATATCACTTACCTCAAAGTATGTCATAGTGTGCACACTATCCAAATCCATTGGTATGCCTTTCAATCAACCAATTGGTATTACTCTATGTTGGTTTGCTAGTTTTAACTGAATAGGTGAATAACCAAGTGCAGGTTCCCCCCTGCATTCCCAAGTTTTCTTAGGCATAACATTTACCTCGGATCCCAAGTCTAATATCATGTTACCCATGTTAAAGTCTCCAATATTTGCATTCATTCTAAACTCTCTATTTGTTCTTGTCTTCCTATGGACATGATTAACTGTCTTTTGTTCTAGTTTTATCTCTTCTCAAGAATTGCATTTTTCTAAAAAACTTTCTAATACTTGTAGAGATGTTTTATCATTCAATAACTTCAAGCAAGACGCTAGAAATTTTCTTAGATTACCTACCTATTCTGAAGACTGGTCTCTGCTTGTATGATCAAATGGATGATGCATATCATATATTGTCCCATCATATCTTGGTTGTGCATTTGAAGTAGAAGCAATATTCTCCTACAAAATTTCTTGTCTGGCCTGGTTGAATGTTTATTTTTCCTTCTGCGCATCAAAATGTTGTTCTAGTGTTGTATTCTTGTTGACCCACTAGTGTTGATTCTGATTTTAATTTGTTGTATCTGCTCATGTTTTGGTTCCACCTCGAGTAACTATATTAATTTTCTTCACATCATCTCTAGTTTCTTCAACAATCCATTGAACATTTTGATTATTCTTATTCCTTTTGTCCTATATCTTTGTCAGAAGTGTAGAACACTCTTTTGTAGTATGATTTGTTGTGCGATAGTACATGCATGTTGTTGGTGGCAATGGACAATCCCTTGCAAAATATCCAAGTTGTTGACAACTGTGACAAGTTACTAGTCCTCTACCTCTTCCAAATCATCCTCTTCCACGTCCTCCTCCTATGAATCCTCTTATGTTTCCTTGATTGTCTGCGCCTGGTGTATTATATTGTGGTACTTGATTATATTGTGGTATCGTTGTAAACCGTTGTGCACTATTATACTGTTGTGTAGGTGGATTTGTTATTAACTCAACCTGCATCCTATTTGCATCTGAGGTCCTTTGCTTCATCATTTCCAAAGTTTGACAATCCTTGTCCTTGTTTCCTATAGACTTGCAGAAATTGCAGAATGTAGTTTTAGGCATTGTTTGGTACTTTTTCATCATGGGACAATGATAGGGATCATGTCCATGTGTTTTACATATTTCACACCATAATCTTTTTGTGGGTAAGGGATTTGGCAGTTCTTCTCTCAAGTACTACGCAAATGTTGGGCACTCATTTTTGTGATGTCGTAGCAATGAAGGATGTCGGGCCCCCCGAGTTCGGCACCCCCGATGAATTTATCAACCTGAGCGACGTGTTCTAGTTATATGCCGAACATGACTCACTTTGGACTGAATAATTCGCAAAGATAATTGGTGCAAGTCTAGGGAAAGTACAACAGTTCGCAGAACATTCGATCAGAGACTGAACCATGCATTAGAAATTGAAATTCATTCTACCAAAGTACCGGGTGCATGCAGTAGACATCAGAGGGATATATGCGGCTCCAATGGAACAACATAGATTTTCGTGGGCCAAGACTTGTGAAGAATTATTTATTAGCTGGTCTGAATATGAAAGCAGTCACCCTTTTCAAGAAACATCTCGGGTGGACTATTAAAGAAACTGTTAGATGATAACGCCACGTGGCGATTTTTGTTTGGTTCAAATTGTACTTAGCCGTTAATTTTGGTTGAATTTTATATTATAAATAAGGACATAGACCAATTAGTCAAGGGTCGATGGTTGTTGTAAGAACTCTTTTCTTTTTGGTTGTTGATAACTATTTTGAGACTACTGTGAACTGAGAAGTCCTTTTGGACCAAAGACAAGCTATTTTCATCAGATGTATGTGATTGGAGTTGGAGAAGAATTACTTCCTATCTTGTTCCATGAATGATGTAGTAAATGAGTAAGAGCAATTAATTATGTTATCAAGTTATCTGATGCAATGTTTTGATGTTATTTGCTTTAATGATGAAGATAAAATCGTTGTGTTGTTATGTGATGAATGTTATGGTAGATGAATTATTTTTCTTACCGTGATCTTGATTACATATGTGTTTTCTTTCTGTTAATTAGTTTTATCAGACAGTAATTGGATGCTCATTTGGTTAATGTATTAGTACTAGGCCCTTTGGCATAGAATCATTGTTTGCATGTTGGATCAGCGGGTTATCCCAAGCTCGACCTCTTCCCAATAGTTAAAACTTTGTCATGTTATTTGTCAAGTTGGTTTATATTGGCTTGCATCTCTCATACCAGTCCCACCCAAGAGAAGTGCAGAAAAAGAATCGTCTTAACTGAAGGAAGAGCCTTCACAAGAAAACATAAAGTCCATCGATAAATCATCCAGATCGAAAGATCTAGAGAACCATTCCATATTAAACACTGCAAAGTCTAATTGGGACTCGGTGGCGGGTTCAGTTCCTGCTGTTGAGTCAATGGATTTAAGACCCATCAACAGAATCCACCAAGTCCTTATTTACATGCATCAATGCATACAATGAAATATTCATTTGGATCAGCAATCCTTAGTATTGGAGCACTTGTAAATAATGCTTCAAGTGTTGGAAACTCTTTCCACAATCCAATGTCCATTCAAACTTCACACCTTTATTCTGTAAAGAAGTAATTGGATGTGCAATTTTTGAGAATCCTTCTATAAATATCCTATAGTAACCCACAAGGCCCATGAATGATATCACCTCTGATACATTCCTTGGTATTGGATATCCTTCAATGGCCTTTATATTTTATGGATCAACTGTTATTCCTTCCTCTGAAATGATATGGCCCAAATAATGAATTTGCTTCTGGTAAAATTATCACTTGCTCAATTTGGCATACAACTTATGCTCCCTCAATACATGTAACACCATTCTCAAGTGTTGCTCATGCTTTTTATACAGACTTAGAATATATCAAAATATCATCCAAGAAGACAATGACAAACTTATCCAAGTAATTCCTGAATATACCATTCATGAGACACATGAAGATAGTTGGTTCATTAGTTAACCCAAATGGCACCACTGTGAACTCATAATGGAAATACCTTGTTCTGAAGGCAGTCTTGTTGATGTCTTCTTATTTAATTATTACCTGAAGATAGCCCGACCTGAGATCAATCTTCGAGAATATTTTTGTATCTTTTAACTTATCAAAGAGGTCATTTATCCTTGGAAAAGGATACGTGTTCTTCACGGTTACCTTGTCAATGCAAAGTCTCAAAGTTCCATCCTTTTTCTTCACAAATAATACTGGGGCACCCCAAGGTGACATGCTTGGGTGTATATACCCCTTCTTCAGAAGCTCTTCCAATTTCATTTGCAATTCCTTTAGTTATGGTGTACTCATCCTGTAAGGGGTCTTGGATACTGAGGTTGTTCCAGGCATCATATTGATGGAGAAGTCAATATCTCTCTTGCATGGAAATCCTGGTATTTCCTTGAATACATCTTCAAACTCTTTTAGGACTACATAATATTCAATAGTTGGCACCTTATCTTTAGATGTCTCTTCCATATGTGTTGCAAATACTTGTCACCCTTTCCTATAACTCTTCTTCAGCTGCAAGGCTAAAACTTCTATGGCAATTACTGCTCTGAGAATTCCTTGTATTGTCCTTAAGTTTCCTTCCTAATCCAAGCAAGTAAATTCCTTAGTATAATAGTCTAGGATAGCATGATGTTGTTCCAACCAATCCATACCAATTAGGAAATCATAGGATACTAAATATATGATGTTCAAATAATCCCTAGTGCTCATTCCATTCATGTTCATTGGGCATGCCTTAACCATCTCAATAATTTTTCTGTTAGTTCCTGTAGCTAACTACACCATCCAAGGTTTTCCAAGCTTGCTTCTTGGCAATTGCAATGTCTCCACCAACTTAGGATCTAGATAATTATGACCAAGGATGATTTTAAGGGCTAAATTACGCTCATGGGCCAATTTTCCATGGTTTTTACCAAAAAACCATTTGCTATTCTAAAAATTATTCGCCCAAATTCTATAGGATAAAATTATTTTACCTTGAAAATTGCCAAAATTTTATACAAATTATATAAAATCCTTAGAAATTTAAATATTTTTACAAAAATATCGCCAAATATTTTATAGTTGGCATATGAAGGATTAGTAAGATTCGCCAAGATTTCTACAGTTTAAAATAAATTTCCATCCTTAAAATCATCCATGATTATGACTAGCTCCTTAATCAATTAAAATAGCAATGGGCTGGTTATTGATTTTACCTTCCACTTCAGTCATATGTGACTGAAACTCAGCTTGCTTGTTGTCCAGGGCTACATAGATCTTAGGTACATTTATGTCTGTGTACTCCATTGTTTCATCTTGTTGTACATTGTGAACAGTTCTCACTTTTTCACTTATGTGAGGGCAATCTTTGTACATATGATCTTCCTTACAACCCCAACATTGAATAGGTGGTTTCCTTAGTCTTTGCCCCAATGTCTCTATCATTCTATATTCTTTAGAAGTTGGCTATTCCTGAGAGTTGTTTCTGAAGAATTATGGCTTATTTCCCTTCTTCCTCTATTCCATCGTGCTTTTCTTCTTGTCTCCCCAAGATTTTCGGTAAGTTGTTCTCCCTTTATGTTGATCATAAAGGCACTTAGCCCTTCTTATAGTTTCCTCCAATGTTTTGGGATCATTGTATTGTATCATGTCACTAATAAATGATGGCAGCCCATTCAAATATATATGATTCTTAACTTGCTTATCCTTGATGAAGAAAACATATTTCAACAACTCTAAAAACCTCCTTTCATACTCTTGATCTTGAGTTCAAATAATTCCTTCATTTTCTTATCATAGTATCTCTTAGTCAAGTATTTCCTTTGAAAATACCTCTTGAATTCCCTCCAAGTCACCTTCTTCTCATCAATGTGTTGTACCTGCACAAATTGGTCCCACCACATTGATGTTTTTCCCTTGAGCTAGTAAATAGCAATTCTACCTTATGCATGTGAAGAGTAATTATGCAACTGAAAATATTTCCTCATGTTTAGCAGCCATGTCTCTGCATCCTCATCCTTCTTGTGTTCACCATCAAAAGTAGGAGGCTTGATTTTTATCATTTCCTCCTGTAGCTCATCCACCCCAGACCTCTTCTTATGCTTCCTGACAGGAGATGGACTTGAACTGTTGTTCGCTCTCCTAGTTGAATACCTTGGAGAGTGATGGTGATGCATGCCAACACTTCCTGTTCTTCTCCTCTTATCATGAGACTTATCGCTCCCTGGTCTGCTTGTCTCAGTCTCCTTATCCATCTTCTTCTCTATTATGTCCAAGCTCTACATTAACTTGATGTTGAAGTCTTCCTACTATTCATTAGCTTTCATAAGCCTCTCATTATCAACTTTATAACTCAGGACATCCTTTTGAAAAAAAATTATGGTCTCTACCAAGTTCATGCTTTCTTTCTTACCTTCTCCATGTCCATTTGAATTTGTACCTTCATTACCCATATTGACATACATTCCTCTGATCTCTTCTTCATGGTTATAAACTCCCTGCACCTCTTCCATGATTCTAAACTTGTATTGATCCTTTTCTGATCTAAATGTTTCTAACTCTGCAAAATGTGCAACCAACAAAATTTGTTAGGCTAAACAATTTAACAAGTTCATGAAATTATGTACAATTTTGTTTCCATAAAGAATCAAAATTATTTCTTTTGATTTCTTGAAAAAATAATTGTCGAATCAACTACGCATGCACTACTTCTCAATTACAACCCATAATTAGTATGCGTCAGCTTTTTCACATGCAATGCTAAAATGCAGTGCATGCACCGCGCACCTATATCCAATGTGCACATTTTTATGTCGTGTGCCAAACTCTACTGAGCACAACTTTTGTGTCACGCACCCATACTCTACATGTAAAGCCTACCCAGAGAGAGCCTTATAAAACATAAGTTTAAAACATAAAAATGCTATAATAATTTCTATTATGTTCTCTATTCTGCATAATATCAACTCACTATTTAGCATAATTTAAAAATTAGCAGCATGATGATGAATAACATATTCAGCATAAATAATAATAAAAAAATGAACAACATAACAATAATGATCACAGTATAATAATGATGATAAATACCTAAAACTGATGTTGTTCTAAAACTCTTCCCAAGATGAAGCTCTGCCCAAAACTGACTAACCTCCCAGCCAGCTAGGAACAGCCTATTCGGCTCCCTAGCCCCAGGATTCCTTACAGTTTTCTAGCCCCCGAGCCCAAAATTCCCAGCAACAGGTGCCCCCTGTGAAATTCCTCAAGCAAGCTCCTCAAGTAAAACTAGTAATCCAGCTGCAGTCCAAAACTAATACAGAACCACCCCCNTTTCCCAAACTACCTCCTCTAATATGAAAATATTACTCCTACCAAAAAAAAAAGCTCCCTCTTCCGAGTTCTTTTTCCTTGCCTTATCTCCCTTCCCTTCCATTATCCATCGCCTTCTCCCCCCATTAAAACTCAACCACCTTATTGTTGTAGGAAAATGTCCCTGCGGATAGGTAGATGACCTCAAAGAGCTTGACCTTAACTCTAAGACAGAAAATGTTTAATGTGGACACTGACTTCCTTTCAAATCTATCTAAACTAACACATGAGAAGGAAGGATAACAGAAGTACCTCTTTATCGACTTTTGTCCCTGCACGCTCTGAGTTGCGCTTCGATCTTTTGCTCCTCGCTGAGTTTTGTAGACAAACAAGATACGACCACTTCCTACTCTATTGATATTAGCTCGAAAATAGATCTATCTATCAATGATAAGTTTATGCAACATCAGACACAAACTAGAAAGAAACAGGGCAAGCGTGTCATATTAATGAGAATAATGACAGCAATACTTACAATCGTAGATGCGAATGTGACAGCTTCATCAAGTCCCCTTCGTCTAACCCTTGCTCGAAAGATCCACAACCTGGATGGCAACAGCTTCACTGATCACTCTCCTTAGCTGACTGTGTGTTTCCTATGAGATAATAGGTTTCATGCTAGCAATTCTTCCCCCTTTCCACCATCATAGAGCTTGCTTATATAGGTTAAGAGGAGCTTAACCTCTTGAGTTATCTTTAGAACAAGTTGGGGAACCTCCTCCTTAGATCAGGGATCTCTTGATGGAACCAAGAATTCGAATGCAATAGCCTTCTAATCTTGAAAGATCCTCCCCTTATTCTCCTCAACGGGCCAACTACTGCCCCAGATTAGGCAGCGCTCCTTCAAAAAGGGCATCAGAGCGCTGGAGCGCTCCCTAGGAAGCTTGAGAGGAGCGCCAGAGCTTCAAAGGTGGGCAGCGCTCCTTCAGAGGGGTAAAGAAGCATTATAACGCTCCCTGAGGCCTTATGGGGGAGCGCCAGCGCTCCTAAGGCTGATGTAGGGGAGTGCTCAGCCTCAAAACCCTTGTTTAAGAGCTCTTTTCAGGTGTTAAGAGTTCTTTGACTTCAGTTGACCAGTTATCCTTCTCCAAATCAAGTGCATGAGATGTTTTAAGTGCCTCCTTAGTGTCGTCATCATGGCAGTATGCTTGAACATCGTTTGCGACACTTGTGACCAACTTGCGACACTTGCGAAAGTTGTAAGGAAGATGCAACACTTACGACAGTTGAGAGGAACATGCGACACTTATCCACTTGAGTAATTTTGATGTGTAACACTTATCCCCCCATTAAACCTCAACCACCTTATCCCCCCTTCCATAAATGGGTCCATCTACCGATACAATTGTATTATTAACTAAGTCTTCATAATAAAAATTAATAATTCATTAAACTAATATTAATTAAACAACTGTTTAATCATGATAATTAATTAATTAATTAAACTAATATTCATTAAACAAATATTTAATCATGATAATTAATTAATTAGGGTTGTTACATACACCCACCCTTCAGGAAACTTCGTCCCCAAGTTAAAGTAATTTATGATACAAGGGAAATGACACATGGTTCACACATTCATATCCAATAACCAACATTATCAGTAAGTAAGCTAAGAAAACTCATACATACTAGTGTACATGTGCAAGAAATGCATGTGTAGCTAGCACATACAAGTCTTGTGCATGTACTAATAACAATAACTATCACCTCTATAGTAATTTTCGTATGCATCCAATCCAATCAACACGACTGTTCATTTTATAAAAGATAATAAACCAATCAAATGTTTGTGAAATCCCTTAATTATAATAATCTAGCTCCACAATGTTTATTTAGACAATTGTAGTTTAGTTAAATAATTATGAATATACATATATACACATTTTCTTTTCATAAGGAAAAACAATAAATTCCACCATAAGGCAAATCTCCATACACTCTCAACTATTTCTATTCATCCTTCCTCCCTAACTTACTTCCATCTTCCATTCTTATCCTTCCTCTGTTGAACTATCTTGGAGCATCAACTATATTGACCTAACTCCAAATAGAACCTGTAAGCAGAAGTGTCACTATCTTAACCAAGCTTCCCCAGAAGGTAACTGACAGTCATCATCACACGTCTAGGGGAGCGTGAGCTAACACCGTTCTCCCATGACTCCAGGTTTCGGAGGATAGATGGTGGGAAATGCCTCCACCCCTCCTAACAAGACTAGGGTCAACACCCTACAATGGAGTATACAGTGGCACCGTGTTGCTGGGAATTTTGTCATCGTTTATTCGGTTTTTAGGCAGTCTCACCACCTGAAATCTTGCATTGGTCCACATGTCATAGCAATGCATTCAAACCAATATAATTTCACATAGAAAGATTCATACCATATTGTTTCTTGGTCGGTG
>JASDQU010100509.1:228234-238589 GCA_032191745.1 Picea mariana | reverse complement strand
TTGATGGTTTTGGCATAGATGGGAACATCTTTGATTGCCTGTAACAATGGAATCTTAACACAGACATTTCTCAGTTCAGTCATAATGTCAAACTCAGATTGTATAATTGGTTTTTCAATGAGCAGCCTCTCAGGAAAAGGAGGCTTTTTGGGATCCTGAGGTTGTGTGTTAGGCTGTGATTCAAATTCTTTTTGCTTTGGAATGATAACATCCTGCAAGGGTATCTCAGTTGATAAATTATCTACAGGCTCATCCTCATGTTCTTCAATGATTACCTTTGGTGTTGTCTTTGTTATGGGCTGTCTTTTATTTAAAACTTTTCCAGATCTCAGTTGTATTTCTTGTATAGACACAGGGTTTATGTTGTAAGTTGGATAGTTCTGGAAATCAGCATTATGGAGTGGTAGGGGTGGTCTGTGGTTCGGATTTGGAATGGGTTGAGCGGGCAGAATGGTAGGACGTGGTGGATTCTGAGGCTGCTGAGGATTTTGTGGAATGGGTGGCAATGGAGGTGGAGTAAAACCAGGCAGTAATTGTTGCAATGGAGGTGGAGTAAATCTAGGCAACAACTGTTGCAAATTTGGAGGGTAATGCATGCATGGATTCTGGGGCATTGGCACTGCATGCTGCTGTTGGTTATTTCCAAGGTTTGGATTTCTCCATCCCTGGTACCAGGGCTGAGCAGGGACATTTTGTGGAGGCCAATTTGGCCAGTTACATGGGTGTTGTTGTTGCTGAGAGAAGGGTGGATAGTAGCTGGAAGATTGTGGGGGTAGTTCCTTATATGCATTTGCATTTGGATTCCTAGGATGCCAAGGCTTCCTAGGTGCAGATTGAGTCCCTGGAGCTTCCCCTCCCTTGAATATTGCCTGCAGTCCAGGTAAGGATGGACAGTCTTCTGTTTTATGATTTTCATTACATATTGCACATACAGAAACATTGTCCAAGGGACATTCTCGTAAAGGATGCCTTTTTCTGCATTTTGGGCAAAATATACTGAGGACAGGTTTTTCTTCTTCCTGCTTTTTCTTAATCTTAAAGGTGTATAGTTGAGAGCCAATTGTTCCTAATAGTTCTATTTTAAATTTTTCCAAAAGGTTTCCCAATTCAACTTTAGTAACTCCACCGGGTGTAGATGTTTTGGTATTCTTGTTGACCGATTCTCTCACACTTCTTGCAGCTTTCCCTTTACTTCTTGAGTAAGTTCTTCAGAGTTCACAAATTGTTTCAAAGTTTTTCTGGTAAATGTCTCCTGAAGCCATTAAGTTGAGGGTATCAATGTATTCCTCCAAAACTTCTTTCAAGAAAAGAGTCTTGATTGCTTCATCCTGGAGATCAGTGTATTTAGATTTTTAAAGGGTAAAGGTGAATCTTTCTAGAAAATCCTCAAGGCTTTCTTCATCTTGTTGTTTCAGTTTGAAGATGTCATTTCGAGAATCCTTGGTTCTGCAGTAGTCCTGGTACTTCTTTAAAAACTTTGTCTTCATATCTTCCTAAGATCTAATGCTGTATTCTCCCAAACTCATGAACCAACGTAATGCAGAATCTTTCAGGGTGGCAGGGAATAATTTCAGTTTATGTGCATCCTGGAGGTAGTTATAACTCCTGCACAGAATGTCAAACTCAAAAAGAAAGACATCAGGGTCCTCACTATTTTTCCCATGGAAGGTTGGTAGTGCTNNNAGTGGGATATTTTTCATGGTGACATTCTGGACTAAGTCCAAAATAGGAAATCCAAAGGTGGTTTCTGATGCTACCTCATTCTCTGCTTGTTCTTCCCCTTCATTTTCAATATGAAGATCCTCATGTAAGTTTCTCCCTCTATCTCCCATGGTGAAAGGATTACCAAGAATTGTATATACAATCCGATCTTTCTTTGGTGAGGGTGTGAAATCCCACCTTTCTGGATTCTTTTTGTCATAAGTTTTATCTCCTATTGGTCTTTTTGAGGATCCTATGGCCTTCAATGTCACAGCTGTAGTTGTTATCTGTGAAACTTCAGGGTTAGAGTTTCTGAGAAAAGATTGTATTTTCTCTGGATCAACTGTGTCATCCAGGGCTGGATCACCAAGGTTTTGAGTTTGTTGATGTATGGTGCTTCCTGGTTCTAGGATTTGTTCTACTGTTTCCTCAGCCAGAATTTCAGTTTCAGTTTCTATCGCTCTTTGGGTGGAGGTTTCTTCTTCTTTTTGTGGTTTTATATTTTTCGTAAACCTACCTATAGGATCTCTATTTCTCATGAAATCATGCTAAATGAAATGAAAGAACTAAGATTGAGTTTTAGAGTACCTGTGATAATTGATATGTCGGTTTCCACCCTTTTTGTTTCCACAGCTGCTCTTACTATCAACCTACTAACACACCAAACCAAGCTAAGTGCATTCTAAAATTAATCAAGACAATTATCTTCTTACCTTTTAAACAGCTCCCCGGCAACGGCGCCAAAAATGTCAGGCTGCTAAATTGAAGCTTTTAAGTGACCTAAAACACTAAATTGTCAAACCAGGGTTGGTAAACTTTGAGCTGATACACAGTATGTGCAGGTAAGCGTCTAGTCTCTATCTGAATGCTATCCTAAGAAGAAAACACACACCTATTTTGAGAACTTGAATTTTAATAACTATCTTGAAACTGAGCATTTCCTATTTAAGTCATCAACAGAAAAACAGTCTTGTGCTCAAATGCTGGTACTGCTATTTCTATTCAAGAGTGTGGTTCCACAAGATTATTTTACTTCTATGTCTGATCATCTACCATCATCATTTTTGTTCAAGTCATGACACAAAAAGTATTTTCGAAAATGCATTCCATCTGATCATCAAAAATGAATCTAGAGCTGTCTACAGGAAAACAGAGTACTTTCCTACTTACTGGTACCAAGAGCTCCCCTTTGATTTAACTGTAATATAACTGTCCTAAGTAAGCAGGATAACTAACTGTCTAACAAAGCAAGTTCATTCACACTCTAAGTTATGCTCGAATGGAAAATGAAAATCCAAACAAACCACGTTCATACTCTTAAACCCTACAGGCATCAGTTATGCGTTCAATACCCATCAATATAAAAGATAACAGTATGCTGGCACGATTCAAGTGAAGAATAAATAAACATGATTCTGTAACAACTAAATCAATGACACACTATGAGTTGTAGGTATATTGTCCATGTAAGCAAATGTTAACACACTAAAACAACTAGATCTATGAACGTTAAGCTACCTCGTATGCAAGTTCTAACACACTGAAATGAACTAAATCTGAAACGAAGTAACACAGCGACTTGCACCGGTTTGGCGGGCCCAACCAAACAGTACAAACGCCAGAGGAAAGAACCAGAACGAACTACAACATTCATTGCAAGCATTGTGCAATCTTTACACTCCATTAACTCAAAAAATAATACGTCAAATCACATCAGTCGAATAATATAACGTAACAGCAGTTTTTATTCAAAGACATAGGTTCATGGCATAACATAATCCAGCAACAATAACAACAACAACCCGTTCTCAGGAGTGAACACGGGTTTATGTGAAAATCCTACTGTTTGTAACAGTCTAAAACAAAGATGCATAGAAACAAACGGATCCCCAATCCGAGAATAGTCTTGGAATCAAGTGTTAAAACGTATCTCACATCTTCGTGACACGTAGTGTCACGAAGTGTGAACGATGGAGAATCACGACCCAGTTTGATCATTATGCCTTCAAGCACCCTGTGGCGATGGCTCCAGCTATCATGTGAATCTTTCTATCTCTCATTCGAACCATAACGCACAGATCTCGAGCGGCTCCATTGGTACCTCCACGAGTACGAGCTGGTACCTGGTACCGGTATCCTGTTCCAAATATAGAAGTGGTACCTAACCCAAGCGATATTAGTTCCAAAACCAATTTAAAGCATTAAAGTGCATAAAAATAGCTTGAAATGCAAAGATACCTTAGGTAACCTCATTGAATGGTCAGGAGATGTCAGTTATGTCCAAAACAAGGCTAAAAGGGTGGTACTGGTAGATAAATGGAGGTCTGTGGCATATAATGTGGGAAAAAACATGATCAAAACCGGGGACCAACAAAATTCCCTTGTTGAATTTTTTCCTTTACCTCCATGTATTTCTGATCTGATTTTGCATCCTCTAGAATTTTAGCTTTCAAATCTGAATGGCACATGATAATGGTTGTAGCATGCATCTCATGCACCCTCTATTGAGTGCATCAGCTACCTTGTTCTCTTTACCTTTGATATGTTTTATATGGAAATCATATTCATTGAGGAAATATAACCACCTGCTTTGCCTGGCATTTAGAGTTGGTTGTCCAAACAAGTATTTCATACCACTATGGTATATCCTTAACTCAACTCTTTTTCCCATGAGGTAGTACCTCCACATCTTCAAGGTATTCACTATGGATTCCAACTCCAAATCATGAGTAGCGTAATGCCTTTCATGCTCCTTCAACTTTCTTGATTCATAGCACACCACACACCCATTCTAAATAAGGAATTTGTTGAGCACTCAACACACCCTAGAAAGTCTATGACCATTTCCTTTTTGGGTACCACTTGATCCTTTGCATTGCCTATTTTCACTTCAGTATGAAACTGATGCTTTTGGTTATCTTATATGTTTCATGATTGAATTAAGTAAAGTTTCCTTAAACATACAACAAAGAATTATTTTAACTCTAAAAGAGACTTAAAAACTACTCAAGGAATCGGTGACCCAGAATTTTCCCCGACTCGCTTCAGAAGTTCAGCATTGGTAAAATTTAAAGGTGATGAAAATCATCTGAGAAGTCAAAATAGCCGAGCGTCAGCCGATGAAAGTTTTTCTTTTCTACGAATAGGCCTCAGGAAGGATCTTTCCGAAGACCGATCCGTCAGTTTCGACAGAACGGTGTAACAGTAAGCAATGTGCATAAAGAAGAAGTGACATTGTCGACCACCGAACCCCGAAATAAGTTCATCATCGACGATTGCAAAATGATTAATTTCTTGTTGTAACAATAACCCCAATACCGCCCAGTATCGGCAGTCTTGGCAAATAATATTTTCTTAGCATTTTTTACGTGAGCGAGATCCTAAATTTGACCCTTACCCCCTAGCCGAATACCTTTTGTTTTTATGATTAAATTTTTCTAATGATCCAAGGTTGGTAACACCACGTAAGCATCAATCGTCATCTAAAATTTTACAAGGGAAAGTATTAACAAACTCACAGTGTAAAAATGACGATCACAAGAATCTAATAATTTATGCAAAAAAAACTCAGATAAGAGAAGACGGTTAATTTTTTGTATTTAAAACAAAGCGTGATACATTCAAAACACTGTCGTTATTTAGCACTAAAGGTTCCCACTGAATTCGGATCACATACAATAAGCCACACTGATGTCACAACCAACTGGCCCGGTGGCAGTGAGACCACAAATATCTTTACAATAAAAGAGCAAAAGAAAAATTTATCAAGAGTCGCTTAGGAAAGTAAAAGGCACAAAACCTCCCATTATGCGTCCCCTACACACGAACCTTTCCCCAGGTTACTACGCACACCTTGCACTATGTTCTTTTCTCCCACCATCCACTGCACCTCGCGCAACTGCACAACTGTATCTTGTGCTTCCTGAAGTCATCTCTGCAACCAAACCATGCTTCCTGCGTGACCCTGCGATGGAAATGTCTCTTGGTCTTTTGCCGCCAACTGACGCCCCAACTCTCTATTTTCTTGGTAGAGTCCAGCTACTGCGAGTTGAGACTGCTCTAATGGCTGAGCGGGACTTTCAACAGAAGTGTCTAATGCTTTTCCCTTCCCTTTCATCTTTTGCCTCTTCTACCGATAGTCCCAACCACCTCCGACCACTTGGTAAGCATCGCAATCTCCTCAAGGGGTGGACGTGCACTTAGCCTAGCTGAGGGGCGGTCCTCCTCTCCTTTTTACGTATTTTTCCTAGGCCTTCCTCTTCTTCGTGGTTTCGGCTCTAGAGAAGGCACGGTTCCCAGCATGGATCTTTCAAATGTACCTTTTTCCACCCAAAGCTCTATTGGAGATGTTGATGTCATCTCCAAGCAAATGCTTGTACCTCCTGTTGGAGCTTCAAGTACATGGGAAGACAATAAGAAAGAGTCCCAGGAACGCTGGGGCTCAGACCTGGAACTTCGGCTGCCTCTCAAACCCCACCCCGTGTTTGAAGGAGACACCATAACGCAACAGCGTAGGGACCCAGGCCTCTACAGGTGATAAAGACTATTACGCGAGGCTTCAACAAGATAAACTCGTCGGACCAGAATTCCATAGGATTTAAGCTCGGCATATGCATTCCCCACAGATCTCCTAGAATTTATAAAGAAATGAAGGAGAGAAACTGAGTGTGCCAATAAAACACCCGTGCCTCACAACATGATGTTTTGGAAACTCGACGTGCCACAACTTCCGAATGGATGCAATCCATAACATGTAAATGCCACCGAATCAGAGTTGTAGGGAACGTGTGGTATGATCCTTCTGATCTTTTTGAACTTATGAACCTCTGTTATTGACGAATGATGTTTGACACACTTGGTGATACTAATTCTGGAGACATTTAACGACTTCCCCTTTACAGTATCCGACCTTTTGGGAGCACACACGCACACGCCTGTCTCCGATGCCTCCTTTCGGCCCCAAAGGTCAAGTGATTACTATGACATTTTATACGCTCATGTTTGTCGTACTTGATTTGCCACCCTATGACACGCTGACGTAATACATTTAAACTAAAGAGAACGGCAGCTTCAGCTAGGTCATCACAAGTCATTCAAGGGAGCATCTGGGATCACATAAGTATTAAAACGACTAGGACTAGCGAGCTACGTAGGTATGCATTAATATTTTCAATGTATTTATGTCTTATCGTAGGTTTCTTAATCACTAAACTACCTCTAGTTTGATTGCAGGAAAAATCCTCCCGACTACCAAACAGAGCTCATCCTGTGACCTCGTCGAAGAACTAAAAGAAACTCCGAAACTGAATCGTCGTAGCAATGAAGGATGTCGGGCCCCCCGAGTTCGGCACCCCCGATGAATTTATCAACCTGAGCGACGTGTTCTAGTTATATGTCGAATAGGACTCACTTTGGACTGAATAATTCGCAAAGATAACCGGTGCAAGTCCAGGGCAAGTACAATAGTTTGCAGAACATCCGATCATAGCCCGAACCATGCTTCAGCAATTGAACTTCATTCTACCAAAGTACTGGGCGCATGCAGATCAGAGGGATATATGCGGCTCCAATGGAACAGCATAGATTTTCGTGGGCCAACACTTGTGAAGAATTATTTATCAGTTGATCTGAATATGAAAGCAGTCACCCTTTTCAAGAAACATCTCGGGTGGACTATTGAAGAAGTTGTTAGATGATAACGCCATGTGGCGATTTTTGTTTGGTTCAAACTGTACTTAGCCATTAATTTCGGTTGAATTTTATATTATAAATAAGGACATAGACCAATTAGTCAAGGGTCGATGGTTGTTGTAAGAACTCTTTTCTTTTTGGTTGTTGATAACTATTTTGAGACTACTATGAACTGAGAAGTCCTTTTGGACCAAAGACAAGCTATTTTCATCAGATGTGTGTGATTGGAGTTGGAGAAGAATTACTTCCTATCTTGTTCCATGAATGATGTAGTAAATGAGTAAGAGCAATTAATTATGTTGTCAAGTTATCTGATGCAATGTTTTGATGTTCTTTGCTTTAATGATGAAGATAAAATCGTTGTGTTGTTATGTGATGAATGTTATGGTAGATGAATTATTTTTCTTACTATGATCTTGATTATATATGTGTTTTCTTTCTATTAATTAGTTTTATCAGACAGTAATTGGATGCTCATTTGGTTAATGTATTAGTACTAGGCCCTTTGGCATAGAATCATTGTTTGCATGTTTGACCAGTAGGTTATCCCAAGCTTGACCTCTTCCCAATAGTTAAAATTTTGTCATGTTAATTGTCAAGTTGGTTTATATTGCCTTGCATCTCTCATACCAGTCCCACCCAAGAGAAGTGCAGAAAAAGAATCGTCTTAACTGAAGGAAGAGCCTTCACAAGAAAACATAAAGCCCATCGATAAATTGTTCAGATCAGAATATCTGGAGAACCATTCCATCTTAAACGTTGCAGAGTCTAATTGGGCCTCAGTGGCAGGTTTGGTTCCTGCTATTGAGTCAAGGGATTTAAGACCCATCAACAGAATCTACCAAGTCCTTCTTTACATGCATCAATGCATACAATGAAATATTCATTTGGATCAGCAATCCTTAGTATTGGAGCACTTGTCAATAATGCTTCAAGTGTTGGAAACTCTTTCCACAATCCAATGTCCATTCAAACTTCACACCTTTATTCTGTAAAGAAGTAATTGGATATTCAATTTTTGAGAATCCTTCTATAAATATCCTATAGTAACCTGCAAGGCCATGAATGATATCACCTCTGATACATTCCTTGGTATTGGATATCCTTCAATGGCCTTTATATTTTCTGAATCTACTGTTATTCCTTCCTCTGAAATGATATGGCCCAAATAATGAATTTGCTTCTGGTAAAATTATCACTTGCTCAATTTGGCATACAACTTATGCTCCCTTGATACATGTAACACCATTCTCAAGTGTTTCTCATGCTTTTTATATAGACTTAGAATATATCAAAATATCATCCAAGAAGACAATGACAAACTTATCCAAGTAATTCTTGAATATACCATTCATGAGACACGTGAAGATAGTTGGTTCATTCGTTAACCCAAATGGCACCACTGTGAACTCATAATGGAAATACCTTGTTCTAAAGGCAGTCTTGTTGATGTTTTCTTATTTAATTATTACCTAAAGATAGCCCGACCTGAGATCAATCTTCGAGAATATTTTTGTATCTTTTAACTTATCGAATAGGTCATTTATCCTTGGAAAAGGATACGTGTTCTTCACAGTTACCTTGTCAATGCAAAGTCTCAAAGTTCCATCCTTTTTCTTCACAAATAATACTGGGGCACCTCAAGGTGACATGCTTGGGTGTGTATACCCCTTCTTCAGAAGCTCTTCCAATTTCATTTGCAATTCCTTTAGTTATGGTGTACTCGTCCTGTAAGGGGTCTTGGATATTGAGGTTGTTCTAGGCATCATATTGATGGAGAAGTCAATATCTCTCTTGGATGGAAATCTTGGTATTTCCTTGAATACATCTTCAAACTCTTTTAGGACTACATAATCTTCAATAGTTGACGCCTTATCTTTAGATGTCTCTTCCATATGTGTTGCAAATATTTGACACCCTTTCCTATAACTCTTCTTCAGCTGCAAGGCTAAAACTTCTATGGCAATTACTGCTCTGAGAATTCCTTGTATTGTCCTTAAGTTTCCTTCCTAATCCAAGCAAGTAAATTGCTTAGTATAATAGTCTAGGATAGCATGATGTTGTTCCAACCAATCCATACCAATTAGGCAGTCATAGGATACTAAAGATATGATGTTCAAATATTCCCTAGTGCTCATTCCATTCATGTTCATTGGGCATGCCTCAACCATCTCAATAATTTTTCTTTTAGTTCCTGTAGCTAACTGCACCATCCAAGGTTTTCCAAGCTTGCTTCTTGGCAATTGCAATCTCTCCACCAACTTAGGATCTGGATAATTATGACCAAGGATGATTTTAAGGGATAAATTACACTCATAGGATAAAATTATTTTACCTTGAAAATTGCCAAAATTTTATACAAATTATATAAAATCCTTAGAAATTTAAATATTTTTACAAAAATATCGCCAAATATTTTATAGTTGGCATATGAAGGATTAGTAAGATTCGCCAAGATTTCTACAGTTTAAAATAAATTTCCATCCTTAAAATCATCCATGATTATGACTAGCTCCTTAATCAATTAAAATAGCAATGGGCTGGTTATTGATCTTACCTTCCAGTTCAGTCATATGTGACTGAAACTCAGCTTGCTTGTTGTCTAGGGCTGCATAGATCTTAGGTACATTTATGTCCATGTCCTCCATTGTTTCATCTTGTTGTACATTGTGAACAGTTCTCACTTTTTCACTTATGTGAGGGCAATCTTTGTACATATGATCTCCCTTACAACCCCATCATTGAATAGGTGGTTTCCTTAGTATTTGCCCCAATGTCTCTATCATTATATATTCTTTAGAAGTTGGCTATTCCTGAGAGTTATTTCTGAAGAATTTTGGCTTAGTTCCCTTCTTCCTCTATTCCATCGTGCTTTTCTTCTTGTCTCCCCAAGATTTTCGGTAAGTTGTTCTCCCTTTATGTTGATCATAAAGGCACTTAGCCCTTCTTATAGTTTCCTCCAA
>JASDQU010100509.1:213882-225824 GCA_032191745.1 Picea mariana | reverse complement strand
TCCCTCTCCCGAGTTCTTTTTCCTTGCCTTATCTCCCTTCCCTTCCATTATCCACCGCCTTCTCCTCCCATTAAAACTCAACCACCTTATCCCCCCATTAAACCTCAACCACCTTATCCCCCCTTCCATAAATGGGTCCATCTACCGATACAATTGTATTATTAACTAAGTCTTCATAATAAAAATTAATAATTCATTAAACTAATATTAATTAAACAACTATTTAATCATGATAATTAATTAATTAATTAAACAAATATTTGATCATGATAATTAATTAATTAATTAATTAGGGTTGTTACATACACCCACCCTTCAGGAAACTTCGTTCCCAAGTTAAAGTAATTTATGATACAAGGGAAATGACACATGGTTCACACATTCATATCCAATAACCAGCATTATCAGTAAGTAAGCCAAGAAAACTCATACATGCTAGTGTACATGTGCAAGAAATGCATGTGTATCTAGCACATACAAGTCTCGTGCATGTACTAATAACAATAACTATCACCTCTATAGTAATTTCCGTATGCATCCAATCCAATCAACAAGACTATTCATTTAATAAAAGATAATAAACCAATCAAATGTTTGTGAAATCCCTTAATTACAATAATCTAGCTCCACAATGTTTATTTAGACAATTGTAGTTTAGTTAAGTAATTATGAATATACATATATACACATTTTCTTTTCAGAAGGAAAAACTATAAATTCCACCATAAGGCAAATCTCCATACACTCTCAACTATTTCTATTCATTCTTCCTCCCTAACTTACTTCCATCTTCCATTTTTATCCTTCCTCTGTTGAACTATCTTGGAGCATCAACTATATTGACCTAACTCCAAATAGAATCCGTAAGCATAAGTGTCACTATCTTGACCAAGCTTCCCCAGAAGGTAACTGATAGTCATCATCACACGTCTAGGGGAGCGTGAGCTAACACCGTCCTCCCATGACTCCAGGTTTCGGAGGATACACGGTGGGAAATGTCTCCACCCCTCCTAATAGGACTAGGGTCAACACCCTACAATGGAGTATACAGTGGCACCGTGTTGCTGGGAATTTTGTCATCGTTTATTCAGTTTTTAGGCAGTCTCACCACCTGGAATCTTGCATTGGTCCACATATCATAGCAATGCATTCAAACCAATATAATTTCACATAAAAATATTCATACCATATTGTTTCTCGTTCGGTGGTCATGACATCCACTTTCATTACCATTATCCATTGGCTATTTCATAACCCATTGGCCTGCAAATTAGTCTATAACACAAACCCATACATATCTATGCATCATCCTCATGTAAATTCATACGACCATAATCTCAATTCGGTATCCACATACCAACAAATTTAATGTCAAAATTTCCAAGTTAGAAATAGATCTCATAATATCCCCATAATTCAATTAATGTTACCCGTTCATAAAATTTTCATTTACATAATAGATTGCATCATATCCACCATCATTCACATAACATTAACATTCATAGATTTCACATTCACATAATAGATTGCATCATATCCATCATCATTCAAGTGACATTTAAACATTTATRGAATTTACATTCACATAGTAGGTYGCATCATATCCATCATCATTCAAATAACATTTAAACATYCATAGAATTTAMATTCACATAGTAGGTYGCATCATATCCATCATCATTCAAATAACATTTAAACATTCATAAAGGTTCATACGTCTTAAAAGTTCAAGTGTATCATTAATAGTTTCACTATGAATAGAAAATAAAGGTGATTAGGCCTCAGGTAATACTAGTTGTCTAAGTCAAAAGGTGGTGTTACATACACCCAACCTTCAAGAAACATATTCTCGAGGTGGTCAAAAAAGTGAGGGATAATCTCGTCGTAATGTCTCGGCATCCTCCCAAGTAGCAGATCTTGGGCTATACTTGTCCCAATGGACCTTAACTTGGTCTACCAGATGGTTCCTGAGCTGTCGGACTCTACGGTCCAATATGCGTAATGGTTCTACCGTGAGGGTTCCCATGTCCGATACCTACAATTCCTTCCAATTTAGTTTATGTGATTCATCAGCAACATAATGACGTAGAACATATACATGGAAAACATTATGATTTTTATGCAAGTGGGGTGGAAGTACGAGATGATAGGCAACGAGTCCAATTTTATCTTGGATTTTGAATGATCCTATAAATCAAGGTGACAACTTTGTCCCCTTCCCGAACCGAATGGTACTCTTATTAGGCCTGATACGAATGAAAACCTGATCTCCCACTTTATAACTTCGGTTAGTTCTGTGTGCATCCGCATAACTTTTATGTCTATCATGTGCTTCCTTTAGTCTCTGCCTAATATGAATCACATGTTCCTCCATCTCTTGAATCAATTATGGCCCAATTGTTACTCGGTCTTCTAATCTTTCCCAACTCAATGGTGTTTTGCATGGCCTTCCATACAGAGCTTCATAGTGTGGCATTCTGGTGGAGCTATGAAAACTGTTATTGTAGGTGAACTCTACCAAAGGTAAGTACTTCTCCCAATGGGTTTGATTATCCATAACATACATCCTAAGCATGTCTTCCATAACCTAATTTACTCTCTCAGTTTTCCCATCTATTTCTGGATGATAAGTTGTGCTTAAGTTCAAATGAGTCCCCAATGTTGACTGCAAACTTGTCCAAAACCTAGAAGTGAATCTGGAGTCCCTATCTGAAAAGATCTTCTTGGGTATCCCATGCAAACGGATGAACTTACTTACAAACACACGTGCCACATCAGTGACATCGTAAGTGTCTCTAACTGGAATAAAATGAGCACTCTTGGTCAACTTATCAACTATCACAAGGATGGCATTTTGTCTATGAGATGTGAGCGGCAACCCCACAACAAAATCCATAGAAATGACTTTCCACTTGGACATAGGAACATCATGTGGTTGTAGGATACCTGTCGGGTGATGGTGGTTGGCTTTCACTTGTTGACACTCTAGGCACTTGGCGACGAAATGGACTACATTGTGTTTCATGCCTACCCAGAAGAAGAGCTTCCTCATGTTTGGGTACATTTTCTTCACACCCGGATGTGCACAATAAAGTGCTCGATGGGATTCCTTCCATATGATGCTTCGAATATCCCCACCTTCGGGGATGTACATCCTTCCTTGGTATCTTAATAGCCCATCTGCTTTTAGTCTATATCCTTCATAATTTGGATCTAATTGCCTCCCACTCTGGAGGTTTGAAGTAACCTTTAAATACCAACTATCTCCAAGGCGTTGCGTCAACACACGTTCCCGTAGATTGACTTTTAAGGGTACCAAGGAGAAGACACATGGTCTCCTACTCAAGGCATCTATGACCACATTTTCTCTTCCCTTGATGTATGAAATACAAAAATCGTACTCACTCATAAACTCACTCCATCGCCTCTGCCTGGCATTAATATCCCTTTGATTGAAGAGATGTTTTAAACTTTCATGGTCTGTTTTGAGCTCAAAGTTTCACCCCACTAGATAGTGCCTCCAAAGTTTCAGAGCTAGCATTAAAGCTGCCAACTCTAAATCATGAGTAGCGTAAAGCTCCTCATTTTTCTTCAACTTCCTTGACGCATAAGCTATCACTCCTCCATCCTTCATTAGCACGGCTCCCAACCCTTGCTTCGAGGCATCCATGCAGACTATGAAGTCCTTTTCTATATCCAGCACTCGTAGAATTGGTGCACTAGTTAGTAGCCTCTTAAGCTCGATGAATTCACTATCATATTCTTCTATCCATTCATACCTGACCCCCTTGCACTGCAAAGTGGTGATGGGTTTCTCTATTTTAGAGAACCCTTCCAAAAATCTCCGATAATAACCTACTAGCCCCATGAAGCTTCTTACATCATGAGCATTTTTCGGCACTGGCCATTCCATAATGGCCTTTACCTTTTTTGGGTCCATAGATATTCCTTCACCGGAAATGATATGACCTAAATAGTGAATTTCTTTCTGGAAGAAGGAACACTTCGACGACTTCCCATACAATTTGTTCTCTCTAAGTCAGGACAACACCACTCGCAAGTGTTCCTTATGCTCCCTTCTGTTCTTGGAATAGATGAGGATGTCATCTAGAAAGACTTGTACAAAATGGTCTAAGTACTTCCGGAATACACCGTTCATGAGGCTCATAAATACTACTAGCGCATTGGTCAATCCGAAAGTTACTACAACGAACTCATAATGCCCAAACCAAGTTCGAAAGGCAGTTTTAGGAATATCGCCCTCCTTAATCCTTAATTGGTGATACCCTGATCGCAAATCAATTTTTGAGAATACCACTGCTCCTTCCATTTGATCGAAGAGATCATCTATTCGTGGTATAGGGTACCTATTTTTCACAGTAGCATGGTTCAAGTCCCTGTAATCTATACATAGTCGTAAGGAACCATCATTCTTCTTCACAAATATTACTGGTGCACCCTAAGGTGAGACATTGGGCCTTATTAGCCCTAAGTCAAGTAGCTCTTTCAACTGCATCTGCAACTCACAAAGTTCTGGCGCTGTCATCCTATACGGAGTCTTGGAAATTGGTTCTGCACTAGGTTTTAGCTCAATAGTAAAATCAAGCTCCCTCTCAAGAGGTAACCCTGACAACTCGTTCGAAAAAACATCCTTAAACTCTGACAATACTGGGTACTGATCCAAGGAGGGTCCTTTCCTTTCATTCATTGCTTCCACTACATATAGTCGACACCCTTGCCTCATGCACCACTTAACCTTCATAGTTGAGATAAAGCGTAGAGACACCTTTCTCCGTACACTTTGGATCTCTATTGGCCTTCCTTCATCGTCAACACAAAGCACCCTTTTTGCAAAACAATATACCATAGCTCGATAGGATTCTAACCAATCCATTCCAATGATTAGGTCATATGTCCCGAGGGCAATGACGTATACCTTCAACCTAGTAGTACACACTCCCAGGTCTACTAGACAATTATCAACGCTAGGTCCTACCGCTTGTTTTTCCCCCGAAGCCATCTCGACTTGTTTAAAGTCATCATGCTCGTAGGTTGCCAACCTACTCTTTTCTAATGCAGATGGTGAAATGAAACTATCTGTAGCACCAGAATCAAAAAAAAAATTAACATTGATATGATTTAGCGTACCTAGAAACTCCACCATCGCGGATTGATGTTCTGCCTGGCGATTATTAACTATTGCATAAATCTAGTGGCTGCCACTTGCTCTTCCCATCGGGGCCTTTCCTTCTCTATGCACAACTCTTGCTTACAACTCTGGGCAGTCATATTGGTAATGGGGTCTTCCACATCCCCAACATGTAACACAAGATTGAACCTACGCACTGCTCTGTGATGATCTCTGAAATGAGTTCCTTCCCCTGGAACTCCTGCCCTACCAGTTTCTCCCTGAGATGGTCGTGGACCTACTTGCATCATTGGTGATGAACGGGATGTTGTACTCGCTTCCATTGAAATACCTATGGAAACTGTCCTTGGTGTGACTTTATTACCATAAGGAGGTGTCCTAGAGCTCCCTCCCCTGAAGGTTCTAGGGGCCTTCCCCACGAATCCAAGATGATGCGGAAAGGTCAATCTCATACCTCCATTTAAGTTCATGTGTTCCTCCACATAATGTGCATTTTCAATTGCTTATGCTACTGAAGACAGTTTCCACATCTGTACCATGGCCCTTATCTTAGGGTTTAACTCATAGATAAAGTGTCTTGTTTGTCATTGATCATTATCCATGTATGAAACATATTTTACCAATTCCATGAACCTTATCTCATACTCTTCCACGACCCTGTTTCCCTGTACTAGAGCATGAAATTCTCCCACCTGTTGTTCCTCATATTAAGCTGGTAGATATTTACTTCGAAACCTTTCCTCAAAAATTTCCCAAGAGACGGTGTCTAGGGTAAGGTGCAACTTCCTCTCTAGGTTGCCCCACCAGTTCAAGGCATTGTCCCTTAACTGAAAGATTTCTATTTTCACCTTTGATGTGGAAGCATAGTCTCTTAAGGTGAAACATCGTGTCATTCCTTCCATCCATGCCTCTGCATGTTCACTGGCACGACCCCCGGAAAACTTTGGAAGTTTGCTTATCTACAGTTCTCTAGTGATGTCCTCGAGTGGAGGCCCTCCCCTTGAATCCCTTAATGCTTCAGGGTTACCCTCTCCAGATGGTGGGGGCTCCACTTCGATCCCTGTTGGCTGACGCCCCTTTAAAGTCTCATTAATGGCCTCCAAAGAGCGCAGAATGAGAGCTAGTTCGGGCGATGGTGGTGGCGGTGTTGGCAGTCCTTGTGACAATGCCCCTCTGCCTCGATTTTCTTGAGTTCTAACCATCCTATATAATTGAATCTACATCAAACCAAATGTTTGTCAGGGAAGAGTCTAAGGCAATTCACATTTGTGCAACTTAAACTTGAAAACATCGGGTTAGGCGTAATTTTTTTTTACTTGTCTGTAAACAGACATTACTCTGTTTAGGGTAAGTGGCTAGGTCAGGGTCGAAAGCCTCTAAGATCGATGTATTTGCCTAAGAAAACCACTGAGTCTCTCACCTAGTAGCTACGCTATCACTATACCACACTCACCAATTTCCCTATCTTACCTTCTTAGCGTGCATGAAGCCCCCTCCCCCGTGTCATGGTTTAAGTCCTTAAACTTTTTGTTTAAAACTAATTAATGTCATTTTTAACATAATTTATCATTAACATTAATTACTCACTTAATTAATTAATCATTCTAATTTATTAGTCACTAATTAATTAATCACTTTAAGTAGTTTTAAATTTAAAACATTTAAAATTTAAAATATTAAAATTAAACAATTAATTAAAACATAAATTTAAATATAATTTAAACATAAATTTAGATATAATTTAAACATAAACATAAAACACGTGATACCAAAAATTTAAAACATTTAAAATTTAAACTATTAATTAAAACATAAACTATTAATTAAAATCAAACTATTAAAACTATTAAAACTTAAACCTATAAAAAATTTAACGTTGGACCGTGGGTCCTCACATGAGGCCTACGTGCCCCTCTCCCCCATTCTCATCCCCCAAAACCCTACACGCATTCTCCCAGGCTCTCCATCCCCAAACCCTACACGCATTCTTCCGGGCTCTCCATCCCCAAACCCTACACGCATTCTCCCACTCTGCAAATGCGGTCGGGCCTCTCTCACTCTGCAACTGCGGCGGGGTTACAGTAATGGCTTGTGGTGCCTCCCTTGATGGCTTTGGCACTGAGAGCTTAGTCTTGGCTTAACTTGTGATGTTTCATGTTGTGTTTGGTGCAGGTGTGCTTGGTATTCAACGTTGTGGATTTGGAGATTGGGTCTACATAGTGCAATGAAGCACCCATTGTAGGCTCCTCCTCCATTGATTGAGCGCTTTGGGTGCTTGGTCTCGACGTGTAGAGATTATTATGCCCCTGTGAGCTCCACCTCCATGTGGCTTGGTTTGGTGTTGGGCACTTGTGCAATGGGCCTCTAACTTGTTGTTTTGTGGCTTGGCACTTGTGTGCTTTGCTTGTGAACTGAGGCCTTAGTGCTTGTTTTTTACTTTGGTGCGTTCTATTGTTGTTGGGTGCTTAGATTACATGGTTGTAGATTCTCAACAGCTTTCAGATATGATGTTGTAGCTTCATTACCTTTGGATGATGCCTTTGATAGTTTGGGTCACTTTATCAATCATGTTTGGGGTTTTGGGCATTTCTATGTTGTCTGGTTTTGTTTGCATGGCTTCCATTGAACAAGCGAGTGATAGATGCGCGGTCCTTTGGCTATGTGGGCTTGGGTTTTAAACACACTAGGCATGGAATGGTAGGCTAGGCACATGGCGCTTGGTCTTGGATTGACTTTGTGTGATTCATCTCCCTCCTGTGGGCGATCGACTGTGCAACTACGCCCTCACGGGCTCCTTCCCTGGTGGCTTGACGCATGGCACTTGGTTTTGGGAGATGGAAGAAAGGAAAGGATCTTCATTGGTATGCAAGGGATAAAAAGGCACAAGACTTCAATGAAGAGGAAAAGAAAGAGGAGATTAAGAGGGTCAAAGAAGAGGAAGAGCAAGCCATGCGTGACATTTTGGGTTTGGCACCAAAGCGTGTAAGTCATCCTCAAGGAAATTGACTAGATAAAAGAGAGGTTGTCGAGCTACTGAAGAAAGGAAGTTGTGTAGAGGATTTGGCTCCTAGTTATGTAGAAGGAGAGCATGTATAGGGGCTTGGTTTTTCTCAGGCTTTGTGTGTCAACCAAGGTTCGAATCGCACAGAGGTACCCCGCTATAAAAGAAGAAAGTTCGACGACCCAGATTTTCCATATTTCTTTAATGAATTTGCAGAGAAATATTTGGTGTTTATATTTAGATTGCATACTCCATGTTGGAAAAGTCTTCAATATTTTCAAGGCTTTTCTGAGATTGCATAGTCCAGATGTCAAACTACAGAATCCAAATTCCAAAAGGATTCAAGATAGATTGTATACTCTGTGTTGTAGATGCTTTTAACATTTTTTTTTTTAATCTTTTGAAAAGTGCTGAGATCAAGGATTCAAGATTTCGGTAGATTTTCCAAATTAATCTTCATGTTGGAAACTTCATAATCTAGATTTTAGACTCGTTCTTAGTGTTCAGATTGCATAATATGAATGTCATAAAAGGTAGTCTTCGTGCATTTGAGATTGCATTCGCATAGTCTCAATTATGAGAAAATATTTTCCAGACTGAATAATCTATTCCAATTAACATAAAAATTTATGTTTTCCAGATTGCATAATCTAGGTGTCCACATTACATAGATTCTCCAAAGAAATGCTAAAGTGTTAAGATCGGGATGAGATCTAGAATGGTATCGGGCTTGGTTTGGTGTTTTTGCATTCTGCTTGATGTTAACAATTGTTCCAGTTTTCTACTACGAAGCTCAACAGGAACATATTTGGTAATTTTATTACTCTGTTTACCATATTTTTTCTCATTTCATTTTTTATTACTTATTCCTTCTCCATTTCCTTTATATTTCATTTTTTTTTCTTTTTTTTTACTCTATTCTTTTATTTTGTTGTTCATTATAAAAAATATATCACTCTATACAGGTGAGGCTTCTTACAGGTTTGAAGCTTTTGCAGGTGAGGCTTCTTACAGGTTTGAAGCTTTTACAGGTGAGGCTTCTTACAGGTTTGAAGGCGAACAAACCCCTTCAAACTTACAACAATTTCTAAGGTTTTTTGGGTTATTGTTGGAACAACATTCCTAAACTTTCTTTCTTACATGTGGGTAGGTGGGTAGGTCCTGGTCCAAGTTTTTAAACACGCTCTGATACCATGTGTAAATCCTGCCCAGACAGAGCCTTATAAAACATAAGTTTAAAACATAAAAATGCTATAACAATTTTTATTATGTTCTCTACTCAGCATAATATCAACTCATTGTTTAGCATAATTTAAAAATTAATAGCGTGATGATGAATAATATATTCAGCATAAATGCCCAAAGGGGTTGGATCCAATGGTGGAAAGCGAGGAGTTTTTCACCGTTGGGCAAGGTTCAATTCTCGTGAGGGCTTTACCTGGAGCCATGGGGACACCTTGAGGTAGTGGTCGAATGTGTGGTTGCACCCAGAGATACTATAATAAATGGTATCGTGACCCGTGCACACATAAGTGGATCAAAGCCCACCCCCATGTCCTTCAACTTTTTCTGGTCCCCGAGGTGTAGGACAGTCGGTGACGGAGTGTGTTGTTAAGCCACTCCGTGATGTTAAAGTCACCGGTTCGAAACCTGCGGGGACAAAAAATCCAACCATGTTAAGGGTTGGTGTGGCTCAGGCCGGGTGCGATCCCTGGGTGATTTTGACGGCTTAGATGTCCCTGAGTCGCGGTTTCTCAAGCCACAGGTTAATCGCAGGTCCTGCACAAATTAACAAACAAAAAAATATATATATTCAGCATAAATAATAAAAAAATAAAAAAAAAATAACAATAATGATGATAAATACATCAAACTAATGTTGTTATGAAACTCTGCCCAAGCTGAAGCTCTACCCAAAACTGACTAACCTCCCAGCCAGCTAGGAACAGCCTATCTGGCTCCCTAGCCCTAGGATTCCTTACGGTTTCCTGGCCCCCGAGCCCAAAATTCCTAGCAACAGGTGCCCCTTGTGAAAGTCCTCAAGCAAGCTCCTCAAGTAAAACCAGTAATCCAAATGCAATCCAAAACTAATACAAACCCGCCCCCCCCCAAAAAAACTCAGTTCCCAAACTAACTCCTCTAATATGAAAATATTACTCCTACCAAAAAAAAATCCTCCCTCTCCCGAGTGCTTTTTCCTTGCCTTATCTCCCTTCCCTTCCATTATCCATCGCCTTCTCACCCCATTGAACCTCAACCACCTTATCCCCCCTTCCATAAATGGGTCCATCTACTGATAAAATTGTATTATTAACTAAGTCTTCATAATAAAAATTAATAATTCATTACACTAATATTAATTAAACAATTGTTTAATCATGATAATTAATTAATTAAACAAATATTTAATCATGATAATTAATTAATTAATTAATTAGGGTTGTTACATTGCGTGCAATACAAGCTCTACAACACACAACACCAAGGTTTAATGTGTTCACTCTATGTGCCAATATTCCCTACGCACTAATATTGTGTCACGCGCCAATATATGTTGAGCACAACTTTTGTGCAGCACACCAATACTCTGCATGCACTGCAAGCACTACACCACACAACGCTAGGGTTTATTGTGTTCATACGGTGTGCCAATACTCCCTGCACACCAATAATTATACCTTCATGCAGCATGAATATTCAACATTCACACACTACATCCCAATGTTGCGTGTGCACCAACACATTCGAACTGTGCTCTTCCAACACTCCAAGCGCACACCTTTCACATCACATTATTAATCATGTTCCACAAGCTTTGCACCCTGTGATTCCAAACTTTAGCGCACTTTTTTGTGCATATATATTATGTGCACACCATCAATTATACCCAGCGCAATGCCAAAACTTAATGTACATACCATGTGTACCATTATTTTCTACGCAACACCAAATGTTTAGTGCTTACAACTGCGCAACATTATTTTTCCACATCATCGGCTCTGCACAGTACAGTACCCAATTTTAATGTGCACTCCTGCACACCTTTTTTTTTGCTACGCATCACTACTACTTAGCACGCACAATATTTTTCATGCTTAACTGATTTTGTGCATAAATTTTGATGCAGAAATTGGGGCTTTTGCCCGATTTTCACCCAAATTCCACCATGGACGTTCTGCAACCATGAAATTTGTTCAATTTCACTCCAATATATCCAAATTCAATTCTCTACAACAACAAATTTTTGTGTGCACTATTGGTTGATATTTTGGGTGCAAGTTTTCCAATTCATTCACGAATTGAGAATTTTATTCAAACAATTCTGCTCAATCTGTCATGGCTTCCCTATAACCTCAAATTCAAAAAATTCCTTTCTGAATTTCTTTAAATAGAGATTAAAATTAAGGATATCTCATCACTTAACTAAATTTCCCCAAATTCTCCATGAATTTAACAATAGAAATTGGAGCTTTTACCCAATTCCACTCAATTGCTTCGAATTTCCGTCATGGACGCACTGTAACTTGAAATTTGGCAACTCTTGAATTCAATTCTCTGTGAGAATCCGCTTTGGCATTATGCTAACTTGGCCCATCCAGGCTCAGTGTTGAAAATTGGCCTCTAATACCATATTGTAACATATCCAGCTACCAAATGGGCTATGCCACTTAAAACTTTCTTGAACTTTGATACCATATTGTAGTGTCTCCATTACCAACAACTCAACAAAATTGCTTGGATACTAATTAAAACATATAAATACTCTAAATGCATGGATATATACATAATCAT
>JASDQU010100509.1:201997-213707 GCA_032191745.1 Picea mariana | reverse complement strand
TATATATATATATATGCAGCATAAACAGAATAAACCCACAAAAGAAAATGCATAATTATTACTGCAACACATGATGTAACACACAATTGACACTTATCTTTGATTAAAGGACACCAACTACAGGTAGACCTTCCATGTTCCACCCAGCCTTAGACCACCCTGCTCATAACTCTCAGCATAGGGTCACCCCCTAGCTAAGGCTAAACTCCACTTGGGTAAGGTTTCTTAACCAGGCTAAAGTATTTCACTCAACATGAAACTCATTGGCATGTAACTCAGTCACAGGTGACTCAATCACAGGAAACTTTGTCACCGATGTCAATTCATACTGAAAACATACAGTCTCGCATTCCCCACATGTATTTCCCACCCTAGTAAGTGTGTCCATTCTCTTCTCAACGGTCCTTTGGCTGCCCACTTCCCTTCCAGGGCTTCAGCAACAGGTCAGACAGGAAGTCTCAAAGCCCTGTCGCTGCAGTTTGGCACCTGGGGAAAATAATTCCCTGGAATTCTCTCACCTGGAGAGAATGCAATATCCTACAGGCCTAACAACCCAACTCTTCAGTCCAGCTCTCCCAGATAATCAAGATACAGGTATCTATGATAGTAATAGCACGGTCCAATGATCGTAACAGTTGAGTCATGATGATATCATGATGATTGAATGATGATTGAATGATAGCAAAAATGTATTAAGTCCAAACTATATGAATGCATGTACCAAACTTGACACTTGTCATGTTTAGAACTGTCTTCAGTCCACATTAAACTTTAAGGAATATCAATATAATATTCCTTTTTGGGTTTAAGCCCCCTTAACTTATCCCCTTAACCTCAACTAGTGGAATTTTATCCCCCCATACATTTTTATGTGGTTGGTTTGTCACAGTGATGTGTTTTCATTATATTTGCATGTGATTACATTTACATTCTCAGTATGGAAGTACTTTCTTTTTTAATCTAGGCTCACCATCCTCAAAAACACCAAGATCGCACATTAGACCGTTGTGCACGGAACTATTGGGATGCGAACACTCTTCTTTCAGTGTGCCACCCTCACACACTTTCATAGGTGCACGTTGCAACATAGCATATATACAAAAGGCTCTTTGGTCTCCAAAATCACACACTAAGTTGGTGTGCGTTGAATCCTGGAATGTGCGCATTCTTATTTTTAGTGCACCATCATTGCGCACTTACACCGGTGTGCGTTGAATACATTAAGATATGCCTCTTTTAGTGTGCCATCCTTGTGCACTTACATAGATGAAAACTAAATACATTAAACTTCTCTTCTTTTAGTGCACCATCCCCGCGCACTTACACATGTGCACATTAAATATATTAAATTGCACACTATTTTCATTGTAAAAATGTGCGCACTATTTTGGCACGAGATTCACACGCACTGACTCAATGCGTGCAGAACCAAACCAAAGATCTTATTCCTTTATCTCACCAGCTTATATGTAAATTACAGTTACATTTATATTTACAATTGGGATTTACCCTAGGTGTATTACATAGACATTTGTTAACATTATTTAACACTTAATCAATTTGGAATACAACAGAAAAAAATTGAAACACAAGAGACAGATAGAGTGCAGGTGGCACCAACGATGCCTAATACCTAACTTCATTTATTATATTGAGAAATAGAAACAAAACTTTAAAAAGAGGGAACTACTTTCCCAGTTACATAGATGGGTAGTCTCACAACTCTACCTTATACATCAGAACTATCCATACTTGTGGTTATGTCATGACAAGAGTTTCCCTTGGCGTTCCTCCTTTCCTCAACCTGAGGTGCGCCCTACTTCTGCGCCCAGGCTTAGAGCTCCATGTCTCTTGCCTTCACTTTTTTCTTCATGTCCTCCTTTGTTTGTGTTCCCTTTCTCTTATAGGGACTCCAACGGTCACTTGTGTGAAACGTCATGTCTTTTGGGTGTGTCGCACCCCTTCATGAATTGTCACACTCAATAGAATGTCGCACCCCTCCCTGGACCTAGTGCACCCAAACGAGCTTGTTTTCCCATCAACCATCGCATCCCTTGGACCAGCACACCCCATCCTTGGGTGTGTGTCCCTTGCCTCATTCTCTTCCTTGTGTCGATTGTCATGAATATTTGCAGGTGTTTCGATGGGGTCGTCCAACCTCTCTGGTGCACCCATGCTGCCAAGGGTAGACGTTCCACTACTTGGGAATTCTCCCAAGTTGCCCCGACCTTTCCTAAATGCAATCCAAGTCTCTGTTTTCCATCACAAGAGAAGAAATGTGCATTCCCCCTTGGACTCTCATGTCACCATTATGCCCCAAGGTGCTCCTACCCAGACCCATAATACAAGTTATTGCCCAACCATTCACTTTCCCCTTGTGTTCTTCAAATGTTCAATCATCGAATCTTCCCAAGGAGCATGCATGCTCGGTGGGTGTCCCAAAAGGCATGACATCCTCCCCACTAAACTTCTTGTTGTCCCGACAACTTCCATACCACTTACGATCTATAATAACCTCTATCAAACTCTCAAATCATGTCCTCATATTTCCATAATGACTGATATCTCTCCCAATTTTTCTCTTCATCGGGTTTTTCCTTCCAATAGATAAAGTACTCATGCACTCGACCCCTTCCCCATCCAAAGATGCATGCACCAAAATATTCTCTACCTCCAACTCTGGCTTATCTGCAACCATGGTCGATGCTTTGATGGCTCAACTCGACTCGGGTCATCTGGGTCTCTCTGGCATGAATTCAATTGGCTAACATGGAAGACAAGGTGAATATGTCACACGTGGAATGGCAACTACAATATGTAGGGGATGTTTCCAATATTCTCAAGAACTTTGACCAGTCCCTCATACCTCTTCACAAGATATGGAGGCATCCCTTTAGGTGGTGGAAATTGATATCTGCTCAACTTGAGTAAGACCAACTCTCCTACCTTGATTTTTTTGGCACGCCTTCTACAATCTTCCCACTACTTCATTCTGTTTATTTTGTTAGTTAAGTGTGTGCGAGCTATCTCCAACCGATCCTCCCAACTCTTCACAAAACCTATGGTTGATGGATTCGTCCCATAATAGCCATATTTCACAAAATGAGAAGTTGTGGGTTGTTGTTTGTTGTTTGTTCGTCAACTTGAATGGACTATTGATCCAGATTATTTTGAGAACAAAATGAAGGCAAATATATAATARRGATATAACAAGGAAATACATAGAGATATTACAAGGAATGTAGTAATACAGTGAAACTCAAATTCTATTAATGACTGTCTGGAATCCAAAAGAGTTTAAAATGCAAAGTACACAAGCTAGCTAGAATGGTGCTAGCTTATCTCTGAAGGGAAATTTTCYGACTACACTTATTCATAAGAAGTTGAATACAATGAGGCTCCAAAGGTCTTTTTAACATAAAGTATAAATGATAAAATCCTAAACATCCAAAACCTTAACCCCAGAATATGAAATGAAAAAAGGTTTGTGGGCCCCAATGGGGGTAGTTGATACATCAAATTCCCAAGCACACAAATTTTGTATGCAAACTTTGTTTGGGGTGCTTGGTACCCCGTATATTGGTTGTTTGGGTTGACCCGGGTTCTAATTTAGGTTTCCAACAAAACCCTGTAAACCATCGGCCCTTCTAGAGACTGTTGAGGAAAAGATATGAAATGATCTTACTCAAGCATTTTCATATATTTCTTGGCTAAAGAAAAAATAGACGGGAATATCACCCTATGTTTATAGCCATCAAAATTGGTATCCTAATTCACAATTATTTATTACAAGTGCTTAGGTTGGTTTTTTTATAAATAAAATCTTGCTGAAAAATTCATTATTTATGTAATTTTCTGAACATAACAGATGCTGAAATAATTATAGAGATAGAAGTAAAGACACCAATTCAATAATCAAGACATATGAGATATAAATCAATCGTTTATTTCATTCCAATTCATCAAAGAATCGTTCTCTTTACAAAATTCCCTGAGGAAGTTTTGGACCAAAGTCAAACTTAGATGTCCCTGATGAAACATACAAAAGGACTTCTAACAGAAAGTAAAAAACTGAACTTTAAAAGATGGATCAGCTTACCACAGATTGCTACCCACTCGACTATGCACAATAGCCTTTGTCAGTCATGAAATCTAATTCACAAACAGACAAGTCTACATAGACTATCAAAGATAGATCAACACCTCTGAAAAACAAGTGTCTGAATGATGTAATTCAACCCTAAATCTTGTTGTCTACAATAGGACCCTGTTATCATAAAAACGAATTAGGCTTCTAATGAATTAAGGAATGAATGAAAACTGAATTATCTCAACAAAACTCAAAGAGAAAACCTTAGTATGTTTCTCCTTCTATTCTCCACTTGTTCCTCCTTTTCCTTTTTCCTTTAAGAAATTTAGAATTGGTTGAAGTAGTTGAACTAATTCTTTAGTTAAGTTAACTAAAACTCAACCAACTTTTTAGTTAAGGGGGAAAAGTAATAAAATCATAACAAGGGTTTAAATAAATAACAACTAGTAGGTGGGACCCCTTGTGACTCCCTTTAGTTCTTTAACAATCATAACACAACTAGTTAATCAAACAAAACATCCATCCTTGTGACTCCCATCATCACTCCATATTTGACAATTTATATCAATGATAATTGAAATTATTTCCAAAAATATATTACTCATATATCCAAAAATAGTGTGTTGTCCAAAATTTCAGAAGTCAACTATTCTCAATAATTAATAAATAAATAACTTAAAATCCATATGTGCCACTCTGTGAGGCAATCTTTCCCTTATTGATGTTGTCACCTTTTGACCTCTTTGTATTTTCCTTAGGCTGTGTGGAGCCTTTAGGCCTAATCTCACTGATCACATGAGAGAAATCATCTCTCAAACGCATGCGGGAGGACATGGATTTATCAGAGTCATTTGAGGGTAAGGAAGGGGCAACAGTGGTTTTTCCTTTGTCAAGAGCATGGTGGCCCTTGGTTTTCAACATTTTGCTTGCATGGGAAGACTGAATTGGTGAGCGAACAGGGGCAGCTTGGATTATTTTATTAATAGGTGGGGGAGTAGGTAAAGACAAGTTAGGCCAACCACGATGTTGGAAGACTTCCGGGTGGACAATCTCTTACCATCCGTCATTTTCGAGGACTTCAGGTTACAGTGAGACATGAGGAGGCACTGGGATACCAGGGACATGTGGGGCTTGGAAGGGAGGCCTTTCAGGCCTAGGTTGGACCACTCCTTTCCCAATCCAGTTCAAAAATCCATCTTGAAACAGTTGGCCTAACTCTTGCGATTTTGCATCAAAGTCTATAGAGAATATTGAAATTCTATTCCAATTTCCTCTACCTCGGTTACCCCAGCCATGGATACCTCTGCTGAAAAATCTCATTCCTGTATGCATAATTGATTAGCAAATAGTTTCTTTAACAACCATACATGAAAACTCTTTTAAATATGAAATAAAATTTGGCTCAACAACATATCAGACTCATGCAATCCAATCCATACAAATCGTTTAATAGTTGTTAATGTGCAGGGGGATGAACAAGGGTTCTGGGATATGCGAGGGGTTGTATTGAGCGAAAAATGTTAAAATGAGGGGGAAAACATCATGATTACTGCTCACAGACATCAAACAATCAACTATATCGTAAACCAAAAGAATATATCACTGTAATTCATCCCTCCGATCCTTTGACTATCATAATACAGAACTTCTCTTAACTATAATTAAATTTTAGAAACAAGGAGTGGATAGTGAATATGGGAAAGCGAGGGGAATTGTAATGAGCGAAAAGTGAAATAATGGTAGGGGAAAAGAGTGAATATTGTTCGAAAAATTAATTAAGTAATCCATAAAAACAGTTATGTATTCAGTACAACTATTCCAGCACCAATTAAACAATTATTGTGGCCAATTAAACAATTATTGTGTGTTAAAACTGTTCGTTGTCCCACATTCAAATTCCTTAAAAACTTTCCATTAACACAGAATATAATTATACTTAGAATCGTCATGACATTCACCCATATTGTTTACACGAATTCTGTTTATTTTCATTTCCTTCCCTTTTATATTTAAAACAACATCCAAAGGAACACATAGTCATATTGCTTCAACTCTGTTCAACATAAAAAAAACATCAAGCACTGCCCATAATTTAATTTCTCAAATCAAACATAGACACGGGTCTTTCCAGAGTTGGACAGACTCTTTTTAAAAATGCTCGATCCCATTCCTTTGACAATTTTAACAATTAAATTTGCAATGAAACTGTTAGCACTCTATAAATTTTGTCTAGCTGATAGACAAATGACAGAAGTAACTATTTCAACCAGCTTTAGAGCTGGGCACTAGCCTTCTTAGCTCAGAGAGGGATCTCTCGTGTCACTTGATATTCCTTTGGCAATCAATGGCTAGATTCAGTTTGTTTTGAGGGTTTTATAAAGTTGTTGGCAAGGAAGGGGAGGGACACTTAGGGCTATGGAGTCAAAATTATGAAATTGAATGAAAATAATAACTGGCCAGTACAACTCTCCAGAGGATAAAAGATAAATGAGGAAATGAATATGAGTCGTTAATTATATTTCAGTAGGGTGTAAGAGGAAGGGGAAAACAAATAACTGCATCAGAGCATTTCTGAAATGAATTCTGAATTAGCTAGGAAGAAAATTACACAATTTAAATTGCTTGAGCCGAGAGCATTACAAGATGAATTATGGGCCTTTGATTTTCCAATTTAAATACAAGAAAGTGAAAATGGAATTTAGGAACACAAGAAACACATACTATGAGAGAAGACAAAACTCATATCGTCGTCATTAGAATCTTTTCATAGAGAATTCAAAAAGCTTCTGCATATATATTCAATTCAGCTCCAGAAAATTACAAAGTCCTCCTGCTACGAGGGAAGGCCTCTCTCCAGTAAGTCCAACCATTCATTTATCTTTGTAATAGTATATATAGATACATTACATATTGAATTCAAAATGAATCATCTTCCCCAAAGTTCCAAAAATAGACATGGGTCACGGAAGGAGTAACGTACAACAATTGAACTCCTATTTTCTAGGGAACGTTATAATCGAAAACTGACATATTCGAGATTTTTACCCTAAATTCAACTTGTCTATATCATTACAAAATTATCTGAAACATACTTAATTTAGCTTGAAATCTATTTCAGATTAGCAATTTCTTCCTTTAAAGTGTCAAGCCAACCAGGCTGGTTTTCTCTAATGCTTTACACCACTTCAACTTTAACCTCTCTCTTTCGTCACTTTCTCCTTTTACCCTTGCCAGCTTGCATGGGACATTCGTCTGCGTATCCATTGATGATCAAATCCTTCATGATAGGATTTAATCTGATTTCTTCACCTGACCATGGTTCATTCGCAGACTTTGTATGAAATTTTGTTACCAGTATTCATGCGGCAAGCTTTTATTTCTTCTTCATTGATAAATTCATCATATTATTTGAATATCTCGGTTCATTGGAGGCCGCTTGGTCTGTATTATCCATTTTCTCTGGTTTTCCAGGAAGCACGAACTTATCTCCCTTAGCTGAAAGATTCGATTTGTGGTTACCCCATTCTGAAATAAAATGTTAATCGCCCAAAACAGAGTAATTTCACCCATGTTTTGAATGACAGTCATCATTGAGTCAAAATCGTGGGTTTCTGACGAAATTTCTTGCATGGATAACAGATTATCACGTTTGGCCATCAATTTCAAATGATGAGCTTTCGAATCATTTTTTTAGCAGCGCTCACCTGGCATCACATAGATGAAAAGTACCCAAACAAGTGTCCTGAGGTGATTTGATTGGCCGTCAACTTTCCCTTCCCACATGCAACCCATGGATTTGGCATATTCAATGATATTTTGACACGTGACATCAGGGTGTGGTTTAGCGGTTTCATGCTCACCCGCTTTTCCCCCCGATATGCATCTGGTGGCACCACGTGCCCTCAATACAAAACCATGGTATTCTTATCAGCCCACTTCCGAAGGATTAACCTTCGTGTTAGTTCTCGGCCCGATACGCTCCACGACCGTTGGATCTCATCAAATTCACATCTCTGCTAGATTTAGCCTCATCCACTAGATGTGACCCTGTCTACTAGTCTGTCGCTCCTCTATACTGATTTATCCTCCTGCTAAATCCCGAGACTTGAAGTCCAAAAAAAAAATTGTTACAGTGATAACATGGGCTCCAACTGGGGATGCTATCCTCCCTGCGAGGTAGCAAAGAACAGTAGACCTTGTTCCTTATCCATTGGGCCTCTCTCACAAAAGGTGTGTGTCGTACTTGACATGTCACCAATGTCCGTTGAAAACCGAAGTCTGCATATCGCTCTTACCTAGAGTCTAGATGCACCACTGATCATGTGACTGAATACTTTATTTGGAGACCTAAATTAAAACATGCCCGATCCACGAGCTTATTTTCACCTACCTACCCTAACTACTCAAATGTATTGCCAATCAAGTGAAATCAAAATGTCAATGTAGCCATGCCATCATCTTACCCACTGCTTTTTTTCTTTGCACATGCTTGCTCCTAAGCCTATTCACTAATAACCTATTTGAGAAGTTATATATGAATTTGAATCTTAGAATTTCAAAAACATTGGGACTGTTTATTTTTTCTAGCAAAATTGCAAATGGATCTTCCAACACATGCATAAGATCAAAACCATGTTTCACTTCTTCCATTGCATTCTGGCTTTCATGTGATTTTCCCTATTGATTCCCATCAAGAGGCTGAAAAATCTTCTTAGACTGTTGGGAGTAACAACCTCCTGAATCAGAAGACAGCACTGGCTGAAAAGAAATCATTGGTGTGAAACAATCCATATCTAATACTGACGTTGATTTGTCATTATCTTCACCTCTGAGCTTACAATCCATCCTAAGCCTTAAATTATGATTGTTAGAATTTTCCATATAACATGCCACAGGGTTATGAAAATCATGAAAAATCATTTCTTCTTGATGAACAAAAACAGAAAGACACGCCTCTTTCATAAGTGTTTATTATTCTTGCTCTATTTCTTTTGTTCTGAGAACATTTTCAAATGAAATGGAAGCAATGGGTTTGTCTACTTTTCCATGCATATCAACAAAAACATTCATACATCCTTGAACAACTTCAGATATGAAAACCAAATTATGTGTATCAAGACTATCCTCTTGTTCATCAAACAATTCTGGTTTGGTTTTATTAACCTTCTAGAAATTTGCTTGAGGATTGTCATCTTGGCTTATAGAAGAATGAAGGGGAATAAGTTATTGTTCATAATATTCTTGCAAATGTGGAAAGTTGACAGCATGAACTATTTCACATTCCATATTTCTCATGGATTCTTTCTCAAAACCATAATTTTCAAGTAAATCAAATAAAGCAACTACCTCTTTATTATCTTTCTGTATTTCTGATTGAAAAGTGGCATACGTTGTTTTTTTGCTTTCCTGGAACTCTATGTCATTTGTTTGTTCACTTCTTAAAGTTTCCTTATATGCAGTTTCAGAATCCTCATCTCTGTCTAGGCCACTTAGAATTTGAACAACCACATCATTCATAGGGGAAGAAAGACAAATTTGAAACACTTTGTCTTGCTGGAAATCTTGTTGTATATCTACATTAAGTTCAAGAGAAGGAAAATGACCTTTAACAACAATTTCTTGATCAGCTTCATCTTCAATATGGTAGTTGAGAACAGGCTGCAAATCTGAACTGAAATAACCTTCCATGTAATTAGCCACATGATTATTAAATGTATGTGAAGGTTGTTGATCTTCCTCAATTTGTTCATGTAAAGCAGTGTTATTGCAGTCAGACCTTCTTGCTTCCTCTGTTATCTCATGATTTGCTTTCAACAATTTAAAGAAGAAAAACATAATGGAAGATGGTTTTCATTTGTAAATCCACTGTATCTTGAATATTCAACATCATGCCTGGAGGATTTCTGATTTGAAACATTATAATCATTTTTCTTCAGTGTTTTGAAAGAAGAAAAACATAGTGGCAAGGTTCTTTCACCTGATTCAAAACCTTCTTCATTTTCTTCACTGTTGTCATATGCACAATTTTCAATTTCTTTGGATTGTTGAACACACTCATTTTCAGTTTCATCAAACACATGAGAAGATTGCTGCAATTTCTTGTCAATTTGTTTCAGTGAATCAGTGTGATTTGGCATTAACACACATTCCATTGCTTCGATGATGATCGTAGAATTTTCTTTCAAAAATTTAAATGAAGAAAAGCATAAAGGTAAAGAATTCCCTTCAACTGATTCAATACTTTCTTCCTTGTAACTATGATATGTAGGCTGATTTCTCTCTTTATACTACTGAAAAATAACATTTTCTATTAGAGGAAATGCAGTTGGTTGTTCTAGGAGGTCATCATTATAATCATCATCATATTCATTGTGTATAGGCAAATTAGCAACATCTACAATATTATCTAACAAGAAAATACTTGGGACATCAACCTATTCCTCAATAAATTGATTGGCTAACTCCTCTTCTTGACTATATTCAAATGAATATATGAAACAATCAGCTCCATGCTTGTCATGGGGTGGATCAGAAACTACATAAGTACCTTCTCTTTCAATGAGTGGGATATAATCCTTTGTAAAATCATTTACATTCAAAACTTCAAGAGGACCTATGATATCATCAATTTTATGCTCAAGATTCCAATCAAATGTTCTTTGTTCATATTTATCCTCATGCCCTGGAACAACCAACCCTTCACTTCGAATCTATTCACATGCTAGGATATTGTGTTAAATATCCTGAGCATCGTTGAACATTTGTTGTAAGGTCTTAGGTCTTCTTTCCATCAGGAGGAAAGACAAATCTGGGTGAAGAGTAGTGGCATATTGGAGCATGGCAGCTGTCAGGCGAAATATGTGTCGTTATAATAACGTTGTAGTACTTGCCCAACTATTTAATTGTCAACCTGGGGTACGTAAACTGACGAAGCACGTGCACTGTTTGTGCAGGACTGAAGTAGAACTAATCTAATCTAATCTATGTTGCTGAAATCAAACTAATCTAAGAAAGCATTGAAACACTAACTAGGAAAACATGGAATTGCATAAGGGAAATACAACATGTGAAGAGTTAACAACAATGACATATGTGAGCTCACACACTATATCAATCTCAAATTATATTACAATAGTCAATTGACAAAACATGAAAGAATAACAAAGCTAAGAATCCCCTTCTCCTAATTACAAGACTATCTCCAAAAACTCAAGCTTACATCCTAATTTCAATCACATCCTAATTGAATTCTAAATTGAATTCTCATGAAGAGAGAGCACTCTCTTATATACATGAAGAAGATAACCATCTCATAATTGCAGATCCACTATTCTCTCAACCACTCTCAACTACTTTCCCATTATTACAAGATATGATCCCTTTAAATCCTCACACATATCTCTCAGATATCTTAGATAAGATATTCTAACCAAATCTCCATGATATTCTCCTTGAAAAGAGGCTTGAATAATTATCTCCTTTGGAATGATGGAAGAGATATTCGAGAAGTCTCCTTGAATTAATCATCCACATATTCCTACACATTACAAAGCTCACACATAATTGAGATATATGTGAAAACATGTATATTTTCTAATATTTAATCATAAATTCACTTTT
>JASDQU010100509.1:183222-201947 GCA_032191745.1 Picea mariana | reverse complement strand
GATAACCATCTCATAATTGCAGATCCACTATTCTCTCAACCACTCTCAACTACTTTCCCATTATTACAAGATATGATCCCTTTAAATCCTCACACATATCTCTCATATATCTTAGATAAGATATTCTAACCAAATCTCCATGATCTTCTCCTTGAAAAGAGGCTTGAATAATTATTTCCTTTGGAATGATGGAAGAGATATTCGAGAAGTCTCCTTGAATTAATCATCCACATATTCCTACACATTACAAAGCTCACACATAATTGAGATATATGTGAAAACATGTATATTTTCTAATATTTAATCATAAATTCACTTTTAATACTAAAATGAATAAAGTGGAAAATAATAATGTGAAACCCAAATGTATTTATGAAAATGATATGAAGAAGGTTTAATAGGGCGATGAAATGTAAGGAATAGTGAAGGGAAAGGTGGATGAAAATACGACATTTCTGAGTCCCAACAGCAGCAGCTTCAGTGGGTTGAATTTCTTTGGGAAGATCATAATAAATACTGGAAAACCTTCTACTAAATGTGAAAATGGTCTCATGGCTTTGCCTTTTCAAGGCATAGAATTCTGTAAGATGCAAGTCTAGAGATTTCTTCTTACCCCAGAACTTCGAAAAAACACTCTTCAATTCTTCCCATGAGCTAATGGTCCCTGGTTGAAAATGTTTAAACCATTATTTGGTATCTCCTTTCAAGTATTGAGAGAAATCCCTCATACAAACATCATCATGGTCAATCTCAAACAAATATATAAAATGGTCGAACTCTTGGATGTGTTTTTTAGCTGTGATGGCACCAAGTTCTCCATCAAACACAGGTAGGTATTCATAGTGATTTGGAGGAAAATCATGAAGGATGTGGGGTAATTTTAAGGTTTTGTATCTGTGTTGGGTCTTGGAGGGTGTTGGATCAAGTACAGGATGTGGAATATCAACCTTGGTTTCATGAGTCTTATCAACTTGGTTGTGGTTATCATATGGCTCGGATGGGAGATTTTGATCAAAATCAATGATGAACTAAGGGGATATATGTATAATTTTAAGAGGAGGATATACAATCTCAAGATTATCATGATCGTCATTAGCATGCAACAGGTGAAGAAACATTTGTTTAGCATGTTCAGGAAAAGACCAGAGGTAATTTACAACAAACAATATAATGTCTTGGAAAAAACCCAATTTTAAGTACTTGTTTTTTTCCATGATGCCTTTTCATACCTCTGTCAAGGGGTATCATCTTCTAACAGTGGAATCGCCAATGATGTTTTGGAAGATGGATTCTTCATTGAGAGTGGAGTCGCCAGTGAAAAATTTAAATTCCTGGATTCTTCCACCAGTGGAATCACCTTCAAACAGATTTTTCGATGTGTGGAGTCGCCAGAGCAGGAATACAGCTAATATGTGCCTAAGTGATTGCTGCACTTAGATCTTAAAACTCAACCATGTCGTTCTTTCCCAGGGAAAATTTTTCAATTTCATCCCCGACAACGGCGCCAGAATGTTAGCACTCAGTAAATTTTGTCCGGTTGATAGACAAACGACAAAGGTAATTGTTTCAACCATCTTTACATTTGGGCACTAGCCTTCTCGTCTCAGAGAGGGCTCTCTCATGTTATTTGATATTCCTTTGGCAATCAGTGACTAGATTTAGTTTGTTTTGGGGGTTTTATAAATTTGTTGGCAAGGAAGGGGAGGGACACTTAGGGCTATGGAGTCAAAATTCTGAAATTGAATGAAAATAATGACTGGCCAGTAGAACTCTCTAGAGGATAAAGGCTAAATGAGGCAATGAATCTGATCCGTTAATTATATTTCAGTAGGGTGTAAGAGAAAGGGGAAAACAAATAACTTCATCAAAGCATTTCTGAAATGAATTTTGAATTAGCTAGGAAGAAAATTACAGAGTTTAAATTGCTTGAGCTGAGAGCATTACAAGATGAATTCTAGACCTTTGATTTTCCAATTTAAACAGAAGAAAGTGCAAATGGAATTTAGGAACACAAGAAACACATACTATGAGAGAAGACAAAACTCATATCACTACCGTTAGAATCTTTTCATAGAGAATTCAAAAAGCTTTTGCATATATATACAATTCAGCTCCAGAAAATTACAAAGTTCTCCTACTACGAGAGCAGGCCCCTCTCTGGTAAGTCCAACCATTCATTTATCTTTGTAATAGTATATATAGATACATTATATATAGAATTCAAAATGAATCATCTTCCTCAAAGTTCCAAAAATAGACATGGGTCACGGAAGGAGTAACGTACAACAATTGAACTCCTATTTTCTAGGGAACATTATAATTGAAAACTGACATATTCGAGATTTTTACCCTAAATGCCACTTGTCTGTATCATTACAAAATTCTCTTAAACATACTTAATTTAGCTTGAAAACTATTTCATATTATCAATTTCTTCCTTTAAAGTGTCAAGCCAAGCAAGTTGGTTTTCTCCAACACTTTCAACCACTTCATCTTTAACCTCTATCTTTCATCGCTTGCTCCTTTTACCCTTGCCAGCTTGCATGGGACATCTTTCTACATATCCATTTATGATCAAATCCTTCATGATAGGATTTAATCTGATTTCTTCACCTGACCCTGGTTCATTCGCAGACTTTGTATGAAATTTTGTTGCCAGTATTCATGCAGCAAGCTTTTCTTTCTTCTTCATTGATAAATTCGTCATATTATTTGAATATCGTGGTTTGTTGGAGGCCGCTTGGTATGTCTTATCCATTTTATCTGGTTTTCCAGGAAGCACGAACTTATCTCCCTTAGATGAACAATTAGATATGTGGTTACCCCGTTCTAAAATAAAACCTTATCACCCAAACCAGAGTAATGTCACCCATGTTTTGAATGACATTCATCATTAAGTGCCAATCATGGGTTTCTGATGAAAGTCCTTGCATGGATAAGGGCTTATCACGTTTGGCCATTGATTTCAAATGATGAGCCTTCGAATCAATTTTTTGGTGGCACTCACCCGACATCGCATGCATGAAAAGTACCCAAACAAGTGTACCGAGGTTATTTGACCGGCCGTCAACTTTCCCTTTCCACATGTGACCCTTGGATTTGGCATATTCAATGATATTTTGACATGTGACATCGGGGTGTGGTTTAGCAGTTTCGCGCTCACCCGCTTTTCCCCCGATATGCATCTGGTGGCGGCACATGCCCTCGAGACAAAACCATGGTATTCTTATCGGCCCTCTTCCGAAGTATTAACGTTCGCATTAGTTCCCGGCCTGATATGCTCCACGACTGTCGGATCCCATCGACTTCGCATCTCCCCTAGATTTAGCCTCGTCCACTAGATGTGACCCTGTATGCTAGTCTATCGCTTCTCTATACGGATTTAGCCTCCCGCTAAATCTCGAGACTTGGAGTCCAAAAACAAAATTGTTATAGTGATAATAGAAACCATACTACCAAAACCTCGTGCTCATCTCTAATGGTGCAATTAAAACAAAACGAAGAACAACGTCTTCATAAATCATACACAGAAGACAACTAAGCCACAATTATCAACTCTTCAACTTGCAATAATCCCAATCGGGACAAATTAAGCACACAGCAAACACCAACTATTTTTTAATACCACGTTGTAGGAACCCACAAACTAACGTAGAACGCAAAGGGGCATCTCTATGACTGTACATTTATGCTCACTCTCAATCAACCAATAAAACGATGTTGAGTTATCGATTCAACTATCACAAAAAAAGGAGGTGGCGACTGTATGCCCATTATCATTTCTAATTACAACTCTCCAATCAACCCAATCAAACAGAGACGAGCCAGCAATCAAAACCGCTGTCAATACTACTCAACCAACTTAACACAGTCAACAAGTTGCCCGACAGGGTGCGATTGGTTTAGTTTACCAAAATTGGGCTTTGTAGCTAATGAAAAAAATAATCAAGGGTTCGCTCGGTGGAACCAATTACAGGGAGACCGAAGGTCAATCATATCGACAGTAGGTGAGAGCCTTTGAGACAAGCACAGTGGAACCACAAGCCTTATAACCTTTATCTTTTAATATAGGGTGAGAGTTCAAAACCAGGTAGGGTAGACCATGATGCAGAGGATCAGAGGTTTCTTACTGGCCAATAACCAACACCGATAATGCGCAGAGGCATAACCCTCGTGTTTTTCCCCAATAGTTGAATAATGCTGATAGAAATGTGGAGCCTAGGTACTACCAACAACCCAAAGCAAGCTTACTGGCTTAATAGACACCCATAACCAACTGTGCGGATACCAATAACATAAAATGATCCCACGAACGGGTGGAAAACGATATGCAGTGACAAAAAGGTGATTCAAATCATACATAGCACCAAATATAACCGGGTGTGGTTACCATAATTGTGAGGAGATGACCAGCAAGACCAAACAGAATGAAACCCTCCAACAAAAAACCCATAAAGACAACAAAGAGCCATCATGACTTCTACCACACAGAACAGCCAATGAAATCGCGACTTCAACCATCAATTTTCCATTTACAACGAATAACACACAGTCATTCCATAGAAAACACCATTTGTTTACACAGTTGCCAACCTGAAGAAAACACAGATCAACACATTATCGAGCCAACGTTCATTTCATACACAGAGAGAATTCATGGATGGGCGAAAAAAACCATACATGTATTATCCATCTGCCATAAAACACATAAAGTGCATTATCCATCTGCCATAAAACCAAGATTTCATCATCAATCATGTAGAACCCTGTAAGTATCACCGAAACAGCAGCATAAAATGTGTAATAAGACTATCTTTGATCCTCCAATCTACAAGGGGATCCCACCTACTAGTATTATATATCATTGGCATAGTTTAAATAATAGGCTTAGTGATACTTTGCGGGTAAAATCCTCGTTGTGATTTTAATCATCAACAAACTAGTGACTCCACAAGGAAATTTGTTTCCAATAGATTAAGAACTCAGAACACATTGTTTCGCAGACCAAGAACAGTGGATCAAGAAGATATAACCAAAATGATTATGCAATGGGGGGAAGTGAGCGGATTTAATGGAAAAATGAGCAACAATTCGGGAATAACTCATGAAAAATGTTAAGTATGGGGGGTTTAATCCCTGTATGCATAATCATTCAACCAGAATTTGCTCTTTACTTTAAGGGAAAAAATTTATGGAATTGCTCTTTTAAATTATCAAATGGATGAATAAATGGAAAGCAGAAGCGGGAGATAACCAATTTCTTTATAAGATAGCAGTGAAAGCAGATAACAAATTCAATTATGATTTCAGGGGGAACATCGTAACAGTTGTGTAAGCTTGATTGTTATTGAATAATAATACCTTGCAGGAGTGTCACTGTGGAAGAACTGATCCAACATCTTATTCTTGACCAAAATCAACTAAAAGATGAAAATCAATAAAAATCATGACAGAAATAGGACTACAAAATTTAAAACAACAGAAATCAAATGACAGAATTTGCAAAAGCAGCATGAAATCTATTAAAAAGAAAAGCATAAATCAAACTACTGTAAAAGCAGAAATGAAAAACAATGGAAAAATGAAAGCAGAACTAGACTACTAATATACAGAAAATCCAAACAACGTTAAAACTTTTCAAGTTGGTTCCACGTAGTGTTTTAAGTGAGAACCGTTAGTGTTGTAGGGAAACAATCGCTCATGTAAATCCTTTAGAATGTAATAATTAGTACCCAGGACAAAAGCGATCTTGAAAGGAGGGGGCCATAAATTTTGGAACTTAGAGACAATTGATAGCCCTTTAAAGTACATAATTAGATCATCAAGATAGACATGAATAACCTTACTGATCAAATCGTCAATAGTTATTTACATAGGTCTTTTAAAAGTGGTACTTTCATCAGATAAGCCAGAAGGCATACGTTCATAAGTCAAATTACCCCAATGAGTAATAAAGGTGGTTTTGAATTTATCTGCCCCTTTTATCTTGATTTGATTGTAACCAAAAAACCATCAAGTAAGGGCATCATCTGTGACTTTGAAACTTGTTACAACATCAATTCCATGTTAGGCAGAGGAAAGTGATATTTCATAATAGCCCGATTAAATGCGCTAAAATCAACACATAATTTGATCTGATCAGTTGTTTTTCGAACAGGAACCAAATTGGAAACCCATTCAAAATATTTGACCGGAAAGATGATTCCAACTTTCCAGAGTTTTTCCAACTCCTTTCGAATAGTTGCTTTCAGTGTAGGGTTGATATGTCTTTGTTTTTGCCTAACTAGTTTTATGCCTTCCTTGATGGGAATGGCATGTTGTATAAGAGAAGGATCAAAACCACGAAGATCCTCATAAGATCAAGCAAAAACATCTTGAAATTCACCAAGTAGCTTGGAAAACTTCATTTTCTCTTCATCAGAACATTGGGCACCTATTTTAACATTCTTTGGAGACTCGGGTGTCCCAATGTTCAAGGAGATGGTTTCACCCACCTTCCTTTTCAACTCCTCTTCTTTGTGTTTCTCTTTATTTCCTACATCACTCGATGAAAATGAACTCTCTAGAGGAGTCAAGCCCTTAGGAATCTTGTTATCTTCTATGGATATAATTTKCTTGGGCTTATAAGGTTCATTTTGAATGAAAGCAYAGATKCTCTCATCGCTAGGGAAGACCTACCAAAATTCTATATTGTCAGGGATATGTGGATGATATAGAGATTGAAAAGTACAATCAGTTCTATGTGGCAGAAGTTGTTGATTAGGAGAGACTGCAAACACAGCTAATCGATCAGCCATTGAGTTCAATTCCCTCTTAAAATGAGTATTGTTTAAAGATAATAGGTTCGAGATAAGTTCCCAAACAATTTGGGTGTATCGTTTCATCAACTTGTTGCTAGGAGAGTATATTTTACGTACAAGGTGCACAACAAGCTCGAAATCTCCAAAAACTGAAAGGTGACCACAACCAATATTATAGGCGTTTTCAATGCCTAATCATAGAGCTTCAAATTCAGTGACATTGTTTGTGCAAGCAAAATCCAACCTGTAAAAAAAGTTATGAATTTTCCCAACATGAGAGTATAATATTATGCCAACTTCGTTACCTTCACTAGAGCATGAACCATCAAAGTGCATGTGCCAAATAACATCATCTAAATCAATTTGTTCCAAGGGAATGTTATCCTCCTTAGCAAAGATGGAATACACCCCTAGGTCCTCTTTGATATAGTTCACATTAGGTTGTGGGACACTTTCTATGTAAGGTGAGATCCTTCCTTCTCTAAGGACTATAATGTTTTTACCATTCCGAGGAACGGATAAGTGTGTCCTGTCGAGTGAGAGGCATCCACCCGTCAAGGCTTGCCAATATCTTCCCAAGATGATTGAGTAATTGCTTATTGGCATATCAATTACCTGAATACTAAGGGTTGTCCTTATTTCAAGGTGTGCGCACAAAACTAAGGTTACATATTTAATCTCACCTATGGTCGTTTGTTGTAGACTATTATAAGAGAGCATGCTTCTAGCGTTTTAGTTTGTACAAGACAGGCTCTTCCATAATAGTCTTCGACATCACACTTGGGCCCGAACCACCATCAATGAGGCAACAATGGGCGATCTTATCCATAATATTTACAGAAATATAAAAAGGCGTATTTTTTACAGGGTATCTAAAGTTATGTTCACCTACTTTATTTACAGACGAATCCTCTTCATTTACCTCTTCAAATAGGTTGGCTACAATAGAATCTTTTCCTTTCATGAATTGTTTCAGATGCCTCTGTTGTTCAGGGATGGAAACCATGTCCAAAAGGGTGGCATCTACTTTGATGTTGGCCAACTGATTCAAAATATTGTATCTAGAAGAGGGGAGAGGGAAAATAATTCCTTGACTATCATGAACCTTAGGAACCTGAATAGTGGCAGCTGGTGAGGATGAGCTTGGGATAGAAGAATTGTGGGGAGGATCATATTTGCCTTTGGGAGCATAATATTTGTTCTTAGTATTGATGATCATGACATCTTCTGGTTCTGCAAAATCTAGGACAACGATGGTAGTTTCTGGTCTTTTACCAAATATCTTATCTATGGATCTCTTCCTTACCTCACATGTGGCTTCCTCGTGGTGTTCCTCACAAAAGTTACACCAAATTCGAGGCATGATGGCTTTAGGCTAAAAATTATTTTCAATTAGATTTCTAAAGGGGGGGTGCAGAAGAGGATGAAGCTCCAGCGGTGAGAGGGGAGACATTTCCCTTTCGTTCATATGCTATCATATGATTATTCATATCTTGTACTAGTTGTAAGAGGGCGAACATGTATGTCTATTTAACCGATTCTCCCTGAGGAAGACCTGTTCTTTCAAGTTGTTATTCATACTCTAAACAAGTATGCAAAGCGGAACCTAGTGTAACGACCCTAGTTGGATAAATGTTTAAAGATTATAAAGTAAAACTAATTAGGGGATTAATTGTGGTAACAAGTTATTAATTAAACAAAGATGATTTAATGATCTTAATAAAGTGAGTTATTAATTAATTAAAGGATATAATTGTGGTTAACTAAGTAATAATTTAACTACAGATCACATTTAATGACCTGAGAAATAAATCTAAGAGATCAATGATATATGATATAAAATGGTTGTGTATGCAACAAGGGATAGCCTATGAATCCCGAGAAGATAAAACATTAAAGGAAGGATAAGGGACATGCACGGTGGTGGTTGAGGAAGTAATTGCATGAGTTGGTGAAGGGGAATAAGGGAAGAAAGGAGGTGTACGTGAGGGGCATTCGAACGGAGGATGAGGGGGATGGATTCTGAGGACTATTGGATTTGCTGTGAGCAGAGAGTTTCTGGCTGTGGCTTTTGATCAATTGAGGCACCGAGTTGCTGGAGGTTTTGGGCACGGGGGCCAGGATATCCATAGATATCCTGGAGCTAGGTAGTTTTCCTAGTTGGCAGGGAGGACAGTAGGTTTGGGCAGTTATTCTTTGTTTGTGGCAGGATTGGTCTATGTATCAGGTAACAGCAAGGAAGCAAGGCAACAGGAATTAGCATCAGAACCAGGTAAATTGTTAAACTATGTGTTTATTTCATTCTGCCACGAAATCGTTATTCATTGATAAATTTAAGTTACTGAAGTTGCTATTATGAAAGATTGTTGTTATGTTATGAAGTTATTATCTCAGTTCATGAAATAAATTGCTTATAAAAGTAAATGATGTTTAGAATTATTTGGTTGTTACACTGAGGTTATAAATGGATTTTTCCTCAAGCCTATGACGATAGGGAGAAGCTAATGCATTATAATAATGCATGAAAGCGGCTTGGTTATGAGGTCGAATGAGTTAGGGGATTTGATTGTATAACTTAGTGAAATGCAAGTTGAAGGTCTTGATGGTCTCACCATCCTTATAGGTGATGTTATTGTACTCTCGTAACTGCTCAACTGGGCTTTTAGGTTGCCCATAGGTGGATTTGAACCAGTAGACTAACTCCTCCCAAGTAGAGAGAATCTTACGAGGAAAGTCAAAGAAATCAGCCGCAACCTTTCCTTCCAAGGAATTGACAAATAAGCGCATGCAAGTATCATTGTTAATGGATCCTATGTTGTGACAAGCATTAGAAAATTCCACCAAGTGTTTCTTTTGTAGTGATAGTGTTATTCCCCGAAAACCTAGGAAGATTCTCTTTGAATTTAGTAAGTGGACAAGTAGCAGGTGCTAGGTTAAGAGGAGAGGAAACATTCCATGGTGTGGTTGTGGGGTCTTCTTCAAATTGGAAAAGGCCATACTTTTTGATGACTTTGGTGGGATTGGTGGTAGATTGGACAGGGATATGGTGGTTATATAAGCTACCAATCACTGACGAAGTTGAAGACTGAGAGAAGGAAGAACTTTGAGTGCCACCAGAGAAACCATTAGATGCCATCTTGTGGATGATAGGTGAGGGAGAGAAAGACGAACTGGATGAATCAGACAAAGTTATCCTTAGAGCACTTTGTTGGGTAGATAACACAATGTTCCTTCTTCCTATTTCAGCAATAGGATTAATTTCAGGTGATAATCCTCTTATTCTCCTAGAAACATGAGTGTCTAAGGAAATGAAAGAAGGCCAAGGTTGAAGGAACAAGAAGGTTACTATTGATTTCTAGGTTGTCTACATCTAGCTTCCCAATGTTCTTGGGCACTAATGTCTTGTTCAATTTCTGCCCATGAATGATTAAGCTCAGCCTGAGTATTAGCAGTGTCTAAAATGGTGTTAAACAAATTCAAAGCAATATTGGTCTGATCTTGAAGACCGAGCTCAATATTGGGCTGCCTTGCAGCAAGTACAGTCATTAAGAAATAAAACAGTCAAAGAATCAATATCAGAAAAATAGATATATTCAATGCTAATCAAGCATAAAAATTAACCAGAGAGGTATTGAAGATATCCCCAGTATGGTCGCCAAATAAATGTTGAGGAAAAGATATGAAATGATCTTACTCAATCATTTTCAGTTCTTGCTTGGCTAAAGAAAAAATAGATAGGAATATCACCCTATGTTTATAGCCATCAAAATTGGTATCTTAATTCACAAGTATTGATTACAAGTGCTTAGGCAGGTTTTTTTATAAATAAAAGCTTGCTAAAAAATTCATTATTTACATAATTTTATGAACATAACAGATTTTGAAATAATTATAGAGATACAAGTAAAGACACCAAGTCAATAATCAAGACAGATGAGACATAAAGAAATTGTTTATTTCATTCCAATTCATCAAAGAATCGTTCTCTTTACAAAATTTTCTGAGGAAGTTTTGGACCAAAGTCAAACTTAGATGTCCCCGATGAAACATACAAAAGGACTTCTGACAGAAAGTAAAAAACTGAACTTTAAAAGTTGGATCATCTTGCCACAAATCGCTGCCCACTCGACTCTACACAATAGCCTTTGTCAGTCATGAAATCCAATTCACAAACAGACAAGTCTACACAGACTATCAAAGATAGATCAACACCTCTGAAAAACAAGTGTCTGAATGATGTAATTCAGCCCCGAATCTTGTTGTCTACAATATGACCCTGCTATCATAAAAAAGAATTAGGCTTCTAATGAATTAAGGAATGAATGAACACTGCATTATCTCAACAAAACTCAAAGAGAAAACCTTAGTATGCTTCTCCTTCTATCCTCCACTTGTTCCTCCTTTTCCTTTTGCCTTTAAGCAATTTAGAATTGGTTGAAGTAGTTGAACTACTTCTTTAGTTAAGTTAACTAAAACTCAACCAACTTTTTAGTTAAGGGGGAAAAGTAATAAAATCATAATAAGGGTTTTAAATAAATAATAACTAGTAGGTGGGACCCCTTGTGACTCCCTTTAGTTCTTTAACAATCATAACACAAATAGTTAATCAAACAAAACATCCCTCCTTGTGACTCCCATTATCACTCCATATTTGAAAATTTATATCAATGATAATTGAAATTATTTCCAAAAATATATTACTCATATATCCAAAAATAGTGAGTTGTCCAAAATTTCAGAAGTCAAATGTTCTCAACAATTAATAAATAAAAAACTTAAAATCCATATTTGCCACTCTGGGAGGAAATCTTTCCCTTGTTGCTGCTGTCACCTTTTGACCTCTCTGTATTTGCCTTAGGCTATGTGGAGCCTTTAGGCCTAATCTCATTGATCACATGAGAGCAATCATCTCTCAAATGCATGCGAGAGGACACAAATTTATTAGTCATTTGAGGGTGAGGAAGGGGTATCAGTGGCTTTTCCTTTGTCGGGAGCATGGTGGGCCTTGGTTTTCAACCTTTTGCTTGCATGGGAAGACTGAACTAGTGAGTGAACAAGGAAAGCTTGGACAATTTGATTAATAGGTGGGGGAGCAGGTAAATACAAGTTAGGCCAATCACGATGTTGGGATACTATCGAGTGGACAATATCTTGCCATCCGTCGTTTTCGGGGACTTTGGGTTGCAGTGAGACATGAGGAGGCACTCGGATACTAGGGACCTGTGGGGCTTGGAAGGGAGGCCTTTCAGGCATAAGTTGTACCACTCCTTGCTCAATCTAGTTAAAAAATCCAGCTTCAAACAGATGGCCTAACTCTTGTGAGTTTGCATCAAAGTGTATAGAGAATCTTGGCCTTCTAGGGTCCATGTTCCAATTTCCTCTACCTCAGTTACCCCAACCATGGCTACCCCTGCTGAAAAATCTCATTCCTGTATGCATAATTGATTAGCAAATAGTTTCTTTAACAACCATACATGAAACTCTTTTAAATATTAAATAAACTTTGTCTTAGAAACATATCAGACTCATGCAATCCAATCCATACAAATCGTTTAATAGTTTTCAATGAGCAGGGGGTGAACAAGGGTTCTGGAACATGCGAGGAGTTGTATTTAGAGAAAAATGTAAAATGAGGAGGAAAATAGCATGATTACTGCTCACAAACATCAAACAATCAACTATATCGTAAACCAAAAGAATATATCACTGTAATTCATCCCTGCGATCTTTTGACTGTCATAATACAAAACTTATCTTAACTATAATTAAATTTCAGGAACAGGGAGTGGATAGTGAATATGGGAAAGCGAAGGGAATTGTAATCAGCGAAAAGTGAAATAATGGTAGGGGAAAAGAGCGAATACTGTTCAAAAAACTAATTAAGTAATCCATAAAAATAGTTTTGTATTCAGTACAACTATTCCAGCACCAATAAAACAATTATTGTGTCCAATTAAACAATTACTGTGTGTTAAAATTCATTCGTTGTCCCACATTCAAATTCCTCAAAAACTTTCCATTAACACAGAATATAATTATACTCAGAATCATCGTGACTTTCACCCATATTGTTTACAAGAATTATGTTTCTTTTCATTTCCTTCCCTTTTATATTTAAAACAACATCCAAAGGAACACACAGTCATATTGTTTCAACTCTGTTCAGCATAAAAAAAAGCATCAACCATTGCCCATAATTTAATTTCTCAAATCAAACATAGACACAGGTCTTTCCAGAGTTGGACAGACTCTTTTTAAACATGCCCGATCCCATTCCTTTGACAATTTTAACAATTAAATTTGTAATGAAACCATACTACCAAAACCCCGTGCTCATCTCTGATGGTGCAATTAAAACAAAACGAAGCACGTTGTCTTCATAAATCATACACGGTAGATAGCTAAGCCACAGTTATCAACTCTTCAACTTGCAATAATCCTAATCGGGAAAAATTAAACACACAGCGAACACCAACTATTTTTTAATACTACACTGTATGAACCCACATACCAACGCATAACACAAAGGGGCATCTATGTGACTGTACATTTATGCTCACTCTCAATCAACCAATAAAACAATGTTAAGTTATCGATTCAACTATCATAACAAAAGGAGGTGGTGACTGTATGCTCATTATCATTTCCAATTACAACTCTCCAATGAACCTGATCAAACAGAAACGAGCCAGCAATCAAAACCATTGTCAATACTACTCAACCAACTTAACACAGTCAACAAGTTGTCCGACGAGGTGCGACTAGTTTAGTTTACCAAAATCGGGCTTTGTAGCTAATGAAAAAAATAATCAAGGGTTCGCTCGGTGGAACCAAACACAGGGAGACCAGAGGTCAATCATATCGACAGTAGGTGAGAGCCTTCGAGACAAGCACGGTGGAACCACAAGTCTTATACCCTTTAGCTTGTAAGATAGGGTGACATTTCGACACCAGGTAGGGTAGACCATGATGCATAGGAGAAGAGGTTTCTTATTGGCGAGTAACCAACATCGATAACATGCAGAGGCATAACCCTCATGTTTTTCCCCAATAGCCGAATAATGTTGATAGAAATGCAGAGCCCAGGTACTACCAACAAACCTAAAGCAAGCTTCATGGCATAATATCCACCCATAACCAACTGTGCAGATACCAATAATGTAAAATGAGCCCATGACCAAGTGGAAAACGATATGAAATGATCAAAAGGTGATTCAAATCATACACATCAACCCCATAGCACCAAATATAACTGGGTGTGGTTACCATAACTGTGAGGAGACGACCATCAAGGCCAAACATAATGAAACCCTCCAACAAAAAACCCATAAAGACAACAGAGAGCCATCACGACTTTCACCACACAAAACAACCAATGAAATCGCGACTTCAACCATCAATTTTTCGTTTGCAATGAATAACACACACAGACATTCCAGAGAAAACACCATTCGTTTACACAATTTCCAACCTCAAGAAAACACATACCAACACACTATCGAGCCAACATCCATTTCGTGCACAAAGTGAATTCATGTATGGGCGAAAAAAACCATACCCGTAACCAAATGGCCTTAAAAATGCGAGCTTGGTCGAGCAGTTCCTTCCAGTCTTGGATCTCGGAGCTTAACCACAGCAAAAACCAAATGAACAATAACCATGCTAGGGTGACGGCCAGTGGGAGGAGTATGGAGTGACGTGCATTTACTGCACGTCGCTTCCATCCGCTATCTCATTCAATTACGTAGTACACAATAGTGATCCAACCATTAATCCATGCATCAAAACTTGCACACATTGCTTGCCAATTGTGCCACCCGATCCATATTAACCATTGCCAAAACCATACTATAACATCTATCACATGTGCCCCACATAACTCAATAAAATCGTATAGCCACTAACCTTGCTAGTTAGGACTAACATCAATTTCTTCAAATCTCAATTGTACATAGTGTAGCATAGCATAGCATAGTTTCCTTTTCTTGGATTTATTCCAAGTCTATTTTCATTTCTCTTGTTTCTTGTTGTTACTAACATGTGTTTTGTGCAGGTGTAACAGATAATAAATCATGGAAACACTATCAAATGTAACAACAGTAAATATATGCCACTTCATACATAGAATTTAGAGCTTAGAATAACGAAATCATCACATAAAGTGCATTATCCATCTTCCATAAAACCAAGATTTCATCATCAATCATGTAGAACCCTGTAAGTATCACCGAAACAGCAGCATAAAATGTGTAATAAGACTATCTTTGATCCTCCAATCTACAAGGGGGTCCCACCTACTAGTATTATATATCATTGGAATAGTTTAAATAATAGGCTTAGCAATACTTTGTCGACGAAATCCTCGTTGCGATTTTAATCGTCAACAGACACCAGAAGGCAACACTACGCACAGATTGCACAATGTCGTCTCACCTAAGATGGCTTATGGGTGATTGCAGGACCCAAATGTCTACAATCATGGAAGGGGGGCTATTGTGGGGATGATATACATTCTTTCTACCTCAACATACATCAGATCTATTATTCTAATGTAACATTATATCCATATCTACCATTTCGTGATCAGTTACATTCATTAAAATTCGTTCTGCAGTAGTTATGTTATCACCCTACTATGAACTCCATTTTATTTCTACCAGATTATTTCATTCATCATAAACAATTGCAAGGAATAAGACAAACATTCCACATAGAGACACAAAGTTTACCATGGTTCACCCCCCCTGGGCTATGTCCACAAATATCTGGCTTTCTTCGCTCTTTTATTATTCTTCATAAAGTTTATAGTGTTGTGCGCATTACATTTGAGGCTAACAAGATCGCACTAAGATCCACAGCTTGCGACCTTACCCTTTATTACAATGCATATCTCTGTCTCTTTGCTCATATCTTGTTAAGCCCTAATATTGGCTCATTACCCCTTAATTGGGCATATTACATTAGTTATGTTATTTTATTTATGTCGGCTTTATTCCATTAGTTTTAATTATACCTCCTAGTCTTCTATATATACCAAGGACACATTTTCATTTGGAATCATCTTGTACTTGAACATTTAAGTGGGGTAAAAGGAGGTTGCCCCCTCGAAGAGGCTTATTATCTGAAATTATCTCTTTTTCAAGGCATTGAATACTTTTTCTGAGGTTTTTCTTTGCTATATTGATATTTGGTTCTTAACATATGGTATTAGAGCTCAAGGTCTTGGGGTTTCTCTACTACATCTAAGACACCTTGGAATTTTCACTATAACCTGTTTTCTACAACTTTTCATAAGGAACAAATTGGAGGATATTTATTAGATGGATCAAGGTACGTTGGGTTAAAATTTCAGCTCCTTAGACCTTACACTTGCGGAGATACATCATGTACAAGATAGGGTTCTGGAATCATCTTGAACTGATTCATTGCAGAATTTTCGCTATAAAAAAATTTCTGTAACGTTTCAGACCCTGACCTCCGAAGGCTATTCACAGAAATTCGTAAGGTATCTGTGGTAAAAATTTCAGCTTTTGTTTCATCTCAAATTTGTATATACACCCTGTGGAAGATAGGGTATCTGACTAGTCCTATTCACTAGTCTCAAGAATGTGTTCCAGGTAAAAAATTCATAACTTCTTCCTAGAGCATCCAAATTGAGTGGGACTAGTTTCATTGGATAGTGGATAGTATGTAGTATTTCTGGTACGTGTTTCATAATTTTATATCAATTATTTTGTGCAGGGGCATGCTATACAAGTGAGATCTCCTGGAAAGGCCAAAAATCAGCAAGTTGTGGGGAAGTTACCGTAAATTCCACTTGGCACATCCAATTTTGATCAGACCTGTGGCATTGCAGAGAAGAAATATCAGATAACTACATAAAAGAAAGTTTCATACCCAAAAGGGCCAAAACTTGGGAGATACAATAGAAGAAAGATTGTCTAGCAGAACCACCTCAAAATCAAGGTTCAAAAGTGATACTTGGCCAACATGCCACCCAAAAAGGGAAATTCTACACCAAATAAGCCTCCAAACAATCCTACTTGGACTCTTGATGAAGGTGAAGAAATGTGTAGGGACACAAATGATTTACAAAAAAAGATAGTAACCAAAGATTAACTACAAGAGATGGAAGCTAAGTTGGAGGCAAAGATGGATGGTTTAAAAGAGGAAATTATGGAAGTATTGAAAAATTTCGTAACAGAGAAGACACCTGAAAGTGAAAATGCATCCCGTGAAATTCATGATGAGGACACAAGGAAGGTTAATCAAGAATGGAGAAACTCCAACTTTGGGTTGAAGACCAACCACATTCCTAAGATTGATATGAGGAAGTTTGATGGCAAGGACCCAATCACATGGATACTTCAGATGGAGAAATTCTTTGATATACATAATGTGCCACATACACAAAAGGTACAAATTGCTTCTTTATATTTAGAACCTAATCAATTTGTATGGTATCGATGGCTTTGTTCTCGCAAATCACTCGTCACTTGGACAATTTTCAAGGAAGAAATGATAGCACACTATGAGGATACAAGGAGCAATACCTTCTTTAGCCAATTAATAAATCTCAAGCAAAAGGGTTCAATTACCGAGCACATTGAGAACTTCCAAAGACTAAATATAAAGGTAACCGATATTTTAGATGAGCACTTGATTGATGTATTCATAGGAACTTTAAAGGATAACATTCAACATGCCCAAATCATTGGAGAATGCATTTAAGGTGGCAAGAAATGTTGAAAGTAAAAATATGGCTATGGCTACTAGAAGGACCAATCCTAACACTTATAGAGAGAACAATGCTCTTTCTTCTAAAACACCTCAACCTACAAGGTTGACACCTCAACAATTGGAGGAAAGAAAAGCAAAAGGTCTATGCTTTAATTGTTACAGCAAGTACAGTAAGGGACATAAGTGTGGTGAGAATAAATTATTCTACATAGATTGTGAAGAGGAAGAAGAACAAGAACAAGAACCATCTCAAGATGAAAACGTAGAAGCAATTTCGTCTGAAGAGTTGACTCCCACGATATCGTGTAATTCAATGGCTAGAATTAGCACTCCTCAAACCCTCAAGATCGAAGGATACATAAAAAAGAAAAAGGTAATAGTCCTAATTGATTCTGGCAGTACTCATAATTTCATTCACTATAAATTAGCCAAAGCTCTCAATTGCTTTGTATATCCAGCGCCAGAGTTTCAAGTAATAATTGCAGATGGAGGAACTATCAATTGCTCAGGAAAATGCAATAAGATCAATCTTACTATGGGGGAATATGTAATGAATAGTCCAATGATTGCTATACCCATGGGTGGTGCAGATGTTGTACTAGGAATCCAATGGTTACAATCATTAGGAACAGTGGCTTTTAATTTTCAAGAACTTTTCATGAAATTTTCATTGGAAGGAAAAGAAATTGAGTTAAGAGGTATCACAGGGAAACCCGGTAAGCTGTTAAGCTCTAATGACATGACAAAATTATTGAAAAAGGGGCATCAAGGCATTATTGCACAACTATGCTCACTAGATGTTCAAACATCTAAGCCATCTATTCCTCAAGATCTCCAAGGGATCATTGATAAGCATTCCAAAGTATTTGAAGATATTCCCAAAGGTTTTCCACCCACTTGAAATCATGATCATGAAATTCACCTAATTCCTGGGAGTGTTCCTCCTAACATCAGGCCATACAGATACACTTACGCCCAGAAGAGTGAAATTGAGCGCATGTTTGAAGAAATGTTAGAGGCCAGCATTATTAGACCTAGCCAAAGTTCTTACTCTGCACCAGTGGTAATGGTATTCAAGAAAGATAGTTCATGGCGTATGTGTCCAGATTATAGAGAGCTCAACAAGATCACTATTAAAGATAAGTTTCCCATTCCCGTCATTGATGAATTGTTAGATGAACTACA
>JASDQU010100509.1:109635-139063 GCA_032191745.1 Picea mariana | reverse complement strand
ATGAGCTTCCCATAATTTCATTGATGCGGCATTACTAAAGAGGAGGCACATACCTATAGTAGAGTTTGAAGGGTTCAAAGTAGAGGTAGCAGGCAGGAGTACTATGCCCTGTGACAGATACATACCAGGTATGAAACTCACCTTAGGAAGGCATGAGTTAGTTCAGGATATGTATGTGATGGATCTTCCCGATACCAACATCATCCTAGGGGTGTAGTGGCTCAGCACTTTAGGTCCCATCACCACCAATTACAAGACCATGGAAATGTCCTTTGTAGAGGAAGGAGGATGAAAGGTTGTGCTCAGAGGCATGACAGGTAACTCCACCAGAGTGGTCACGGCCAAGAGGATGGAAGCCATCTTCAGAAGAGAAGAAATTATATATGTAGCAGAATGTAAAGTCTCAACATGGGTGGACGAGAAGGGAAAGGTGCATTATGCTTCAGAGATTAAAAAGATCCTTGACAGGCACCACAAGGTGTTTGGGCCGATTCCTCTGGGTGTGCCCCCAGATAGGGGGTTTGAGCACATCATTGAGCTAGAAGCAGGGGCTAAACCAGTTATCACCACACCCTATAGGCATCCCAAGAAGTATAAAGATGAGATAGAGAAGGCCATGAAAGAGCTTCTAGACATGGGACACATCAGGCCAAGTTCAAGCTCGTTCACTTCTTCAGTAGTCTTGGTTAAGAAAGAGGACGGAACAATGAGAATGTGCATTGACTTTCAGGATTTGAATAAAAAGACGATCAAAAACAAGTACCCCATACCCAGGATTGATGAGTTGTTGGATGAGTTGCATGGAGCTATCTATTTCACAAAAATTGATCTCCGTTCAGGCTACCATCAAATCAAGATGAGGGAGGAGGGCATCTCAAAAATAGCCTTTAGGTGTCACTACGGCCATTATGAGTTTTTGGTAATGCCCTTTGGGTTAACCAATGCCCCAGCCACATTCCAGTCCTGCATGAACCATGTGTTCAACAAACAGCTGAGGAAACACTTGTTGGTATTCTTTGATGACTTACTCATTTACAACAAAACCTGGGAGGAACACCTTCGACATGTGGACCAAATCCTGTCAATCATGGAAGAAAAATCACTATATGCCAAGGAATCCAAGTGTGAGTTTGGGATGACAGAGGTACTCTACTTGGGACACATCATAGGGGCAAAAGGAGTACAGGTACACCAAGAGAAAATAACAGCCATTAGGGAATGGCCTACTCCAAAGACACTCACGGAACTGAGGGGATTCCTGGTCCTATGCACATACTACAGGAAATTTGTTAAAGGGTTCTCTCAACTATGCACACCCTTGACTGACCTGACCAAAAAGGAGTCCTTCAAATGGAGTGACGAGGCCCAAGCCACGATGGAGAAAATGAAAGAAGTCATGAGTACCTGTCCAGTTCTAGCTCTCCCAGATTTCAGCATACCCTTCACCTTGGAGTGTGATGCATCGAGGGAAGGTATAGGGGCCATGTTGATGCAGAATAGGCACCCCATTGCCTATGAAAGTTAGAAACTCAGGGGTCCTAAACTACTTTACAGCATTTACGACAAAGAAATGTTGGTTATCATGCATGCACTAGCCAAGTTCAGGCAATATTTGGTAGGTGCAAGGTTTGTGGTCAAATCAAACCATAACAGTCTTAAATATCTACTGGATCAGAAGGATTTGAATGATAGATAGCAGAAATGGATAAGCAAAATACAGGCCTATGACTTCGACATTGAATTTTTCAAGGGGAAGAACAACGCAGTAGTCGATGCATTATCCAGTAGGCCATCCATTTTTGCCATGTCTGGTATGTCAGTTGACTGGAAGGATCACTTGATAGTGGAATATGCAAAGGATTAGTTCACTTGTCAACTATTGGATGGACAAATACAGGACGACAACATCAGGTTCATAAAGGACCTCATCTATTACAAAGGCTAAATCTTCTTAGTTCCTGGATCAGCTCTCAAAGCTAAGATCATGCATGTGTGTCATAACTCACTAGTAGCAGGACATCAGGGCATCAGTAAGATGTACAGGCAGGTGAGAGAGAGGTTTTCATGGAAAGGCCTCAAGGAGGATGTGATTAAGCATGTCAAAGAGTGCACCACATGCCAAGAAACCAAGGATGAGCACACACACCCTGCATGACTGTTGCAACCCCTACCCATTCCAGAACACAAGTGGGAAAGTATATCCATGGATTTCATCACCAGTTTTCCCCGAGCACAGGGGAAGGATTGCATTTTCGTGGTGGTAGACAAGTTGACAAAGTTTGCACACTTCTTTTCCATAGCCACAGACTTCAGCGCAGCATAGGTGGCCGAATTATTTTTCAGAGAGGTGTTCAGACTACACAGCCTACCCAAGACCATTATCAGTGACAGGGACAGCAGATTCATGAGTACGTTTTGGCAAGAGTTGTTCATATTAGTAGGTACGGCATTGACTCCTAGTACTAGTTATCATCCTCAGACAAATGGTCAGACTGAAATAGTCAACAAATGGGTGGAAGGCTACCTCAGAAATTACGTAGTAGGGCAACAGAAAGCATGGGTCAGATGGTTGCACTTGGGAGAATATTGCTACAACACCACCCATCATGTATCCATAGGCATGACACCCTTCAGGGCTTTATATAGCTATGATCCCCTTTATTTTGTGGAGATTTCCTTTGGGGACAGCAGGGCACCCATGGTGTAGGATTGGGTACAACAGAGCCAAGACATTCTCAGGGAATTGAAGAATCATCTACAGAGGGCACAAAACCAGCAGAAGATCCAAGCAGACAAGCACAGAGTTGACTGGACTTTTGAGGTTGGCGATTTAGTCTACTTGAGGCTGCAACCATACAGGCAGGCTTCCATTAAAAGAAGAGGAGTGGAGAAACTACAGCCACGTTTCTTTGGACCCTACAGAGTCAGCAGGAATATAGGGATCGTAGCTTACGAGCTGGAGCTTCCACAGGGTAGCAGAATTCACAACGTTTTTCATGTCTCGTGCCTTAAGAAATCCCTCGGTCAACACATCAGGCCTATTGAGATATTACCCCCCATGGATGAGGAGGGACAGATGGTTTTGATTCCGGAGGAGGTAATAGAAGTCTGAGAGAAGAGGCTCAGAAACCGAAGCATCAAGGAGTACCTGATCAGGTGGAAGGATTTACCCATTGAGGATGCCACTTGGGAGCAGGAACATGTGGTAAGAGAAGCAGGTTTGGAATTACTTGAGGACAAGCAATTTCAACCAGGGGAGACTGTAATGTCCCCCACCTTTTAGAGAGGTGATGTGGAGACTCAATGGCCTGGGCACCCCCACTAGGTCATAGTCTTACACTGAAGGGGAAAGTCAAGGAGGCTAAAGTTATATTTTTAAGTTGACTTAAGAAAGGAAAAGGGATTAAGGGTAAAAGATAACTCAACAGAAGAATAGAATATTAACCCTGGGAGTTAACCTAACTCAACAGAGAATTAGAAGGAAAAAGTATAAGTAAGAGGATGGGGCGCACCTATTAGGCATTCTAGTTTTGGATTAGCATTTGCTATTGCTCTTGAGCATTCAGTTTGGGGGTTTTGCTGTACAAACCTTTGTGAGCAACTTAGTGGTGAAATATCCACTCACCTTGTTCCGCAACTTGGTCTCAGGGATGAAAGACTCCTCCACACCATTCTAGTCTCAGCCCATCTCCATCTAGCGCTTCAGAAGGTAGCAGGTCGTATTGTTCTTGTGTTTCCAGCAAGGGCGCACCATCATCTAGAGGGAGGTTTGATCTAGCTTATCCTGAGGGCCTGGGGCCATTTCGACAGTTGGGTTTTGTTTGCAGGGGCAGGACCATCAGTTTGAGGGCTTTTCTGGAGGGTTATCATCATTCTACATTTGTCTATAGATTGGGACGTCTTGGAGCCATAGGGGACGTCCTGTGATTCAGTAAAACTCATATCTAGGGAGATCTGCTTGAGATCTGAGTCTGAAACTTCTCCCATAGGATTCTCATAGCCCAGTATATATTCTTGGAGAGTTTGAGAGCATTTGGAGGCCTCCTTCATCAGGGCCGAACCAGCTAGGGTTTCAGTCATCCAGTGGGGCACACCATTCAGTGGAGGAATTCAGATCTACAGGATTTGAGAGTGGATTTGGGAATTTGGACATCTGGGTTGTCCTTACAATTGCCCGATCTATCATTTGGCATATTTCTCAGGATGATTGGACACTTTTGGTAGCAGGGTCAAATTATTGAGGGTTTCAGCATTCTAGCAGGGCATGGCACTTTCCAGCTTGGAGGTTGAGCATTAGTACGGCTCAGATCTACTTGATTTAGTCTTCATTGTATATCCAGCCTTTGGAGGCTTATTTTGTATTGTCGGGAGCATTCTGTAGTATCTCATATCTATTGCTTGTACGACCATCTAAGGTTTATGCCAGATCGGCCATCTATTGTATTGATCTTACATTGCTCATAATAAAAAGGTCAGATCTTCACTTGTGCTTCTACATATTGAATATATTGTGATCTTCATGTGTTGATGAATCTTGTATGCACTTAATAACTCAATAAATATCTGCACATCAATAGATCAGTAGTAGTTAGTGATTCCAAGAAAGAATTTGGCTTGGGATCATTACAGAATGAAGTGATGTGGCCATTCCTTTGGTGGCACCAGTCTCCATTGAGTTATGCATCTGTCTATATGTTCTCTGGGTTTTCCTATTCCATCATATTTCTGCATATATTTATTCTCCTGTTTTGTGCCAAATCCGATGCACCTTAACCTTTTGCATTGATACCAATCATTGATCTTCTCTTTGTGCATACCCCACCAACATGCAGGTGTTGCTTTCAAAGCAGTATCTAAAACTAATAACATTTGACTTTCCAAGACTTCTATCTCAAGCTTTGATAAGAATTATTCCAAATCATTTTGACCATAAAAACTTGGAGGTTCTCATACCTTTTTGCCAACCCATCTTAGTGTGCACGTCATTCCTGCACACCTTCTGGTATATATCTCATGTATGCATTGTTGTCAATTCTCCAATCCTGTGTCAGAATCTGAAGCACAAGAATTGATGCTTCTCCAACTAAGCATTCCATCTGTTGTTGGGTTAATGTAATCTTCCTTGCGCGCGGTAGTTTTATAAAACTGGATTCTCTCTTATGTGATGAAGTTATCTGTTGTTGGTTCAACATATCTTCCACCTTCTGAAGGGTCTAATGGTGCTATGACTCTATACTATCCTGATTCAAAAATAATTTTTCGGGTCTTCAAATTGATGATGGTTTGATTGTCAAATTATCAATCTAGTCCCAACAATGTTGTATAAGGTGTAGTGTTATCCACTATATCACTTACCTCAAAGTATGTCATAGTGTGCACACTATCTAAATCCAATGGTATGCATTTCAATCAACCAATTGGTATTACTCTATGTTGGTTTTCTAGTTTTAACTGAATAGGTGAATAACCAAGTGCAGGTTCCCCCCCTGCATTCCCAAGTTTTCTTAGGCATAACATTTACCTCGGATCCCAAGTCTAATATGATTTTACCCATGTTAAAGTCTCCAATATTTGCATTCATTCTAAACTCTCTATTTGTTCTTGTCTTCCTATGGACATGATTAACTATCTTTTGTTCTAGTTTTATCTCTTCTCCGGAATTGCATTTTTCTAACAAACTTTCTAATACTTGAAGAGATGTCTTATCATTCAATAACTTCAAGCAAGACTCTAGAAAGTTTCTTAGATTACTTACCTATTCTGAAGACCGATCTCTGCTTGTATGATCAAATGGATGATACATATCATATATTGGCCCATCATATCTTGGTTGTGCATTTGAAGTAGAAGCAATATTCTCCTACAAAATTTCTTGTCTGGCCTACTTGAATGTTTATTTTTCCTTGTGCACATCAAAATGTTGTTCTAGTGTTGTATTCTTGTTGACCCACTAGTGTTGATTCTGATTTTAATTTGTTGTATCTGCTCATGTTTTGGTTCCACCTCGAGTAACTATATTAATTTTCTTCCCATCATCTCTAGTTTCTTCAACAATCCATTGAACATTTTGATTATTCTTATTCCTTTTGTCCTATTTCTTTGTCAGAAGTGTAGAACACTCTTTTGTAGTATGATTTGTTGTGCGATAGTACAAGCATGTTGTTGGTGGCAATGAACAATCCCTTGCAAAATATCTAGGTTGTTGACAACTGTGACAAGTTACTGGTCCTCTACCTCTTCCAAATCCTCCTCTTCCACGTCCTCCTCCTATGAATCCTCTTATGTTTCCTTGATTGTCTGCGCCTGGTGTATTATATTATGGTACTTGATTATATTGTGGTGGCGTTGTAAACCGTTGTGCATTATTATACTGTTGTGTAGGTGGATTTTTCATTAACTCAACCTGCATCCTATTTGCATCTGAGGTCCTTTGCTTCATTATTTTCAAAGTTTGACAATCCTTGTCCTTGTTTCCTACAAACTTGCAGAAATTGCAGAATGTAGTTTTAGGCATTGTTTGGTACTTTTTCATCATGGGACAATGATAGGGATCATGTCCATGTGTTTTACATATTTCACGCCATAATCTTGTTGCAGGTAAGGGATTTGGCAGTTCTTCTCTCAAGTACTACGCAAATGTTGGGCACTCATTTTTGTGATGTCCTTCTGTTCTACATAAGGTACACCAGAAAGCTTCCCTTTTTTCTTTGACTTTTTTTTGAGTCAACTTAAATGTCATATTATTGAGATCCTCTCAACTCTTCTATAGCTAGATATGTATGTTTATATTGATTCTCTTCCAATTGTAAGGCTTCTTGTAGAGCCTTGGCCTGAGTCTGGAACTTTTATTTCCTCAATGAGTATTTAAAATGTGGCAATAATGAGTTTATGAATAGTTGCCTATGTTGCATGTTTGTGATGGGATATTTCAACTTACCTTTCAATCGCTTAAACTTCTTATCAATTTCCCAAACTGAATCTTCTGGCTTCTCTTTGATTTCTATCATCTCATTCATATATTGATCTTCTGAACTCGGTCATTGGAATTCATTGATTAGTGCCTTATTTACCTCTGTGGCAATTGTATGTGTTCCTTGTGGATTGTTTACTGTGAGGCTCATAAACCAGTCCAGTGTGTGGTTTTTTAATGTAATTGTGAGTTGAGCCACTTTTGTATCTTTATTCATGATTTTTTTAGATTCCCAAATATTTTCACAAATAAACAGATGTTTCTCTGGGTCCTCCAACCCTTCTCCATGAAATTCTGGTAACCGAATGGCTAGATCTGCTCTTGCCAATGTAAAATTTGTTGTACTACCTTTGTGCGGTGTAGATAACTGACTATTGCTAGCTAAACTTATACTTTCACTTGAATTTTCATTAGTCCCTTGTCCTACTGAAATCCTTATGCTACTAATTGTTGGTTGTCTAAACGATTCTTTCTTTTCTAATGTCTTAGTCACACATGGGGTTGTGGGTTCCACACTAATTCTGATTTGGAATGGAGATCCTTTTTCTATGTAGGACCCTTAACCTCTAGTTTTACTCTCATATGTGGTGTGTAGGATTTATTCAAACTGATTCATAGCATTGAGATCCTCTACCTCTTCTTCATCACTTTTCAAGCCTTCCCTCTCGGCTACTGTTGTCTTTTTCCTATTAATCTTATATTGGTAAGGTCTTCTGCTACGCATCGTTCCCACTTTGTCCATGATTTTCTTGATATGTTCTTCATCCATCATAATGGGGTCCATTTCTTCCTTCTACTTACCTCTATCCAGATCCTTCTCCATATATCAGATCGTCCTTAGTGTTTCCCCTAGTCTCCCCATGCGCACAGAGTTATTTAGCTGCCAGACTCCATTGTCATCACACCTTTAGCATGCAGCAAAATATTGATCGATGTATAAAGTGATCTAATATACCTTCCTCTTAGACCCTTCAAAAACTCATACTCTATAGTAGTATATGATTTTGTAGTATCGACTGCAAACTCGGTAATGAATCCTGAAATGATGTTATCTATCCAGAAATCGACTACGCACGTGAATTTGTTATTGAATTTTTGTAGCTGTGCAATATTCTCAGTAGTCCATTCTACTGGTCTTATCCGATTATTTGGGTGATTTTACTTCAATCTTAGTATCCACTCCTGTAGAAAATGTGTAAAATAATAGAAAAATGCCTCATGAAGATCAGTGAATACATACCTTTCCAAATATTGGCACAGTGTATACTTGGAGTTTTTATTGTATTTTTGCACAAACTCGAGCTCTTTTGTTGTCAACCATTGTTCAATCTCCTTTTTAGTTGGGCTCCATGGTCTCAACATCTCATTCTAATATTGCATTCTCTTCACTGTCCTTCTCAACAAGTCCCTTCCAGTTTGTTCTTCTAGCTTCCAGCTGACAACGGAATTATTTGTTGGTTGTTTGGGCTGACCCGGATTGTACTTTAGGTTTCCAAAAAAACCCTACAAACCATCATCCCTTATGGAGACCAAAAGGAAACACTGCGCACAAAGTGAATAATGCAGTCTCACCTGAGATGGCTTATGGGTGACTACGGGACCCAGATGTCTACAATCGTGGAAGGGAGGCTATTGTGCGGATGATAGACATTCTTTCTACCTCAACATACATCAAATCTATTATTCTAATATAACATTATATCCAGATCTACCATTATGTGATCAGTTACATTCATTAAGATTCATTATGCAATAGTTATGCTATCACCCTACTATGCACTACATTTTATTTCTACCATATTAATTCATTCATCGTAAACAATTGCAAGGATTAAGACAAACATTCCATACAGAGACACAAAGTTTACCATGGTTCACCCCCCCCCAGGGATATGTCCATAGATATTTGGCTTTCTTCTCCCTTTTATTATTCTTCATCAAGTTTATAGTGTTGTGTGCATTACATTTTAGGCTGAAAAGATTGTACTAAGCTCCACAACTTGTGAACTTACCCTCGATTACAATGCATATCTCTGTCTCTCTACTCGTATCTCTATCTATATCTCAGTATTGATACTAGATATCATACATCTCAAATTCTCATCTAACATTAGCTTCCTACCCTATCTCACTACCATCTATATATATTGCAAAAAGGGGTTAATACCTATTACAAAAATGACCAAAACCCTAACCCACTAACCATAGGTGGATTAGGTTTGTCCACTTTCTAAATCCATGAGCGCGGTTGGTCCAAAATCCAACTATTTTCCTCATTGATCCACGTCTTTCTTCCTTCCTTTGACTTTCCTGCTTTCTCGACATTGTTTTTCCGTGTTTTTTGACGCACACTCCTTTTTCGGTCCATTTCCTAAATACCTTCATTAATTACCGCGCTTTTCCCTAAAATGTCTTGCACCAACACCATTGTGTTGAGGGGTCCTAAATCCCTTTAACTCAACAGCAGGAACCAAACTTGTCACCGAGGCCTAATTAGACTCTGCAGCGTTTAATGGTGGAATGGTTCTCCAAATCTTGTGATCCGACCAATTAATCGATGTTCTTTACGTTTTTTTATGAAGGATTCTCCTTCAGTTTGAACGTTCTCTTTTTGTATTTTTCACTTATAGGTGGGACCGATACAAGATAAAAGCCGGTATAAACCAACTAGGTAATAAAAGTGGGGGAACTTAACTACTGGAGAAGGCTAAGCTTGGGATAACCCTTTTACTCTAGCATGCAGACAATGGTTCTCTACCACAAGCCTAGTTCTAATACATTAACTTGCTAGTATTCCAATTTGACTGAGATACAATTTATCAGAAAGAAAACATGCATGCGATAAATGATGTCAAGAAAAATAATTCTCTTAACTCTAATCATTCATTACATAATAACACAACGATTTACTTTTCATCATTAAAGATAAGAACTATAAAGCATTGCATCAGATAACTTATCAATAGTTTTAGAAGCACTTACTCGTTACAGCATCCATTCATGAGATGAAATCAGAAATAATTCTTCTCCACATCCAATCATACACATTTTTGATGAAAAACACAAACTTGTCTCTAGTCCTAAACATGACTTCTCAATTAAGGAAGCTCCAAAATAATTCTTTACAAAATCCAAAATGAGTGTCTTTGCAACAACCATCGACCTTTTGCTAACATGTCAATGCTCTTATTTATAACATATAATTAACTAAAAATAACAATCGAAGTACAGCTAAGTAAAACAAAAACTTGCCACATGGCACTTTCTTCTATTAGTCTTCAAAGAGTCATCGAATGATCTCACTTGAGTGGATGACTCCTCTTGTACTCCGACCACTTGATGAAGAGATACTCGCATGTGTTAGCATACGGAAATCTATGTTGTTCCATTGGGGCCGAAAGGATCTCTCTTATCTCTATTGCCTGTGCCTGATAATTGACTATTCTAGCATTTAACTGTTGTAACATGGCTCAAGCTCTAATCGGGTGCTCCATGAACTGCCGCACCTATCCTAGCGCCATGTCTGCCACCTTCACTATTTATGCAGCCCATGATGAGTCTTGTTCGGCAAAGTCATTGGGTGTGCCAAATTCGGGGAGGCCAGTGTCTCTTATTGCCTAGTTGATCTTGGTCCAGCTTTTCTCACACTCGGCCCATTTCTCTTGGATTTCCCGATGAGTTCATGATCCATTTTTACCCAATATTCGACCAATTTCCTTATGCGGTCGATGTTGCTTTCGTTTAGTACCCGAATGTCGTGCTCTTCAGCATCTCGACCTTGTTGCATCGCGTTGATATAGTCGATTCTTTCCACAGCTTGATGTGCTTTCTCGTACCACCTCTCCATATCCTTGCACGTCTCTAGTGCCATGAGGGTGTCTTCTTGAAGCTCGGTTATCCTTGCAGTGAATAGGTGTCATTCCTTTGTAAATTTGTTGTAGGCCTCCTTGAATTCGCTCCTTAGGAACACCGCAGCTTGTGTGGTGTCCTAGTAATAATTCGCCAAGTGGCACAAATGTTCCAATTATTTCATAGCAGTGGCCAACTCCTCTTCATCCATTTTTTCTATGTCCAGGGTGGCATATGTGAATGTCATCCCTGCATTGATAAGTTTGGAAGTTTTGGCATGCTCTGTATTTATCAGATTCTTCTCTATGGTGATGAGGATGGAGCGATCTAGATTGATCCTCCTCTTCTTGGTGGTTCTCTGCACAATATCTTTCCTTTTCTGGTCATAAGCAATGGCATGTATGTCAGCAACTTCATCTACGGGCTCAGGAATTTGTTTATCTCCCTAGGCGAGCATATTTCCCAGGCTCTCGATGGTATATATTTGTTCAAGAATGGGTTCTTGAACTTCCTCCCTGTGTTCTGAAGGCCTAGCTTTTGTTTATCACTCATCGGGAAGTTGAGTACCGATTGAAGTTGAGGCGTCGGAGGTGTGCTCGGTACTTACTTGATAATCGACCATTGAGACTCTGATTTATTGTCGTGGAGCTTCTTCCTTTTGTTTTCTCATCCCTGTCTCATCCTTCGGACTATCTGCTTGGGTCTCCAGTGCATCGGGCAGCTCAGTGTCTAAGACACTCTCGACCCCTTGTTCATTATGTGGAAGGCCCCGAATTTGAGCGTCGGGAGATGGGGAAGATGTCTTCTCTGGCTCCTTTTCCTCTATGATCTATACAGGGGTCACCAGGGATACCTCTAGGCTCTCTTCATCATCATAGAAGTTTATTAATTCGCGGAGGGGGTTTTGTGTACTTTCTCTCCCGGATATTTCGACTGTCTCCGGGTGAGATAAAACACCTCCAGTGATCTAGCCTATGGTGTTGTGATTTCAGGGTTGTCTAACCCAGGGATTTCATCAATGTCTATTACTTTAGGGCCACTTGGGCTCATCTGGCTTTCATCTAGGTTGTTGGCAGGGGATCATATCATTGCTGTGAGGTCTAGGTTGTCTTACAACTGATCAATTATTCACTACACCTATTATATCATGAGAAACCCACTTTCCCATGCATCATGTATAATAGGGAAACCTCTTTCCTACACCGGAGCTATCAGGGGGACCTCTGCTACTTTTGCCGCTATCATTTCTTCCCTAACTCTGAGGGCCTCTTGAGCCAATTTCTCTATGGTCATTGCATGTTCATCNGCAGGGGATCATATCATTGCTGTGAGGTCTAGGTTGTCTTACAACTGATCAATTATTCACTACGCCTATTATATCATGAGAAACCCACTTTCCCATGCATCATGTATAATAGGGAAACCTCTTTCCTACACCGGAGCTATCAGGGGGACCTCTGCTACTTTTGCCGCTATCATTTCTTCCCTAACTCTGAGGGCCTCTTGAGCCAATTTCTCTATGGTCATTGCATGTTCATCCAGGCTCATGGATTTGAACCTGGTCATTTTGGGGCCGACCATCCTTGCCACCACTTCATCCCAGTCCTAGGCATTTTTTGTGAAGACTTCATCTTCAAATTTTTCATGGGTGTATGGCCAATAGGACGACACTTGCAAGGCATGTTTCAAGACCAAGCCCTTTGGATCATGCTTAAGGAATCGATCGGTCTGGAATCTAAACTCTAATTGGCTCAGCCCTTCTTGTTTGTCTTGATCTGTGTCTTTCACCATGTAGAAACGTACATGGAAACCATAAGGTATGAACACCCACTTCTTGTCCTTGACCAGGGTGGCGTTGTAACCTTACAGGATGGTCTGGTAGCATATCTCTCCCACTACAAGCCGGTCAAGGACATACGTTGGAAGGATATGTGGTGCTTCGGTGGCCCCAAACACCCTAATGTAGGTGTCGTGCTCGTCCAATTACCAGTGGCCTACCTTTGATATCATCTTTTTGGTCGTGACCGATAGTCTTGGGCATTCTTTCTTGAAAAGAATGAAAAAAATACATGCGATGAATTCATCGCAGATGAGGGAGTAAGATTTATTGTACATGTCCTCCCATAGGATGTTGAAATATACATGGATAGGGAGCTCTGCGACATGCTAGCTCAAGTTCATGCTGGCGAAAATGTTTATGGCACACATGACATCAAGTAAATATGAAGCCATGTAGAAGGTTGGTGTCTCTCCTTCCTTCGGCATCTGAGCTTGTTGTATGAAGATGCTTAGTTGTTTAGAAATTATTACTCCCCAGTTGAAGCCACTCCCGAAAATTTCCATTGTGTAAGCTAAGGGCATCCATGCCTCTGAAAATATGGAGCAGTCCTTCTCTCCATATAATCGGCAGATGAGAGCCATCGGGTAGATGTATGGATCCCTTAAGTTGTTCGTCTGGTACCAGTTGGTGTATTTCTTATCTTCTCTCCACAATGAGGCCATCACCCGGCTGGTGTCATGGTGCTCGTTTAATTTTACGATGAAATATGTGTTTAGTCACTCCTTGGGGTCTCTAAGCTTGTAATACTTTTGGACTTCAACCGGTAAGAACACTCTCAAACAACCACCATTATCATCATTGATCAAACACTTCTGTGTGTCTGTGTGGTCGATGATCCACTTCAGAAGTTCTATACAAGGAAAGACGGGGGTTCTGCTTGCTACCATGTGCAGGTACGACCGTCGAATATTAGGAAACACCTCGTCGTCAAGCACCCTCACATATGGGTCATTGTGTGGGATATATTTTGGGTACTCTTCCCGGCTGATCTTTTTAAAGAGCTCTCCCCAATGTGGGAGTGTCGCCTTGGACCCAGTGATTGCCTCTGTATCTCCAAAGGCCGGAGGCTGAGTAAAAATCTTCTTTGACGTTGTTTTGATGACAGGATCTAGTCTTGGAGTGTATTCTAATTGGTTTGTGACCCCTGGAGAGGATCCTTCACCCAACTCTGTTTCTTTCATCTTTGGTGCCCTCGACGATCATCTAGTTGTTGGTTTTCTTGGAGGCATTGTTCCTGCAATCCAACTAAACCTTCAAAGACCGTGTAAAAAACAAAACCGGATAAAATATATGAAGTGTAAACATGTAAAATCCACAAACTTGGGTACATACATGTAAAGCTTGTTAAACCAGTTATTTGATACTCATGGCATCTCTATAGCTTTCGAATTACTCGTCTCGCTTCTCTGGATGCTCTAAATTTCCTTGCGCATAGAATGATTCTGCTTACAACGGCTCAAGATAATTTAAACCAATGAATAACTTACCGTGTCGCATCAGCCATTCAATTCAGGTGATGAGTGTCATTTGAACAAATCTGTCACTGAATCTCTGCAACTTAAATTCATCATGGGTTGACGGCGGAGGCACGGGGGTGATGTGGTCTATCGATGATTTTAAACGACCGTTTTGATTGGCGCACGAGGTAGCAACTAATGTGGGATTTGGTATTAATCAGCCCCTTAAATGCTCAAAATCGAATCGTATCTAACACTAAAACATCCCATCATGTCACTATCTCAGTGGGTGGATCGGGGATTGGGGATGCGCTATGAATGTTTTCGTTGATGTCCCACACCAAAGCTTTGATGCCGATCAATATCATCACACAATGTTGTCATGGAAAAGATGACTTGGACTTAAGGGACCCAAAGGAATGACTCGGGGAAAAACTAAACCATACGGTTCTCCGATTTAGCACAGACACGTGGCGTTGAATATAGGTGGCCTAATTTGTGCGTATTAATAAGAGTTGGGGATTTCATTAATTTATTCATTTTTAAAACATACCTTATCTTTCTGATGGCAAAAAGTCTGTAGGATTGGAGATCAGTGATACCTATCACGTGTTTTTCTACGGATTAGCTTCCTCGAAAAAATCTCGATGCCGAAATACATCGGGGATCGGCGATCGAGAGAATTCTTTAGCGTGGTCACAATGTTCGTTGCGATCCTTTTACATCTTCCCCGATTTCGATCGGTGTGTTGGGTATCAACTATCGGCGATATCTTTTCTTTCTTGATTAGCGACTATTCCCCTCATCTTTTACCGATGTCGAAGAGGAATCGGCTATTGGCGATATCCTTTTAAAAAACATTGGCGCAAAAAAAACTTACTTTTACTGATGTCGATCAAGATTGGTGCTCGACGACTGAGGTTTCCTGAGTGGTTCTTTTCCTTCTTTGAATTCCTTCCGATGTTGAATCTGAGTGTGTCTGGTGAAGTGTTTTGGCTTTTGATTCTTTATTCAGGCATCAAGGTTCTTTTTAAAATCATGGGTTTTCATAAGTTCAAACATATATTAAAAGATCATGAGAGCCAAGATAATAAGCAAAGCCAAACATTTCTCAAAATGAAGTCGAATCAGATAGTGAAAAGATCAAGTGGTACCCAAAAAGTGGAAAAAATGACATAGGATTTTTAGGGTGTGTGGAGTGCTGAACAAATGGCGACTTACTGGGCGAAAGCAGAATCTTCGTTCCTCCCTCGGGCTCGGCTGATGTAAAAGATGGTTAAGAACTTAGCTGGTTTTTTATCAAAGCCTCTTTTACCCTTGAATTTGAAATTTCCCCGGTTAATGCATCCGGGCCTGCCTATGGGATTTTTCAACCTTTGTTTCCTGTAACCCCGACTCACGCCCCCACTTTGACCAAAGTCTAGTAAATCATTCACTGGCACTTGGCCTTTAGTTGCCCTTCTTCACTTGCCACGATGTTTCTTCGCTGCTAGCAAGCATCCATAGCCCTGGCAGAGTCACCTCGACATCACAAACCTTGCTTCGCTACCAGCGAGTGTCCATATCCCCGACAAAGTTATCTCCATACCCTCTCCTATTGTGTGCTCATTTGATATAGTTGATTTTTTATTTCGGCAGAATACCCTGAGTGAGTGGGAGTGGACGACGTCTATTGTTTGAAAAAATGAAATAGTTAAGGTGAAACTTTCTAGCTCTGTCTCTGCGGTACATGTAGTCCTTTCCAGCTCACCATATTTCCCTTAAGGTTTCACCAGACCACCAGGCAGACACTTCTGCATTTCTCCAAAGTTGTCCATCTACGCAGGTTAGATAGAGAACCCCTTGAAACAACCGCAAGTTCCTCAGCGTTTCTTGTGTTGTATGTGAGCGATGAGTTAGGAACATAGTTCGTCATATCACATGATTTGAGGTCAACCATTGTCTTGCTAAACACCGTCTTCAAAAGCGCAGAAGTACAATAGAAAAAGATAAAACAAAAAATATGTTTCGCAATCGACGTATCTAAAATAAACACCGTGAAAACATAAACACAACAAAATGTTTTTGTTTTTTTTAATGGAAATATTGTTTTAGGGTTTGATCGTTCATCAGGAGGGCGTCAGGTTCCCCCCTCATATTATGCAATCAATACGTGCCTAACCCAATCTTCTTGACCACCTAGAAAGGTCTGAGCCATAGATTCGGAAACTTATAATGTTTTCCTTTAGGTTCATTTGCTTTGTCCCACTTTAGGACTAAGTCTCCTACTTTAAAATTCTTCTCTTTAGCCTTATGCTTATCAAACCACATTTTAACTATATGTTGGTGAGCTTTGAACTTTGATTTATCTTTCTCCCTTTATTCTTCTAGAATGAGCAGGGTGTCAATTCTTTGTTGTATGATTCATGAGGGTTGCCCTCTGGAATCCTGAGCAAGTTGAAGGGATGGAAGCTAAATCCCGTTCAGGAGAATGGCTTCTTGTTCATATACCAAAAAGTATGGGGAATTCCCTATAGCTTCCTTGGGTGTGACTCTATCGACCCATAAAGAATTATGAAGTCAATTATGCCAATTCCTCTAGTTGTTTGCAACTATTTTCTTTAATATTCTCACTAGGTTCTTATTAGTTGATTCTGCCACTCTATTTCCTTGTGGATAATAGTTTGCAGAGTATATAATTATGATTCATTTCTCCAAAGCAAACTCTATTAATAAGGTCGAAGAAAATTAAGTTGCATTATCAAAAACAAGGACAGAAGGCACATTGAACTTTGTGATCAGTTGTTGTTCTATGAATTGGATCACCACCTTCTCATTTACATGAGTCAGAGGGATGGCCTCTGCCCATTTCGTGAAATAATATGTGGCAGTCAGTATGTACCTATGTTTTTTTTATGAACTTGGTGTAATTTATCCTATGATATCTAACCCCCATTGCTCAAATGGCCTAGAAACAGCCACCAGTTGAAGTGGGATAGCAGCTCTCTTCTCCCTCCCCGCGCTTACTTGACAAGTCTTACACTTTCTAGCTTATGTGTGAGCGTCTCTAAAGAGAGTAGGCCAATAATAACCAACTCTCAATATTTTATGAGCTGTGGTGTTTCTTACGAAATTTCCACCTGTAGGACCATCATGGAGCTCTTTCAGAACTTTGTCTGCATATTCGCGCTCAAGACATCTTAAAATTACCCCATCATAATTAACACGGAAGAGCACCGAATTTATGAGGCGATATTGTGCGGATTTTAACCTGAGAGCTCTCCTTTCCATAGGGTTTAGGTTTTCTGGGCAATTCCCATGATGCAGGATATAAGTCAGTTTCTCATACCAAGACTCTTGCCCTGGGGAGATGTATGAAGCTTCGCCACACCATAATGCCAATTCATTCTCTCATATGGGATCGTCATTTACTTGGTCCTGGGATTCAGCTGTCAGTTTGCATAACCCTTGTCACTTAACTAGTTTATCAGGTTTTATATCTAGATCAAATTCTTGGACTACTCCCATCCAGTTTCCTCTTGTTTCCCCCATCTCCTATTGAGTGAATAGGGATCGAACTGCAAGGTGAGGCACTATGACTTTGGTATGATTCTTAACGATGTAATATTTGAAGTGTTTCACTGCATTGTATACCACATAAGCCTGCTTGTCTATGGTGGGGTAATCCAGTTCGTCCCCTTTGAGATTAGTGCTCATGAATGATACTGGGGCTTCGTTGTTGTCATCATCCTTCTAAGTCAATATTGCAGCTAGTGATTGGTCGGAGGAAAAAGTGTAGAGAAAGAAATGTTTGTTGAAATCGGGAATTCGTAACACTAGATCCTGAGATATTGTAGCCTTAATATTGTTGAAATCCATCTTTCGTTGATCATCCCTCTTAAATCCAGCATCTTTACGAATCATTTTTTGTAAGGGTTTGATAGTTTCAGTGAAATCGGGGGTGAATTTCCCCACAAAAATGATTTTCCTAAAGAATGATTGCATAGACTTTTTGTTCTGAGGTAATGGAACCTGAGTTATAACCTTAATCCTTTCTGGGTCTATGCGAATTTCTGCCTTATAAATAATGTGGCCTAACAGCTTACCTTCCTCGACGTCGAAAATAGTTTTCTTAGGGTTTAAAGATATATCGTATTTCCTACACCTTTCGAAGATCTAGGTTAAGTGTTGGATGTGATCTTCTCTATTCTTTGAATACACGGTTACGTCATCCAAGTATACTACCACACATTTGTTGATTAGTCCTTGGAATGCTACGTCCATGGCCCTCTGGAAAGTTTCCCCTGGATTGATTAACCCGAAGGGAATACGTTTATAAGCGAAGGTTCCACACTTGGTTCGGAAGGTAGTTTTCAAGCGGTCTTCTTCTGAAACTAGAACCTGGTTGTAACCTGAGAAACCGTCCAGCAGGGAGAAAATCTCGAAGCCAGACACGATCTGCAAGAGTTGCTCCATTGGTGAGACATTCTGAAGCTCTATTGAGGTTTATGAAATCTACGCATAGGTGGATTTCCCCAGAATTTTTCCTTACAGGAACCAAATTTTCTACCCATGCAGAGTGTCTAACCTGGAAGATAATTTTGGTATCTAATAGTTTCTTTAACTCCTGACACGTGAGAGGCTCCAGGGATGGGTGGTATTTCTGGAGCTTCCATTGGAAGGGTTTTACCTCAGGTTTTAAAGGGATAGTGTGTTGAATGATACGGGTATCATAAGTTTTCAGATCTCGGTAGGACCATGCAAAGGCATCTTGATATTCTCTGAAAAGTTTGAGATAGGCCTTCCTTTCCTCTTTAGATATTGTCTTGCAGAGATTTATGTTTTTGGGGTTTTCCGGGGTCCCGAGATTTATAGTTTCATGCATGGGACATGAACTACCTGTCTTTGCGTTCTTTGACTCTTTAAATATTTCCCTTAGGTCAAACATGTTTTCTAAATTGGCTATTCCCTTCGGTATCATGTGAAACCTTGATTTATCAATCGATTGATCAGTTTCAGGATCTATTTCTTCTGATTGTTCCTGGAATATTTCATTGTCGATATCCAAGTCTTTAAAATTATCCTAATTGGTCAAAAAGTTTATAATTTGTTCATCTCCTTCAAAGACCTTTCAATTTGAAATATTCTTAGGCACCGACAGTTTGTAGAGTAGTTCCACAGTGAACCAAGAGGCATCATAATCTTCTAGAGGCGATAGCCTTAAGGCAGCTGTCGCCAGAGAATCAATAAGAATGTTCTTTGTTCTGGGGATCATTGTAATGTTGAAGGCTTCAAAATGTTTTATCATCCCGTGCACTTCCTGTTGGTAATTCGTCAGGTGTGGAGAGTTTCAATGTACAGTATTCCTTACTTGTCTGATGATGGTTTCAAAATCTCTGAAAACCTTCAATTATTTAACGTTTAAGTCTATGGCTTTCTTTAGCCCCTGTACTAGAGCTTCATACTCAGTGGTATTGTTTTTGCACTCAAACTCTAGTCTACAGGACATGAAATGTCGTTTACCTTTTGGATCAATGTGGATGCACCCTACCCCTGACCCTTCTTGCGATTTAGAGCCATCAAAGTATAAGGTCCAAACTTGTGGAAAAAACCTATCTTCTCCCTCTTTCTTGACACTTTCCTCTTCCCTTCCTATTTGTTTCATGATTTCTAATGCAAGTACTTGACATAAGATGATTTCCTCCGCCGCAGTCGGCAATTTCTCTTGAAAAATCATTTTGGAGTTTTGGGTAAGGGAGACATCAGATGAGAGGGGGGAGAAGTTCTCGAAATCGAAGTCACAGGAATAATTTCCTAGCACGGGGAAATCTGTCGATGAGGTTTCATTTAGGGTTTCTAAGTCAATGACAGTGTGTTTTAGATATATTTCCATATCGATCTTGATCATGTTCGTGTGCCCCTTTAATGGCAGCCAAAGGTGAGCCCAGTCTGTACTAAAGTATCCATTTAACTTCTCAGACCAATATCGACTCAATAACAATCCATAATCTTATGGGATATCTACTACAATGATGTCAATTACTTGCACAAATTTAGGGTGTGTCACTAGTCTGATCATTACATCTTTGAGTTCTCCCATGACCTTCACCCGGGTTTTGTTTAGCTGTATCACATGTTTATCACTTTTGAGAGGTATTGCGTTTAATTTTTTGCAAATATACAATGGCATAACATTAGAGGATGCCCCTAAGTAAACGAAACAATTATGGAGGTTTCTGTTGAAGACTTCAAACGTCAAAAGGAATGGTGGGACAAAAGGTTTTCCCTTCTTGTCCTCAGAGCAAGCATTCACAGTTGGTTTATTTCTCAGATCTGTGGGATTTAGATTTCCTCCTTGGTAAGTGCTTATCGTGGGATTTTCTACTGATTTCAAAGCTTGTAACAGAAAGTCCTTTTGTTGAGGGATTCTACACATGTCCATGACCGATATGTTTTCCTTCAATTTCTTCAAATCTTCTACTATGTTGTAGTCTAGCTTGGGTGATTCTCGTGTATGGATGTTTATAGGGTTTCTTCGGGGAGAAAAAGGTGCTTTTGGGTGATTGGGAGCTGGTTTCCCTCTTGAAGTTTGGATCGTAGTAAGGTTGTTTGAGACAGGTTGACCCCTACTTCGCGTTTGCACAACCAAGACTTCTGCGGGTGGTTCTTAAACCTCAGATAGGTCATCAGAAGACATAGGTAAGTCAGGGTCCCATATTAACATGGTTTTTTCTTCTGGTGGATCAACTTCTTCTTGATCAACAATATTCATAGCTGAGCCACTTGATTGTTCGGTTAGGGAAACTTCATCTAGAAATCGATTGGCCATCAAATTCATGGCATGCACCCATTGAGGGCAGTCTCTTTCAGAGTGATTCTCTTGATGGTAGGTACAGAAAGAGTTGGATGCTACATTTCCCAGATCGATGTTTAAGTTGGTTGGGGGAGGTTCAATTGCTTTGAAAGGCAGATTCCTTTTCAAGAAAGTTTTATAGGGCCTCTGGCCTTGGTTTCCCTCCCCTGCACTTCTCTTCATGTCTATGATTTCGTTTGACAATTTCTTGACCATGCGTTGCAGGTCTTCTATGTCCCCACTTCTTTTTTCAGGACCTTGTTCTGTTTGTTTCCCTAGGGGTCTAATCAGCAGGAATCCTCTCCTGGGAGGAGGCTAAACTTCTTTCTTATCTAATGAAACCTCGCCTTCTTTGCACCCTTTCATTTGGAACTCTATCATTTTGGATTCTTCAAAATTCTCAGCTAAGGTTGGTTTGGCAACCCTCTTCACAAACATGGAAATGGAAGCTGGGAGAGAATTAGCGTATACTTTGATTTGCAACTCCTTAGTGGGTTTCGATCCGGGTTGGAATTTGTTTAAAATAGTGGTAAATCTTTGATTGAAGTCTTTAACTTTCTCCTTTGAACTCATGGTGGCAGCAAACAACTCAACCATCAAATCTCATGTAGTGGTTTCTTCTGCAAATTTGGCTATAAAATCCTTTTGAAACTTCGTCCAACTAGTTATGGATCCTATAGGTAAGTTAAAATAACATGTGGAGGTGGAGTTATGAAAAGTATAGGGAAAAATATTGTTGATATTATGGTAGCTACGGGAGGTATTTACCTCCACGTGTAAACCTGTCGAGGATGTAATACTCCAAGAAGTAAGAAGAAACCCTAATGAGTTGGCTAATAACCCTAGAAGACTTGTCAGCTCAAGAAGATAATTTATATTAGGTTATTATCCTCCAAGAGAAGAAGTCGGCCCAAAATAATAATATATACTGAACAGACAGATACCCAGAATGAGAAGTCGGCCTAGGCAGCTATCTAGAATTAGTATAAATACAGGAGGCTAGTTCTCATTCTCGCAGGCAATCTCAGAATTGCAGAGCAACAACTTGTGCGCACTACAGTGCCCAGTCTTGTGTGCAGGTTTGAGGAGAGCTTCCATTGCAGCTGCTGTAGCTAGCAGATCACGTTTGGCTTGTACTGTCTAATTAGCCATTGTTGGTGCGTTATCCTTGGGGAAAGGTGTGCTACCCTTTGTTTGCCTATCTAGCCTAGGGTTTTCTTTCGGAGTGATTTTTTGTCAAGGTTAAGGTGCTTGGAGGGTGGCTTCAGCCTATGGTTGGGTGACAATAGAGATATTTTCAATGGTAAAATGATCACATCCATTATATTCTAACAAGTTATGGGCCCACACCTCCTTCATTCAGTCTAACCGCTAGAAGGAAACATAGCCAACATGATATTAAGCTCGTTGAAGAACTGCTGCTAGGGTTTCTAGCAAGAGCAGTCATCCAAAGCACTGTCGCTAGGGTTTCTAGCAGGAGCAGTCACCAAAGCATTGTCGCTAGGGTTACTAGCAGGTGCAGTTGTAGAAACCCTAATCCTCTCGGTGAGACACCTTAAGTGAAGAGATTGACCTAATATCTAGACAGATCAGTGCACCCTAGCGTAGCGCATCTCCTGGTACTCTCAGCAAGCCAAGAAGTCAAGTTTGATTTTGTGGTCAAATCTAGGGTTTGACCAAGTCAAAGCAGCCATGAATTATTCTATGAAGTCAAAGAACAAGTTAGATGGAGCCTCTGACTTCAGAGCGTGGAAGACAAGGATTGACCTCATCCTTGCCAAGAATAAAGTGTTGGATATCGTGAAAGGAAATATCGTGGAACCGGAGTTTGAAGAAGGAAAAGAGAAGGAACCACAGAACATTGCAGTTATGGAGAAGTTCAATGACGGTGACATCAATGCCATGAGTATCATAGTGGAATCTATAAAAGACCACTTGATACCCTACATCTCCCATCTTGACTCATCGAAGAAGATGTACGATGACCTAACAAATCTCTTCTCTGTCAGAAACATTGGACAAGTTACGAGTCTGAAGAATGAGCTCTGTGACATGAAGATGAATGATGAGGAGAACATAACATCATACTTTGTGAGGATCTCCCAGTTAAGAGATCAACTACAATATATTGAAGAGATCATCTCAGAGAAGGAGTTGGTAAACATAGTACTCAATGGTCTTCCCAAGACGTGGTATATATTTTCCACAAGCATGAACACAAGAAAGAAGTATCCGACATTTGAAGAACTTTGGACTTGTTGTGCTCAAGAAGAATCAAGGATTGGTGCAAAAGAGAAACCTCAAAAGAAGTACGATGATCAAGCCTTCACAGCAAGATTCAAGAACTTCAGGAACAAAAGGAAGTTTGGTTCAAAGAAGAAGACAAGTCAAGAGAAAGATATTTCAGAAATACAATGCTTCAACTGTCGAAAGTATGGTCACTACAAGAATCATTGTCCCGAGATAAAGAAAAGGGAGGAGAAACGCTAAGCATCAATTTCCGAAGAAAAGGAACCTACAAAGAAGACTAAGGAGGATGAAAGAGACTTCTTCTTCTAAAGGTAACAATGCTCTTCTTATTTCTTGCACATATCTTGTTTGCATCGTCTCTGTACATATCTTGTATATCTATCTCTTGGAAGATAATGTGTTCCAAGAAGAACTATACCTATGGAAGAACAACAAGATAATGATGGATATCATTAGATAATACACATTAAAGGATGAAATACTTCAAACAAATCATGTGAAAGCTATTGCAAGATAAGTCAAATCCATCATGAAGAGACTTAGAAGAAGCAAAGACATAAAGAAGTCAGCAATCAAGAGGAAATTGGAGAAAGACTTATGACTTTTTTGTAGAAGACAACAAGACAGAAGCGTGGACTCTGTCAGACAAAGAGAGCCAATTATATATTGCAGTAGACAATAAGGATGCAAACGGAAGCATGGACTTTGTTAGATGGAGGGAGCCGATTATATGCACTCATACATGAAGCAAGGATTAGGAGGGAGCTAATCCTATGATCCATTAAAAATAATGAAGTATGGTAGCAACCATAAAAGACAGTATGTGTTCAGTTCAACTGCAGAAAAAGACCTCTTCGAAGAAGAGCCTTAAAGTATCCCTGGTTATCCATCCAGATCCATGATCCTATGATAAAAGAAAGAAGTGAAATATTTAGGGCATGGAATCTATAAGAAACTCCATGGACCCAAGAGCCAAAGGAAAAACATGAGGAAGAACATGAAGATTCCAAGAAACAAGAGAAGCCAAAACAACCAGTCATTATATCACAAGATTACCAACCTGACATGAACTCACTAAAAGCAATCAAGCATAGGAACTGAAAATTGTGATGAAGAACAGTATATGGAAGACTTATGAATGAAAGCATTGCAAGATCTAGAACTAGAAGTTCTCCCAGATGGAGGGAGAAGACTATGATGATTGCTTGTTTCGGTAAACCAAACATATCTTTACATGAGTCAATATCCATGAGTTGGAGTTCTACATCAGATAAATGAAAATAATTTTCTCCAGAGAAATTGAGCAAAGATTATATGAAGAGCAATCTCAAGACTTTGAAGCATACCAGAAAGAGACCCTTGTATGCAGATGGAAGAAAATAACTTGGTGGAGAACTTCCAGTGCACAGCAGAACCATGGTGAAGATTTCCAATAACAAGATATTGTATCAAGATGATTACTCAGAAGATCAAATCTCATGATGACAAAAGAAGTGCCACATGGATATGTTCCAGTTTTCCAACAATGATATATTTTATTGATTAGAGCTACATGAAGCCTTCAAAGAAGACTAGTGCTCTAGAATGAAGTACATTTGAAATCAAGCATTACATTATCCGTGATGAAGTTCAGAAAGGAGATATCTCCACAGATGAGCAGATAAACAGACATCTTGGTAAAGCTTCTGTCCAAGATAAAAGAGTTTGCGTACTCAAGTTAGAGCTCATGGAGACGACTTGCTTATTGAAAAGGAAGAGATGACTTCCAGGTTGGGAGGGAACACCGATATGTATTGATTTATGGACAGTCATTTTTCAGTTTGAAAAATGGTCCAAGATGAGCAGTATCCTTTCCAGTTTGGAAAGTGGATTGATATTTCTGACGGACAGCGATTTCCCATTGTGGTTAACATGGAAAATGCTCGAGATTGTTGATGTATCATAGACAATGACTTCCCATTGTGGTTAACATGGGGAGTGGTGTAGGGAAGTCTCTCTTCTTGAGGGTTACTCAAGAAGACTGGCCCACCTCGCCGGACAACGATTTCTCATTGTGGTTAACATGAGGAATGATTTGTTTTGGAGGTTGGTACAGGACAGTATTTTCCTCTTGTGGTTAATAGAGGAAATGGTCTGGACAATCATTCCTTAGGGTTTATACATTCTCTCCAAGGTGCACTTTGAATAGTGTACGAGGAATGGCCCAAGGTGGGGAATGGTCTAGGCTCAGCAATCAGGGATAGGCATTCCTTGGGGTTTATACATTCTCTCCAGGGTGCACTTTGATTAGTGTAGGAAGAATGGCCCAGGGTGGGGAATGGTCCAGGTTTAGAAGACAGGACAATTATTATTCCTTGCTTGAGAAGAATAGTCCAGATATATCATTGTTCTACTCTGAGGGCAGATATTCTTTTAGATCTCACAGATGTGAGTGAAAGATTGGCCCAGATGATTCAGCTTATATCATAACATTGTTTCTATGCAGGTTGATATCAGATGATTTTTATGAAGACTATATGACATTAGATGTATACTACTGTGGTGGATGTGTTCCACTATTCGTGACTATACGTTGTTGATCAAGTACTTGTGTGTTACTTAGTGTGGTAGTGTACCATTGGATTGTAGTTATGTGCTACTATGAATAGACACAGTTGTGTTCTATTTTGTTTCAATTGCCTTGAATATTATCAACAGTATTGCAAATGATTATCAATTAGATGCATAATCAAAGGACAGAGATTTCACAGACGGAAAATGGTTCAGAGCATTTACTCTTCTAGATTAGAAGAATGGTTCTTGTATCACTCTATGGAGTGAGCATCATGTATGATTACTCAGATAGAGTATGGTTTTGAGAGATGATGCAACTGATGACACTAATGATGATGATGGTGCTCATGATCTAGTCATGATCTAGTCTATACAACTATGTTGATGCTACCGGGTGAATGGTATGTTTTTGTGCTTAATACCATTACCTGTAATATCTCCCTAGCTAGGAGGGAGTGTTGATATTATGGTAGCTATGGGAGGTATTTACCTCCACGTGTAAACCTGATGAGGATAGAATACTCCGAGAAGCAAGAAGAAACCCTAATGAGTTGGCTAATAACCCTAGAAGACTTTTCGGCTCAAGAAGATAATTTATATTAGGTTATTAGCCTCCAAGAGAAGAAGTCAGCCATAAATAATAATATATACTGAATAGATAGATACCCAGAATGAGAAGTCGGCCCAGGTAGTTAGCCAGAATTATTATAAATACAGAAGGCCAGTTCTCATTCTGGCAGGCAGTCTCAGAATTGCAGAGCAGAAACTTGTGTGCACTGCAGTGCCCAGTCTTGTACGCAGGTTTGAGGAGAGTTGCCATTGCAGCTATTGTAGCTAGCATATCATGTTTGGCTTGGACTATATCTTGGTTAGGGTTTGGAATATCTGATAATATCTTGTTGGTGCGCTATCCTTGGGGAAAGGTGCGCTACCTTTTGTTTGCCTATCTAGCCTAGGGTTTGCTTCCGGAGTGATTCTCTGTCAAGGTTAAGGTGCTCGAAGGGTGGCTTCGGCCTATGGTTGGGTGACAATAGAGATATTGTCAATGGTAAAACGAGCACATTCATTATATTCTAACAAATCTTGCATACTACGTCTTCATGTTGGACATTCATCATTCCGATAGCTAGTATGAATTTTTTGATATGGTCTTTAGGCAATCCTGAGGTTTCAGGGTCCAATTTAGGGAGTAACTTCTCTGGATGCCGGGGAAGGTTATGTACTCATCCAAGGATGGCCAAAGCATCTCTGGAAAACCAGGGTTGATTATTTTGAGGTGGGTTTCCCCTTTCTTCATCATGGTCATTGTTATCTTCCATGTCTTCAGATCCTGAAACTGAGTGTTTTGAATTAAACCCTTCTTCTTCTGAAAAATCACCGGGCTCAGAGAACTTGTCGGTTGGTGTTTCGGGGATTCAATAAAGAGGATGTTCAATTTTGGTGAGGGTGAAATCTATTAGGTCTTATATTGTGTTCACAAAAACCTGGTCGGGGGTATCGACCATCAGTCTGCTTACTTGTTTCCTACGAGGAAGTAACAGAACTAAGGGCAGTGCACCGATCTATTGGGCGTAAGCTCTTGTGATTCTTCTAAACTGGTTTAATTCCTCGTGAGAAAGAGCATAAGGTATATCAGGGAACAATCGTTCTTCCTCATGCTGGGGTGAGTTACTCGTTTCAGAAGTACTCAGTGTGTGTGGGCCATCCTGGGAATGACTAGCCATGCATGTGGGTTTTTTTGAATCTAGGGGTTGTCTAAAATATTATGTCAAATATAATGTCAGCCATTCATTCTTCGGGCCCTCCTTCTAGTGCCAATTCTTTTGAGGGGTCCTAAATCCCTTTAACTCAACAGCAGGAACCAAACTCGCCACAAAGGCCCAATTAGACTCTACAGTGTTTACCGGTGGAATGGTTCTCCAAATCTTGCGATCCAACCAATTAATCGATGGGCTTTATGTTTTCTTGTGAAGGCTTCTCCTTCAGTTCAGATGTTCTCTTTTTGTATTTTTATCTTATAGGTGGGACCAATACAAGATAAAAGTTGATATAAACCAACTAGGTAATCAAAGTGGGGGAACTTAACTACTGCAGAAGGTTGAGCTTGGGATAACCCTTTTACTCTAGCATACAAACAATGGTTCTCTACCACAGACCTATACTAATACATTAACCTGTTGGTATTCTAATTTGACTGAGATGCAATTTATCAGAAAGAAAACATGCATGCGATAAATGATGGCAAGAAAAATAATTATCTTAACTCTAATCATCCATCACATAATAACGCAACAATTTACTTTTCATCATTAAAGATGAGAACTATAAAGAATTGCATCAGATAACTTATCAATAGTTTTATAATCTCTTACTCGTTACAACATCCATTCATGAGATGAAATCAGAAATAATTCTTCTCCACATTCAATCATACACACTTTTGATGAAAAACACACACTTGTCTATGGTCCTAAACAAGACTTCTCAATTAAGGCAGCTCCAAAATAATTCTTTACAAAATCCAAAATGAGGGTCTTTGCAACAACCATCGACCTTTTGCTAATAGGTCGATGCTCTTATTTATAACATATAATTAACTAAAAATAACAATCAAATTGAAGCTAGGTAAAACAAATCTCGCCACATGGAGCTTTCTTCTATCAGTCTTCAAAGAGTCATCGAATGATCTCACTTGAGTGGATGACTCCTCTCATACTCCGACCACTTGATGAAGAGATCCTCTCATGTGTTAGCATACAAGAACCTATGTTGTTCCATTGGGGCCAAAAGAATCTCTCTTATCTCTATTGCCTATGCCCGATACTTGACTATTCTGGCACTTAACTGCTGTAACATGGCTTGAGCTCTGATCGGGTGATCCATGAACTGTCGTACATGTCCTGGCGCCATTTCTACCACCTTCGCTATTTCTGTAGCCCATGATGAGTCTTGTTCAGCATGTGATTTGACTATGTTGCACAAGTCGAAAAAGTCATCGAGTGTACCAAATTCAGGGAGGTCGATGTCTCTTACTTCCCGGTTGATCTTGGTCCAACTTTTCTCGCACTCAGACCATTTCTCTTGGATTTCCCTATGAGGTTCCTAAGCCATTTTTACCCAATATTCGGTCGATTTCTTTATGCGATTGATGTTGCTTTCATTTAGTACCCAGATGTCATGTTCTTCAACGTCTCGGATGTTATAGGATAAATTAGTAGGTGTGGACACTAACTGATCTCCCTAGATCCACCTAGATCTAGAACAAAACACACCAGAACATGACGCTTTCCTTAAGTTTTAAATATTGAATTTACTAACTAAAGAGGGATGGGTGACATACCATTTAAATGTCGCTTCCTCTTGCCATCGCCATCCTAGCTCTGTTCCAACACTCATACAATGATGAACCTGCAAAATAACACAACCAACCAAAGTGATAGTAATAGCATAAACTCAATATAAACCTATGTATGTGATCAAGGAATCATACAATAAAACACAACAAGCTTTGTAGGAAAGAATCATATTGTTGTATCATATTAAATGTGAAAGAGAGATTACAACCGTGGCCTTGATGTCGTAAGATCCCTTCCAACTGTCCTTCGTTCCCCACACACTTCCATTCCAAGAATTCTGAGAGCACAGATCTGATAATATTCACAATCTATCTTGACAAA